>JACVVK020000401.1:580000-648908 GCA_018292915.2 Batillaria attramentaria | reverse complement strand
CATTCACCATCAAATTATTGTTGACAAATCACAGTGGTAAAGGCGTACCATCCAAGATACCTATACAGGTGCGAATTGACAACCTGCATTTGGTCGGCTGGTTTGCAGATTGGTTGGCTGGATTGATGAATGGTTGACTGTTTGGTTGGAAGTTTTAATATCGCTCGCCGAAAAGATGGAGACGGCTCATTGGGCGATGGCTTAAGCGTTGTGTATTGTGTAGGCTTTTAGCTCTGCCCAGCCCCGCTTTGTCCAGCCCGATCATGTAATTACAGCCTTTCAGCACGAGTCCCACGCGCCTATTACCTAGGTGCGTAGTGCCGCGGGGGAGGGGAGGTGGGTTGGATAACTGCCGTACTGAAAAGATGTTTAAACTAGTCATGTACTGCCTTTTTTTCGGTTTTACCAGAGAGAGAGCGAGGAGAGAGAGAGACTCTGGCTACAGAGAAAGAGAGAGGGGTGGCATTGACGAATAAACAAAAGATAGTTTCTTTTAGGGTGAGGTGAGTGTGTGTGTGTGGGGGGGGGGGGGGGCGGTCTACTGACGAGAGAGAGAGAGAGTACTTTCTTTCGATGGAGCGTAGTGGTGGTGTTCATGGTAACGTTCTCACTCGGCCATGAGAAAGTCTCACATAACTGTCACCAGGGCCCGCAGGTAAAAGTCGAGGTAAGGGATTTTAGCCCCGGGTTAAGGCCTAACCTCAAACTAAACTGACTCTAGGGTTAAATATTCTGTTGCTGTTTTGTTTTAAATCAGAAGGGGGTCCATTCCGGCAAAGTGAATATGCCGTTATAAAAGAATTTTTCTTCTTTCTTCGCTTCCTTTTTTAAAATTTTATTTTATTTTTGGGTCTCTTTTGTCTTACTCTGGGTTAGGCCAGTAGTCGTGGGTTAGATTAACCTCGAGTTTTACATGCAGGCTCAGGGTAATAACTGAAGTAAAGGCCAAAACTGGTTCAAATGCAAGAAAAGGGAATAGAACATATTTTGTAGAATAGCGTAATTTTCGAAATAAAGTACCGATCCTACCCATCTTTCTCTCCGCCGCCGCGCCGTGCACCCGGCAGTCAATCTATGTATCTGGCGACTCCAACTTGTAACCTCTTTCTACGTACCTCTGACGCCAGATGCCACCTTGTGTCTTACATCATGACATTCAGAATGGATTCCCCTACACCACTATGACCGTTTCATGCCGACTGAAAGTCATCAGGCAAATTCTCCCGTTTGCTACCGCAGTGAAGCCATTTCACCGAATACAGTATCTGTGCCGTTAAACCTTATTTTCCACTACTCCGACGGCTACACTATACTGATGTTATATACCATTAGATTCTCTAAGCGGCTGAACGGCACGTTTTCCTCTGATATACTTTTTATCCCGACTTCATCAATATCCCCGCGGCAGTCAGTCTGTGTATTTGCCGACTCCCAACTTCTAACCTCTATCTAAGTACCTCTGACGGCTGACACCACATCATTACATTTAGCTTGCATTTCTCTACACTACTCTTACCGCTTCATACCGGCTGAAAGCCATCAGACAAATTCTCCCGTTTGCTACCGCATTGATCAGCTATTACACTGAATCCAGTATCTGTTCCTTTAAACCTTATTTCCCACTACTCCGACGGCTACACTATACTGATGTTATATGCCATTAGATTCAGCAGTCAATTCTCGTTGTGCATCACTAGATGACTAAACGGCTCTACGACCAGTTATCCTAAAATACCCCCCCCCCCCCCCGATCCTACCCATAATTATCCCCGCCGTTGTGCACCCGGCAGTCAGTCTTATGTATTTGCCGACTACCAACTTCTAACCTCTTCCTACATACTTCTGACGACTGGCACCATCTTGTGTCCTATACCATGACATTCAGCATGGGTTCCCCTAAACTACTATGGCCGTTTCATGCCGGCTGAAAGCCACCAAATAAATTTTTCGCGTTTGATACCGCACTGATCAGCCATTTGAAAATGTTCAGCCCACCAAATTTGGATAGGTTCAGCCAACCAAATTTGAAAAATAAATGCAATTCTAAATTCCGAAATTTAAATAGCTGACTGTCCCTTCGCACAACGTGATTGTAATGTGTTTACGTCCAATGTGTGAGAGAATGCGTGTGATTCACGTGAGCGTGCGTGGTGGGTTCAGTTCACGGTGCTTTGAGCCAATTCACGAAATTGGGTAAAGCGCCTATACATTATTATTATTATTATTATTATTCTTTCACGGAACCCAGTACCTGTTTCTTTAAACCTTATTTTCCAGGGCCAGGACCAAAGCATCTCTCTCTCTTTCTCTCTCTCTCTCTCTTAAGACCCCAGCAATGAGCGGCCACACATATAATTTTATCTGTGTGCCGTAAAATCCACACTCCACAAGTGGTATCTGAAGCAGACGAGTGGGTGAGGTGTGGGGGGTTGGGGGTTTAACGTCCTTTTCCACCACATACTGGTTATATCAAAGACGGAGCAACGATGAAAAATCAGCACAAATATTTGGTCCCAGCCGGGATACGAATTCACGACCCGAGTATTAGAAGTCCAACGCTCTACCATTCGGCCACCCCGAAAGCAGACGATAGTAAGTCCAATTAGTGCCTTTTGCACACGAGAAGGTCACATAGCCGCTTTGAGTACTGCTTCCGAGACCACAAAAAGAAGGCTTAGGAGCCGCCATGGTTCAAAAGAAAATTCTACTCTGAAAAGGACGATACTTCTCGCAACACGTCACGACTCTTACATCAACATTCACTTTATGCCGAGTCCTTCGTTTATGTACACTGTACAGCCCATGCCCCATTCAAGTTTCCAAAAAAACTGACGAATGTACACGTGCTGTTTTTGCTGATTTTACCCCCCCCCCCCCCCCCACGCGCGCCAACGGGTTTGCTGATACGATCTTGATTGCACGAGAGTATCGCACGGTGTTTTGCGGAACAAAACTGCTCCCCGTTGCTGAACGCCGAGTCCGGTCGGTCCAAATGGTGTGAGGACGTTCGAAGAAGAGCTCAGCTGAAATGATTAGACAGAATATGCGTCTGCGGTAGGCCGGTAGTCGTGTTGAAATGAGAAAACAAAAAGTTTAGTAAGGACATCATGTGAAACATAGGCACGTGTCCTACTAACGCCTGTAGGGGTGAGATGCGGGTGTTTGCTGATTAGCTATTATATTGATCCATGGCGTGTCGCAGCTATTCAGGGCCAATGCAAGTCTTCACACCTTTCGAGACTGGTGCCGATAGGAATGGGTCAGGGAGTCTTTACCTTTGTTACCGCTTTTCCTGATTAGCTGATAATCGACCTAAACCGGGTACATTGTTTTAATTAACAGAGAGAGAGAGAGAGCACCCAGTATCCATTTCTGGGTTGTGGCGTGTATACACTGGGCCCGCTTGCTAAAAACTAATAAGGTCAACGTGATATATGCCCGCTGGCGCGTGCCGTTTACACTTCTTCACATGTCCCTGGTGTCTGCTACGCGTAACCAACCCGGGGTATTGGAAGCTCCAAGCCACCCTGGCGCCGCGAGCGTGTCCCGTCTTCGGGGTGTCTGCTGCGGGGTATTGGACGTTTCACACCACTGCGATACATGACTGCGAGCGGCGCAGGTGGTGAAGTATTCTCGGAAGTATTAATCCACAAAGAGTGAAAAGACCTCCTTACTTTTTTGTTGTTAAACAAGAAGCCTAAAATTTGTCACGCACCACACAGTTAACTGAAGTAAATAAGTTAAAGATTCGTAACTATCAAAGTAACGACTTAAGGGTAATTAAACAAACAGTGCGATACACAACAAGAAAGTGGAGAGAAAACTCATATGCGAGGTGAGGTTTTGTGTACAATGTTTGCTTCCTTGGTCAGTTACCATCTCAGCCCCACCTGCCCCCCCCCCACCCTCCCCTCCCCCCGGCCCATACGTTACCAAACACCCTGACACCAAGGTACTTACTTACTTAGGCCCCTGGCTCCACGTGGAGCATAGGCCATCGACAACCCTTCGCCATCGCACTCTGTTCTGGGCTATTCTTGCCACTCCAGTCCAGTTGGTCCCCTGCTTATATAACTCTGCCTCAGTGTCCCGCCTCCAGCTGTTGCGAGGCCGGCCTCTCTTCCTTTTCCCCTGTGGGTTCCATGTCAGGGCTTGGCGTGTGGTGCTGGATGCTGGCTTCCTGAGGGTGTGTCCAATCCAGCCCCACTTCCTCCGCAGGATCTGTTTGGCCGCTGGTTCCTGCCCTGCTCGCTCCCACAGCTCTTCGTTCCGGATCTTCTCTGGCCATCGGATGTTGAAGATGCGCCTCAGACAGGTGTTGAGAAATGTCTGGATCTTCTGCTGCATCGTCTTCGTTGTCCTCCATGTTTCGCATCCGTAGAGCAGAACTGACTTCACGTTGGAGTTGAAGATGCGAAGTTTGGTTCTTATGCTGACAACTTTGGATGCCCAGATGTTCTTCAGCATGACCATTGCTGCTCTTGCCTTGCCGATTCTGGCTGTGACGTCTCGGTCTGTGCCTCCCTGTCCATCAACCACACTCCCCAGGTAGACAAAGGACTCTACCTCCCTGATGGACTCTCCACCGACTGTGACTGGTGTGTTGGCAGTGGTGTTGATCTTCATCAGCTCGGTTTTCCTCCTGTTGATCTTGAGCCCTGTTCCAGCTGATGTGGCTTCCAGGCATGTAGTCTTGTCCTGCATCTGGCTGTGGCTGTGAGACAGGAGCGCCAGGTCGTCCGCAAAGTCGAGGTCATCCAGCTGCGTCCAGAGTGTCCACTGTATCCCGTTTTTCCTGCCTGTTGTGGTGGTCTTCATGATCCAGTCGATGACCAGGAGGAAGAGGAACGGGGACAACAGGCATCCCTGGCGGACTCCGGTCTTCACCTCGAAGTTTTCTGACAACTGGCCGGCATGGGCAATCCTGCAGCTCATGTCTTTGTAGGTGCACTGGATCAGGGAGATGATCTTCCCGGGAACTCCATAGTGCCTTAGCAGCTTCCACAGCGCCTCTCTGTCTACACTGTCGAAGGCCTTCTCATAGTCTATGAAGTTGATGTAGAGGGGGGAGTTCCACTCCAGTGACTGCTCAACGATGATGCGTAGGCTGGCGATCTGGTCAGCGCAGGACCTGTTCCTGCGAAAGCCCGCCTGCTGGTCTCGGAGCATAGGGTCGACTGCCTCCCTCATCCTCTCCAGTAGAATTCTGTTGAGAACCTTGCCTGGCACTGACAGGAGCATGATCCCTCGGTAGTTGCTGCAGTCCCTGAGGTCCCCTTTCTTTGGCAGCTTGATGACGATCCCTTCTTTCCACTGGGCTGGCACCTCTTCCTTCTCCCAGATCTTGCTGAATAGGCTGTGCAGCATGTTGACGGCTGTCTCTGTGTCTGCTTTGATGGCTTCTGCTGGTATCTCGTCCGGCCCTGCAGCTTTCCCATTTCTCAGTGTCATGATGGCTTTCCTGATCTCCGCCTTAGAGGGCTTGTCGCAGTTGATGGGTAGTTCTGTCTCAGCTGGCGGGATGTCTGGTGGTGTTTCAGGGATGGGGCGATTTAACAGCTCCCTGAAGTGTTCTGCCCATCGCTTCAGCTGTTCCTCAGTTGTTGTCAGTGGGTGCCCGTTCTTGTCCTTCACTGGTTTGTCTGTCTGCTGAAATTTGCCCGCGAGCTTCTTGGTCACCTGGTACAGGTCTTTTAGGTTCCCTTGTCCAGCTGCTTCCTCTGCTTGATTGGCCAGGTCGTCGATGTAGTCCCTCTTGTCCTTTCTGGTGCTCCTCTTCACTTCTCTGTCAGCTGCTGTGTATTCTTCCTGTGCCTTTGCCTTAGCTCTTCTTGTTCGGCTCGTGTTCAGTGCAGTTTTTCTTTTTCCTAACTTTGACACCAAGGTGTTTCAGATATATTTGTTTAGTCCGTGCTGTTCAACGGTCGCAGCTGCTCGTACGCCATGATACCTAAATCGTTTAAGAAGGATTTTTCCTTCCATTCTTCTCTTCCTTTTTTATTTTTGTTTTTGTTGGTTTCTTTCATCCATCCTTCACCATTTTCCGACTTCTTTTTATTCATTCGCATGTTTACAATGCGCATTTCATAATAATAATAATAATAATAATGCGTCAGGTACAAGCTGTGCCGTCAGCTGCTTATCCTTTTTTTGTTAACGTGTACACGCACATTTTTTATCAGTGAAAAAAAAAATTATTGCAGGACGAAAATTTATATATTTAACACTTAATGAGCACAAATAAGCTTTAGCTTATACAGTCTTCACAAAAAGTTAAGGACCAGTCAACATAATGGGTGACAGTTTTAATAAATCAGAAAAAAAATAAACGAATAAGATTTTTCCCGTAAAATTCGGTAGCAAGGTTAAGGGGTAATTAGTGAACATGGCGACCACTGTGTGGATGGCACGTGCGCGTCACACAGCATGCTTGGCGCGTTTGAAAATCTGCAATTCCGGCAAAACTAGACGGAGTTTCAGTGTTCAATGAGTGATACCTGGGGCTTTCTGCACGGAAAAAATGAGATGCAGGTCAAAGAATGCATCCCTGGTTATGAACTGTGCTCATTTGTTTGCCTACATAAGCTGCTGTTTCAGCGATGTTCAGCACTACACCAGCATGCCACCACGACAAAAGTTGAATGATATTTGCAAGTGGTCCTTAACTTTTGTGAAGGCTGTAGTAACGTTCAGGGTGAAAACAAACACAGTGTAACGGTATTGCAATGGCAGACTAAATTAATCCTAAAATCTCATTAATCAATACTAGAGAGAGAGCGGGGGGGGGGGGGGGTGTCTGTGTAGGTTGACAAAAAGATAAATACATGTATACATATAAAAAGATAAAACAAAATAAAAAGAAATAAAGATCCCCCAGCAAGAAATAAAAAAATAAATAAAAAAGATTAAAAATTCCTATGGTCTACACTAGACACAGTTAAGGAAGTATCAGTAAGCAGACAAAATTACTCCTAAAATCTGATAAATTTACACAACAGAAGAGAGAGAGAGAGAGAGTGGTGTTGCCAGGAGTTTTTTTGTTGGGCGATTTAGCCAAAACAGCCATGAAAGTTTCGGCTTTTTACAGAAAGTTTCGGCTCTCTCTGCCGAAGCAGTTTCACAAGTTTTTCGACTAGATTCCCTACTGTTACGTTCTCCCTCCACCTCCATGAATTAAAGATGTTCTGTAGATATATATTCCGCAATAAAACAAGTCTTTGGAGTAAAATAACAAAATTGAACAAACTTCATTTCCTTGAACTTTAGAATGCTGTCTACCAAACATTCAGCACAAATCCAAGAAAAAGTGGGACTTTGAGTGTGACTGTCCCTTGGAAATTAGTCCAGCCAGCACAGGAATCTCACAGAAACGGACATAATCGAGCCGATTCACTCGTGAAAACTTCGGCTCGGCCAGCCGACATGACAGACAGATTATCGGCTTTTTTAAAATAAAAAAAATTCGGCTTTTAGCCGAGATCCGTCCCCAAACGACATCCCTGAGAGAGAGAGAGAGAGAGAGAGAGAGAGAGAGAGAGATTGTGTACTCACAAAAAAAAAATAAATAAAAACGTGATGGTGTGGAGTGGGGTTTGCAGGCGCACAAATGTGGTAGTGAGGGAGTCAACGCATGGTTTTATACAAAACAGTTTTTAATACCACTATAAGGAGCGGTGTACTATGTTGGTATTCTGGTGCAGCGTGGTTGCAGTGGAGGCTAGATGGCAAAGATCGTAGATGGACAAAGCAGAATCGAACATTCGCAGGGCTGAATTGGGACTGTGCCCCGCGGCGTGGGGCTGGGGTACTTATAGGGAGATCACGTGCAAACCATCAAAGCAACCCTAGGGTGCGTAGCTGGAGGAGAGTAGATTCACGGCTAGAGGGGAGAATCTGTGTTTGTCAGCACATGGAAAACTGATGATAGCGGGCGTACTATAGCAGCTAGAACTTTCAAACAAACGGCAGCTAAAAGGCCTGAACAATACTTCAAAATGGCATACGTTTGGAACATCACAGAGATTTTCCTATCACCGATTGAAGAGCGTAAAGCCAGGGACCACGCACGGAATTGAAAATGGCAAAATGCACCCGTAAAACTATGAAACAGCGCTAAAAACAAAACATGATTAGAAAGTAAAAACTCTCCTGAAACTACTACAGTTTACAGGGTAGTGCTAGGTTGAACGACTGTGGAGATATTTAGCACTAAAAGGACACAAACAAACACAGCTAATTGGCACATGTGCCACCGTGGATCTACACACTGCGCGCGTGCCTGACTGGGCACGCGGCGGCTCGTGGCATAGCGCTGGCCAGAGAACAGAGGGGGTAGTGGGGCCAGAGACCAAAATAGTGGCCGAGCGGGTGGGAACCACTCGGCTAAAAATAATAAATAATAATAATAATCGCTGGGCTGCGCTAGACACTGTTAAGGAAGTATCAATATCTGTATTTTCTGGTAGAAACAGTTCTTGCCAGTAACCAATGTTTTTGAAGACATTCTTTCTTCCGAATGACCCGGCGCACATGGCGTATGGCAAGGACTGAAGTTATCCAACAGAAACAAAATCCACGTTTCGAGCATGCGCATCGAAGGCATTTCCCCAAGTTTAAATAGATTGCCGAGTAAGCTCGTCCACGCTCTGGCTACTCCCGCGTCACGGGTCTGCCTTCAAACGTTAGGAACAAGAGGACAAAAGGGGCTGTTTCGCAGATCAAAGGCGCCGCTACAGAGGGGCGGAGCATCAACTCCCGCGCCACACCCGTGCTGTAAGAGGCGAGGGGACATGGCGGCTCTCAGACGATGAGATCAAAAGGAAGTGGGCGGAGCTTCAGTTCCCCTGAGATAGAGCGCGCACCCACTTCAGGGCTGCCGTGACGATTGCGGCGACTGCTTGACAACAGAGACAACGATTAAGCGGGTATTCCTTCTTGGCGGCCGGGACAGGTAGCCATACCGGAGATCGATCTGGCCTGTTTTAGCGGCTCCAACGCATAGTGACGGAGGAGACCAAATGACCGGCTGAGTACAATAATGTTTTAAACCGGGCACTTGCCTTTTGCTAGAAAGCCAGTAAAGATTTGACATGTTTTATAGTTTAGCTGTTATTTCCCATCAAGCCGAGTATTTTGATCCAAGATGCAAATCAACACCGAGCTTTACCTCAGTAAAGGCAATTTTTCCGCGAAAAAGCAGCCGTCAATTCCCCCTAGGGCCTAGGTATAGGTAGCATGACGCTTTCACTGTCACTTCGCGGAAAAACACGCGGTTTTTTTTTTTTTTTTTTTTTTTTTTTTTTGGGGGGGGGGGGGGATTTCTAACCTCGGCCTGTGCTGCTGTTTCTGCAAAGACTTCTATAATTTATACATAAAAAGAAAGGACACTGTCTCCTCTTTTCAACCATTGTATTTGTATATTTGTGTTGGCCGAGCCCCCCCCCCCCCCCCCCCCCCGGGTCCTTCCCATTTCTGTCTTTCGGGGATCACAGTAAAGAACTTCAGTTTAAAAAGGGGGTTTTGTCGGAAATGCTCGTCCACTGGCCTTAAACTGGAAAAGGGAACACAAAAATACGCGGTACGGATGCTGCTGTACAGCATCTAGTTAATATTAAGTACAGAATGAGGGACAGTGCGTTAAATTAGTTTGGCGTCGCCTAGAGATTTCACGGGTAAGTGCCAGCTGGCAACTTGTGTACTGAGCCACGCACGCAGGAGAGCGAGTTGTCATGTGAGGCGACACGGTCCAATTGGCACTGCTTGATCTGCACTCATCAAATCAACTTTGCTTTGTGCTGCCGTCAGAGTGGACCTTTAGTCTATTGCTCTGGGGCCAGCACCGTGAGACTGTCTCGTGGCCGAGTTAGAAGGTATCTGCATTACACTCCCTAAAAAAAAAAAAAAAAAAAAACCGTCAACAACAACAACAACCAAAAAACCCACAAAAAAACCCAACCCAACTCTCCTTATAAGAAACCCTCTTTCTCAGCTTTTTCAGTGATCGCACTGAAGAAAGTCAGTTTCAAAAACTGTATTAAGCGGCCTGAAGGATGAGAGAGTGGGATACGGACCCCCCCCCCCCCAACCACCCACATTAACCCCCGCAGTTGTTTTTTTTTTTTTTTTTTTTGCTGCAACAACTCTTTGCCGGCTCCAGTGGTGTTACAGAGGGCTCGGAAGTTGGGGCAATTTTTATTATGCATGATGATGGAGATGACGATGATGGTAAGATGATGCTATGGAGGTCCGTGTGGTTTTAGGACTGCGGGACAGGGCCGCATTCCACGCTTCCTGTGATAAATAACCCGGCATTAACCAGTCCCGGGAACTACGGCACCTGTGGTGCCGGCCTTGTAATCATCCACATCATAAGACGTGTCATACCAAGGGAAGCACCCCCAAAGTCGCACCCGTGAAGTGGGTGAAGCTCGGCTGTGTGGCAACAGCCTCCCCAATGGGTCCATAGCACACCCACTCTGGGTAGGAGCCGACCTAGGTAGGAAAAATCGCGCTTGCCTCGGCTGGGACTCGAACCCGGGTCTCCCGATCCATAGCCCGAAGTGCTAACCACTACACTACGGGGGCCGGTCAACCCCCACAGTTTAAGTAGTTTACAATCGCCAGTAGATTTCACAGGTAAGTGTCAATTGCCATGCGTGTAGGATAACGATAAGGTGCGAGTTGTGATGTGAGGGGACACGGTCTACTGGTGCTGAGTGTACTGGTCTGCGCTCAACAAGTCAACCTCACTTGCTATGTAGTGGAAAAGGACGTTAAACCCCCAAACACCCACCCAACTTCACTTGTGTGGCCGCCAGTTTTGGCCGTTACTTTATTGCCCTGGTGACAGTTATGTGAAACTTTCTCACGGCCGAGTGAACACCACCACTACGCTCCATCAATAGAAATCTCTCTCTCTCTCTCTGTTTCTCTTGTCAGTAGACCCCCCCCCCCCCTTCCCAAACACACACAAAGACTCGCCTCACCCTCAAACTATCTTTTGTTAGCTTGTCAATGCCGCCTTACTCTCTTTCTCCGTAGCTAGACTCTCTCTCTCTCCCTCTCTCACTCCATTGCTAATTGCCTGCTCATTGTTTTAATCACTACTTCCATAATTAGCTCTTCCGTTTTTTATTGATTATTGTTTGTTAAATGATTAAATCTACGTAAATTAGGGGGAGCCGGGGTGGTCGAATGGTAGAGCGTTGGACTTCTAATGCTCGGGTCGTGAGTTCGATCCCGGCTGGGGCCAAATATTTGTGCTGGCTTTTTCATCGTTGCCCCGTCTTTAATATCACCCTATGTGGTGGAAAAAGACGTTAACCCCCCCCCCCCCCCAAGTAAATTAGTGTTTGTCGGGGGGGGGGGAGGGGGGGTCTTTAGTGTAGCAGGACATTGTAGACAGGTAATTTTCTATCTTTTTTGAAAGAAATCTCTCCCCGTCACCAACCTCACCACTTCCTCCGCCCCCCCCCCCCTCCCTCCTCGTCTCGCCTAGCCCAACACACCCGCACCATACCCCAGCTCTCTCTCTCTCTCTTTTTGTTTATATGTCCAGAATATAAGGAATTACGTGAACAGTACATCCCCTCAAAATTTTACAAAAAACCGTCACAATTTAGATTCTCTGTGATCATGGCAGACAGTAGCCAACTCTTAACCCGCAACCTATCCTTGTTTGTCTATAAAGCTATGGAACACAGGAGTAAGGTACAAGCCATAGTAAGTTAAATATGCTAAGTATGGAGGATATATACATATGATACATATCATTAGTTACGAAACCTGAATATATGGAGCGTGCGTGCTCATCCTACCCCCCCCCCCCACCCCCAAATTTTCAGTCTTGGGCCGAAAGCCTACTGAATAAATTGATTTGTCTCTCTCTCTCTTTCTGTGAAAAACTATGTGGCCATAGTTGTCAAAGACATTCTCTGTCTGTCACACTCAGTAAAACACAGTAGCTAATTTTTGTCATGAACTATGCATCTGAGAGTATAACTCGGGAAACTTTCTCTCTGAAAGTCTCCCTGATACAATTCCGTTAGTTCCCTCTCTGGTAGTATAACTCACGAAATGTTCTCACGTCTCTCAAAGTCTCCCTGATGCAATTTCGTTAGTTGTCAACTCTCTCTCTCTCTCTCTCTCTGATATAAATCCATTAGTTGTCAAAGAAAATATCCCTCTCCCCCTCTCTCTGAATAATTATATGGCTTTACTCGTCAAAGAAATTCTGTCTGTTTCATAGAGTAACACAGTTGCGAATTTTGTCATGAACTAAGCATCTGATAATACAACTCAGGAAACTTTCTCTCTGAAAGTCTCCCTGATACAATTCCGTTGGTTGTGAAATCCCCCTCCATTCTCTCTCTCACTTTCTGGTAGTATCACTCACGAAACATTCTCTCTCAAAGTCTCCCTGATGCAATTCCGTTAGTTGTCAAACCCCCCCCCTCTCTCTCTCTCTTTGATACAATTCCGTTAGTTGCCAAAGAAACTCTCTCTCTCTCTCTCTCTCTGGATAACTATATGGCTTTAGTCGAGTGTTTCCAGCTTGTGCAGAGTGAGTTTTACGGGCATAAAGCCACGCAAAGCTTGTGCAGAATAAAACCCTGACTAACTAATTAACTGGCTTCAATTGTTAAAGAAATTCGTTCTGTCTGTCACATTGAGTAAAACACAGTAGCGAATTTTTGTCATGAACAATGTATCTGATAATATAACTCAGGAAACTTGCTCTCTCAAAGTCTCCCAGATACATTTCCGCTAGTTTTCAAATGCCCCCCCCCCCCCCCCGTCTCTCTGTGTGATACTATTCCAGTAGTTGTCAAAGGAAATCTCTCTCTCTCTCTCTCTCTCTGACTTGGTAAACCACAGCATTTTGTTGGAGAAATTATCTATATACATGTACATCCCTGATCCTAAGACAATCTCCTTATTTTGTTCATATCTTCAAGGTAGAAGGCAGAAAGTCTACCACAATGGTGCGTTTTCTGAGGAAGGTGTTGTAAGCTCGGTATGCCCCAGAGGCTCTATCCTTGGCCCAGTTTTCTTTTGTTTATTCATCAATGATATGCCCCTCTCCATCTCAAACTCTAATGTAAGCTGTGATATGTTTGCTGACGACTCCACGCGCCATGCGTCGGATATGGATGAGTCCAAAGTAAACGAAGTATTGCAGCATAGCCTCATTGAAGTCTCCCAGTGGTGTAAAAGTCAACCACATGGCAATCAATACCTAAAAAAAACCAAAAAAACCCTAAAGCATGCTAATGACAACGTGCCAAAATCAACAACGCAAACTATCTCCTCTGCGGTTGTCAGTTGGATCGGAGTCCATCGAGCAAGTCTCAAACCACCGTCTACTATGTGTCATAATTGACGACCAACTCTCCCTGATGCAATTCCGTTAGTTGTCAAAGAAATCTCTCTCTCTCTCTCTCTCTCTGTGTGAATGATTATACATGTACGTCTCGCATGGTTAAAAAAAAAAAATCTCTCAATCTGTTTCACTCAGTAAAACACAGTCACGAACAGTATCGTAAACTATGTATCTGGTAATATATAGCTCACGAAACTTTCTCTTCCAAAGTCTTGCCGATACAACCCCCCCCCCCCCCGCCCTCTCTCTCACTCGCTGCATGATTATACGTCTTTAGTAGTGAACGAAATTCTCTCAATCTGTCTCACTCAGTATAAAATAGCCGGGAACTGTGTTGTGAACTTTGTATCTGGTATTATGACTCAAAACTTTCTCTCTCTTCCAATGTCTCCCCAAGACAATTACATCTTCCCCCCCCCCCCCCTCTCTCTCTTCTCTCTCTCTCTCTGTGCGATACGATTCCGTGAGTTGTCAAAAGAAATCTCCCTCTCCCTCTCTCTTTGAATAATTATATGGTTTTACTCGTCAAAAATTATTCTGTCTGTTTCGCTGAGCAAAAAACATGGTCAAGATGCTCAAGCCCCCCCCCCCCCCGGCTCAGTGAAAGAATTCATTAAAGAGTCCTTTTATAAGCAGAGCGGAAGGCCGAGTCAGTACTTGCTGAGCGGACAGATAAAGGAAGAGAATTCCAAATAGTCGGTGCTGCAGAAAAGAAAGACCTTTCTCCAAAGGTTTTAGTGAAGACACGTGGTTTGCAGAGTGTGAGAGTGGATGAGCGAAGTGTTCTTGTTGGTACGTAGACTAACTCAGAGAGATAAGAAGGTCCTGACTGACTAATGACACGGTAGCACATGCAAGCAATCTTAATGCGAGCCCCTGGGGAGCCAGTGCAAAGTGCGGAGGTGTGGGGTGATGTGATCTCTTCGCGAAACTCTCAGAACTAGGCGTGCCGCATTGTTTTGTAACCTTTGGAGTCACTGTAAGAGATCCTTCGGGCTGTTTACAAGGAGACCATTACAGTAATCCAAGCGTGAAAGCACAAAAGCTGACACAAGAGTCTTTGTAGCCTAAACTGAGAGGAAATGACGAATAGAGCTAATACGACTGAGCTCAAAGTTCACAGTAGGGATGATGTTCACTACATGGGCATGCATAGTCAAGTGTGAGTCAAGAACAACACCAAGATTCTTAGCTGATTTGGCAAATGGAACAGTAGCATCACTGACAACAAGAGTATCAGGTAATGGACCAGCGGACTTAGCTAAGGCATATAACTGATATCCATAGCCAAAGCTGTTTATTAATGCACACTATAACCTCTCATGTTAATTATGCCTCCACTGTTTGGGATGGGTGTTTTGGTTTGTTTTGTTGTTTTGCTTTTGTTGTTTTTTGGTCGTTAGTGTTACATGAATATGTTCTTAAAAGAGTCTAGCACAGCCCAGAACAGACCCCCCTCCCCTCCTCCCACGACCATTGTGAGTACACATAGAGCGCCCCCACCTCCCGTCACTCTGCCATCGCAGTAACGTCACACTTTATGCCTTTCCTTCGCAAGTCCGCTTATAGACAGATTCAAGAGTCACCATTTTCAGCAGTGTGGGAATCACGGGGAAGCCGTTGTATGCACGTCATTCGTGACGAATTGCATACCGGTGTGGGCATGGCGCCACCATCTTGTTGATACAAACATCTAAACTTACGAAAAACAGGGCTGCAAAACTGCAAAGCACGTGGGTTGGAAAGATGCGGTTTGCCAGTTATGCTGCTTTTCGTAAGTTTAGATGTTAGTATCAACAAGATGGCGGCACGATCATTACGTAATAGGGGTAATCATCGAATTTTGTTCAATATCCCGGGGAGTTGTGCAGAAAGTGAAGATTAGAGTGTAGCAAGATATGTAGATTTGGACAGCGGTTTTCCTGATACCATCGGACATGCAGAAGAGTTGGAAGAAAATAACTTTGATGATGGGAACGAGAAGGTGATCAATCAACGCTAATCGAGTGCCAGTGGGAGGTGGCAGATGTGTTCTGTGTGGGGAGGCCAGGAAAGTCGGGAGAGGAGTGAGTAGAGGCAGTACTGGGAGGCAACGGAGTGAAACTAGAGGGAGTGCTGCGTTAGATCTGAATCTCACGGCTGTTTGGATAAACATATACACAGACAGTAACCAGTCTACGAAGGTGAGAATGGTCCTGCTGTGTTTCCCCCTGCTGATTGCATCATGATAGACTTTTAGGATATTCTTTTCCCTGGACTTTGTCATGTTGTTGCAGAGCACTGAACAAACCTGTATGCTAGACAGAGGTGTGTGCATTGGTGCAGCAGGAAGGGTGGAGGGTGGGGGGCCCGAAAAGCTGGGCACACTGTGCATTTTGCTGTGTCGCATGTGCTCATTGGTCTGTACATGTACATAGGTGTTTCAAGTATGACCTCAGGCAATATAGAGATAGATCTCATGAAAGACATCACCAGCAGTAAATGCAGTAAGGCCTGCAGTACAGCTGAAGTCAGTTGCATACCAAAGTGTTCTGTGTGTGTTTGAACAGTCTGTGAAATAACATGCAAGGTCAGTACAAATGAGGACTAAACAGAAACCATGCACAGCATCACGAAATGTTTTATCTTTGGAACTGACTCGCAGGGTAAATCTGCACACTGGTGGATGAAATGTACATAACAAGGTTCAACTTTTACTTTCACTGCTTCAGGATGAATATTTCCATAAAACTGGCAAATATGCTTTGAAAATCAAACATGAGGCTAGAAATAGATGAATGGTGTCCCTTTGGGATACAGTTGTCTCCCCGTTTGTTTCCATTGATGATAAGTTTGTGCTCATTGCATTCTGTATTCAATATCCTTTCAGATTATTATACTGTTATTAATATAAAATGAGGGGTATGTGTACAGTAAACCTAAGACTGATTGTACCCACAAACTGTCATTTTTTTCAAATAGTTCTGCAAAGGAAAGGGTTATTTGTTCCACCTGAGCATTACTACAGGCTCTTGATTTGCTTAGTAATTGTTGTGTTAATAAATCCGCTCTGGAAAAACAAAAATCTCTTTCCGTCTCTCTCTGACCACCCATATGGCTTTAGGTGTCAAAGAAATTCTCTGAGTAAAGCACGGTCGAAAACTATGTATCTGATTGTATAACTTAAAAAAATCCAACAATAAAAAATCAAAACATACAACAACAACAACAACAAAACACATTACTGTGGATTTGACATGGACTGAAATCAGTATGTGTACTTTCATCATATTAAGTCACCAGAAAGTGTCTTTGCTTCAGGTGCGTGGGGGGGGGGGGGGGAGTGGGAAGACAGCATAACTTTCAAGCATATGCCAGTGTTACGAGCGTGGCTGTGCCTCTTGTTTATATTTTGTTTGTATGCTGTAGGATAACAGCTGTACATGCTTTTTTTGTAGCTTGGTGAGATAGAGAAGTCGCTTTGTTTAGTTTATATTCTTTTATAGTAATGTAAATCTGTTTCCCGTGATCCAGAAGTTTCTTTTGTTATCACGAGTATTCGAGAAGTGGTGACCTTGTTTTGGCTGCCCCCTTTTACCCTCGGGCGACGGTATGCACTTCGGGCCTAGGCTCAGTCGCTCGAAATCTCGTGCAAATCGCTTGTTCTGACCTGTTTACGATTAGAAGGTGTTATATAACGCGCCTAGGTTCGGCGGGCAGGTACTTGATTATTCTGGATTTTCTTTAGTTTTAAAATAGCAATAATGTGATTCACGCTTTGATTTTGATTGGCTCTGTTATAAGAGTGGTCCAGAATGTACTAGAATGCCGTTACTGTATATAAGGCCCGGAGATGTTTGTGTGTGTGTGTGTGTGTGTGTGTGTGTGTGCACGAGAGAAGCTTGTAATTGCGAAGCTTGAAAGTGCTGTGTAACACCAGAGGTTATTCCGAAAATGTATTCTTAGCAACATTCAATGCAGATAAAGCAAATGTTCTACTGGTTGTCTTATTTCCCTTTCATCCCTATTCCTGTGATCTTGACCCCTCAGGCCAAGGTTACCCACATTATGCACATGGAAGTATTTCATACACACTGCATGTGTCGTAAGCATCCTATTATGGCACGCAAATAACAAATCCCACACCCTTAGACCGCGAAAACAGTAATGTCCCACCACCAGACAACCAAAACAAAACCCCCAACAATTCAGCGGCTGGGTGTTTGGGAGTTTTCCGCCATATATGGGTGATATCAAAGATGGGGCGATGAGAAAAAGGCAAGCACAAAATATGGTCGAAGCCGGGGTGCAAACTCACGACCCGAGCATTGAAACCCCAACACTCTACCGTTCGGCTATCCCGTCCCCCTATTTACTGGAAATCAGACAGACGAAAACGGGGTAATAGAAAGTGATTTCATGCATTGACCATTGGGTGGTGATCTTTTATTTGCAGGCTCTTAATATAATATCAATTTAAGTGTTACAGTGATTTTGTCTTAGTTCTTTACCTGCACCCCAAAACAGGAATTAACAACAGTAGCGGACTGTTTCACACTGCCTTAGAATATAGAGCAAACCTGTCTCTTTAAAATAATATTTTTGGAACGCTGGCCATTTTCTTATCACTTCGTTGTGGTGGGGTCGTTAAATCCAATTAACCAACCATATATGTGAAGATCAAAATGACTTTGAAAGAGACAACTGTGCGAAAGTGGTTGTCCATTAGATATGGTGGTGTGTTATTGTGGTGACTGGATTGTAATATTGTTGCACCAGACAGCGGGGGTGGGGGGGGGGGGGTAATTGGTAGACAATGGCAATTGGATTACTTGTGGGGATAGTTTTAAGTGCTGTTGAAGGAATGTAGGAAGTGATTGTTGGGTGTCAGAAGGTGTTATGCCTGTAACAGTGGGGTGGTAGGCTTGTGATTTTTTAATGTTTCTTGCGCCTGCATGGGTGTCGTTAGTGGACTGCAGGTTTTGGTACATATATAGTGGGGTAGAACTGTCGTTACTGTATGTTGGTTGTTGGAGAGGAGTTTGGAGGGGGAGGGGGCTGGATGGCGTCTGTACCTTGAAGCCTGTTAAATGGCGTGGTGGTGTGCATGTGAGGTATGTGGGGCCGTTATGGGTTGAATAGTGTGTGCAAGTTGGTCAGTGTACAAATGTCCTACTCTGAGGGTTCAGGCTGTAGATCGGTGGGAGTGGTGAATGTGTTCTTGGGTATAAGTGGGGTACGGTACTGAAGGTTTGTTCTGTCATTTGTGATTTGAGTTAGGAGTTACCAGCTTACACAAGTTTGACTGTAGTGTTGGTGTTAACCGTGCGATTTTACATCAAATTATGCACTTAGTTTGTATGTCTTTTAGGCGGGTTGTGTTTGTATGTGAGATAGAGTTCTGGGGAGGGAAATATAGAGGGAAAGAGTCTGTGGTGTGGAGTGGGTGGTGTTTTCGAGTTTGACTGTGGCGTGGGGTGTTGGGGGTGTGGAGGGTGGTTTGAATGCAGTAATAATGGAATGTGTGAATACCGATGAAGCTGAGACTCATAAGGAAAACAAAAATAATATATTATTTTTACAGTCAAACCTGTGTACGCTGGTCACCCAAGGGACTGAGTCAAATTGACCGGCTTAGACAGATGACCGGGTTATCCAGGATGGCATGTCAACAGCTAGTATGTAACCTAATGGGTACTTAAGTGGCGCTCAGCTATTCCCCCGCCACCCTCTCTTTTTTTCACTGACCACAGACTTGCATTAAAAATAGAGACAGATTGAGCCCTTCACGTTTATTTAGCTCTGTGCCGGTAAGCCTCGCTTGCAGCAATCGGTTGACTGACTGAATCGTTTGCAGCATACTAAAGAGTGCGATGTAACTAAACTGAGGGTGGGTGGATGTTTGGGGGTTTAACGTCCTATTCCACCACATAGGGTGATGTAACTAAACTGCAACAACCCATAGACAAGTGTGTGTAAGAACAGAGAGACTCAAACACAGAATTTTGATGTGAACACAGAACATTCCAACTTTACAGCATTGGGTTTAATCGCCAGTGCGGATGACTGCTTTCTGGCTAAGTATAGTTCTCCACATAGACTATTTGGCCTTGAATGTATGTCTGTTGCAGCATATTAAAGTGTGCGATACAAATAACCTGAAATAATCCATAGGAATATGTGTGTAATAACAGATAAACCCAAACACAGAATTTTGATGTAAACACGGAACGTCCCATCATTACATACAGCATTTGGGTTTAATCGCCGGTGCAGAAAACAGTGTTTTCTTGCTCAGTATAGTCCTCTACTGAGACCATTTGACTTTGAATGCATGTGTTTTGCAGGATGTTAAAGTGAGGGATGCAAATAACCTGAAATAAACCATAGGCAAATGTGTGTAAGAACAGAAAAACCCAAACACAGAATATTGATGTGAAGACGGAACGTCCCAACTTTACATACAGCATTTGGGTTTAATCGCCGGTGCGGAAGGCATTGTTTTCTGGCTAAGTGTAGTTCTCCACATAGGCCATTTTGGCCTTCAGTGTATGCCTTTTGCAGCGTATTGAAGTATGCGATGCAAATAACCTGAAATAACCCATAGGCAACAGGGTGTAATAAGAGATAAACCCAAACACAGAATTTTGATGTGAACACGGAACGTCCCAACTTTACATGCAGCATTTGGGTTTAATCGCCGGTGCAGAAAACAGTGTTTTATGGCTCAGTATAATCCTCTGCTGAGACCATTTGACTTTAAATGCATGTGTTTTGAAGGATA
Organism: Batillaria attramentaria; assembly: GCA_018292915.2. NCBI lineage: Eukaryota > Metazoa > Mollusca > Gastropoda > Batillariidae > Batillaria > Batillaria attramentaria. The sequence continues at coordinate 628,764 of JACVVK020000401.1, read as the reverse complement.
TTAAAGTGTGCGATGCAAATAACCCGAAAAAACCCATAGGCAAATGTGTGTGACAACAGGGAAATCAAAACACAGAATTTTGATGTAAACACGGGACGTGTGTAAAGTGTTTAAAAGTCACACAGTCGCACAAGTGCAAAATGGGGACATTTCCAAATTTTTGCAAACAATCAATTTTTTATACGTTTTTCAGGGCGCAGAACACGATTTTGCACTTAGTGCAATGTGGGAACGTTCCATCATACACCTCGGTTCCCTCTTTGGAGTTGAGATTTGTGTCTCAGTACCATTATTACACAAATGACACGTACACACACACACACACTCACACGACCATGCTATTACATACATAAATCAAGCAATACTAAGAAAAAAAAAAAAAAGGGGGGGGGAGGGGGGGGGGGACAAAGGATGTGATAGGTGAGCAATGCAAACAAATCTTGAGGCGATGTTTTTACAGTTTTACAAAAAAAAAACAAACAAAAAAAACACAAAAACAAAAACAAAAACACAAAAACAAACCACGCGTGATGTGAATAAGTATTGGGATTTTCTTTGCCCGAAATACAAAATCCTACAGTACATGTATAGTCAAGCCCATTACGAGCTGTACACCAAATGTTTTATTAGTTTGGCCTTGAATAATCCAAGCGAGGGAGCTGATTTGATGTCTTTTGGAAGAGTATTCCATGCGTGTGCCCCTGAGTAAGAGAGGGAGGTTTTGAAAATATCTATACGAGGCTTCGGCACCACGAAATCGTTTCTCAGTGTTCGGTACGGCACTTGAGAGTGCTTGAATAGACTAGCGAGATATGAGGGGGTTTTTGACAGTTTTATTTTTTGCATCAGTATCATTTTGTAAAGTCTGAGTTGTTTCCGTAGGGGCAGGATACCCAACGATTTAAATTTTTCATCGGTGCTAAGTGAGCACATGCTTTTGTCTAATAATCAGTTTAATCGATCTTCTGTGGAGCAAATTTATTCTTTTAAAGTTTGCCTCACTACAGCCGTCCCAAACGGTGGACGCGTAGTCTATGTGTGGCTGAATATGTTCATTGTAAAATAGTTTTCTTGTGGGTTCATCGGTAAAGTATTTAAGTTTGGATAGTAGAAACAGATTTTTGGACAACACTTTGCACGTATTATTTATATGCGCTTGCCAGCTTAGCTGATCATCCACTGTGATCCCCAGCACACGGTGTACATGAACTTGTTCGATATGATGAGAGCCAAGACAAAGTTGTAATGGGGGCGGATTCAGTTGGTGTTTCTGTCTTGTGGTAATTAACATGCATTTAGTTTTAGACGGATTAGGGATCATACAGTTATTGTTGCACCAGTTGGAAACATCGTGTAGGCTTTGTTGTAAAGATTGGTTGATGGATTTAACACTTGAATCCGAAATATCAATCGTTGCATCATCAGCAAAAAGGCTACAAGTGGCGTTGGGTTGAGTGATATGTAACGGCAAGTCGTTTATAAATATAGAAAATAATAAAGGTCCAAGTATGGATCCTTGGGGTACCCCATGCTGTATTTCACCTTTTGATGATTTTTTGCCATTTAAATAAACATATTGAGTTCGTCGTTCCAGGTAAGATTCAAAGAAGGCGACTGTTTTATCACAAAAATGATAAGCTGACAACTTTTCTAGGAGAAGTTTATGGTTTACTAGGTCAAAAGCCTTGCTTAGGTCCAGGAAGACAGCCCCTGTCGTTTTAGAATTGTTTATGGCACTGAGCCACCTGTCAGTCAGATGAACCAATGCTGTATGACAGGAGTGCTTCGGACGGAAACCTGACTGTAATGTGTGGAGAAGACTGTGTTCTTCAAGGAAAGCCTGCGCTTGTTTATGGATGTGTTTTTCAAAAGGTTTAGAAAGGACTGACAAAAGAGAAATAGGTCGAAATTTGTTGGGGTCTGTTAAGTCTCTTGTTTTAGGAAGGGGGATGACTTTTGCAACCTTCAGGCCAGCCGGGAATTCCCCTTGCTCAACGGACAAATTATAAATGTATGTTAATGATTCCACTATATATGGGAGAGAGAGTTTTAGAACAGTACTACTTATACCATCATCGCCAGATGTCCGTTTATTTTTCATTTGTGAAATACTTTTTCCTACATCAAACACTGTTAAAGGAGGAATCGAAAATGACGCAGAGGGCTCCAGTTTTTCGCGACAGTATTTTATGAGGTTATCAGAAAGACGGGGTGTACCCGAGGAACTACTTTGCAGAAGCGTGCCTGCTGCTGAAAGAAAATGGCTATTGAAAGTGTCGGCTGTGATGTCTGTGCATGGTTGGTTTTGTCTTGGTTTTGTGAATGCATTTAGAGCTCGCCATACCGACACAACATCTGTCTTACCATTCATGAGGCGTTGGAAATGGGATTTTTGTGCTTCGCGTACTAAATATTTTACCCGGTTTCTTTGTTTACGGTATGCTGTGAAATCTTTGCTTCTTTTAAGTTCGTCTCTTACACACATAGCCTCTCTTATATCATTATTTAACCATGTTGGGGGCTGCGCAGTTTTAACCCTTTTCTCTCGAAACGGAGCATGTCTATCCAGAACACCGAGAAACAATCCATACCATTCTGACAGTGCGTCAGTAGGATCTGTAAAGTTATAGACAGTGTTAAAGGATACGCTACTGAGATCTGCTAAAAAGGCATCTTTATTAAAGTGTTTTAATGATCTGAATCTGATTGTGGTATGTTGATGTTTTCTAAGTGGATGGTCCGCTTTCAAGGCCCAGCTACAACATACTGGGTAATGATCACTGATACCAACCTGGGGTACATGTGTACCAACTACTCTAGCCTTGTTGGTTGTGTATATATGTGGTCGATTAGCGTAGAGGAAGTGGGAGATACTCTGGTGGCTGTGTTAATCAGTTGTTTTAGACCGAATAAAGAGGTAGTACAATCCCATGCCGGGTTTGGTGTGAACATATTGATATTAAAGTCTCCCAGTAATAAGATGTCAGAACTACAAGATTTGCTTTATCGAGCATCGTAGTAAAATCATCATACCACTGAAGGGGTGAAGAAGGATTTCTGTAAACAAAACCGACCAATAGGGGTGCCGACTTGTTGGCCTTTATGTCAACCCAGACACTTTCCACTGTTTTTGACTGAAGGTCTTTCCGCCTGCGGGTAACATTTCTAATAGAATTATGAACGTAAACTGTTATACCTGTATGACCGGGATGTTCTGAATCGCGACGTAAGACAGAAAAATCTTTAACAGAAATAGAATGATCACTTATGTTAGCATTTAGTCGAGACTCGGTGATGCCAAACAAGTGAAAAGGACTGGGCTGATTCAAAAGCACACAGAGATCAGGGACTTTGTTATACAGATGAAAAATATTTAGATGGCCAATATGTAAATGATGTGTTTGCGACATTATATAAAAATATCAAAAATATCAGAGAGAGAGAGAGAGAGAGAGAGAGAGAGAGAACGATAACGATAACGATCCTTTATTTTACAACGGAAGAAGTTATAGGCATACAAAGACCATTTTCAAACTTGCCGTTGCTACACTACCATAAAAAAAATTAAAAAAAGACTAAGAAGAGAAGGAGACAAAAATTACCTAAGAAAAGGAAATCACACACACACACACACACACACACACACACACACACACACACACACACATATATATATATATATACAGTATATATATATATATATATATATATATATATATATATATATATATATATATGCGCACTCGCGCGGCAAGCATAATTATACACAAAATCATGATATCACTTATGATGTACATACTCATGGGACTAGCGCAGGAGTATCACTGTTTATGTAAATTGCGTGACAGGTTTTGTTGGTAAGAAGTGAACTTTGGTGAATGGGCAAGACGGATGGGTTGTAAATAATTTATGCAGTTTCTGATGCCAGGTGGTTGAAGAGACTTTTCCTGAATGATTACTGCGATCCATTGTTAGTAATGATTAGAGGGAGTTTGTTCTAAAGAGAGGCACCGGAGAAGCAGAGACTTGATTTAAAAATATCTATTCTCGGACGTGGCGGTATAAAGCGCTGCGTTGATGAGGGATAGCGTGGATCAGACGAGGTAAAGATGGCTTCCTGTTGACAACCCGACTTTAGAGACTGGTTCGACGTAAATGCTGGTTTGCTGAGGAGATGTAATCCGCCGGGAGGAACAATGGAAGACATGATAATCCTGGCCTGGGGAAACACTGTTCTGAGCAAGTCCAGTAGCTTGAGCCATGTTTGCTTTGTAACTGGCCCATTTCGGCAACTGTTTATACCGACGTGCACCGTTATGCGCGCAATGTTCGGTGTCGGAGGTAACGTACTGAGCCATTTCAGTAGATGTTCGATACTGAGTCCAGATACAGACATGTTTTGCACAACAGCGCCGCCAACCGACACCCGTTTCTCGTCCACATACTGTGTGACAGAGAGAGAGTGAGAGAGAGAGAGAGCTGCTCCGAAGCTCTGGACAAAACACGATGTCATTTTATTTTTTAAATCTGATACACACCTGATGAGACTAGTTCGGAACGTCTTCGCAGTAGACAGATGACAGTTTCGTTTCCGTCACACCGTCCTTTGGTTTTTTAAGGCAAAAGCATTCCGTGCAATGACTTGGAAGATGTACTTTTCTGATTGACAAACAGACATGCCAAAGGACTCCGCTTTCCCCGTCCATTATTCCTAATTTTTCTGGGGTATCACTAATTTATTCGATCTGTGATGCGTGCAGAGATGGAGTATGCCGCAGACTTACGCAAGAAGATCATCCCTATCAGAGTTCAGGACTACAAACCTGACGGATGGCTTGGACTCATTACGGCTGGAGAGTCGTATTACGATTTTACTGACGAGAAGCAATTTGATGCGAAGTTCCGTGAGCTCCTTTCTGCAGTGCTTGAAATCACGGAGGGCGGAAGGCAAGATTCTCCTGACGGACCAACAGCAGAGGAGCCAATCGTCGCTGAACACGTCAAACCAGTCACGGTAAGGCCTGCTCTTAACTGGGCACAGCGCGCGACACACACATGCCCCACACCACAGTCGTTGCGCTCGGTGTGTCTACTAACTACAAAACTGAACAAAGGCAGCTGTGCACGGTGACGTACGATGACACGATCACGATACGATACGACGCCCATAGCGTCCGCAATGGCAAGCAGAGCTCGGAGGCAAGCCGTCCGGCCTCTGTAGTACTTATCCGTGACGTCCCAAAGACATTTGGGTCCTTCGGAAAGATCTGTAAACACTGACGTCTGTTCAGGCGACAATGCAATTGAGGATACGCTGTCCGCCATGTCTGCGCGCCGTGTGACGTAGCACAGCCAGAATCAGTTGTAGAACCCACAGTCACAGCTGGGGCTATTTGAAATCCCAGTAGCTGTGATGACGCGAGCGCTCCGCAGTGCCCAGTTAGGAGCCGGCTAAATGGCCTACCATCTCCTTTATTTTCATTGTGGTCTTCTTTCCATTGTAAGACTGCGCCTTGGGAAAGCGCGTCGCGCCACTTTTACAATATTTTTTTGTAAGTACATGCAGTACAGGGACGAAGCCAAAACTCCGCACTGTGCCGTACAGCAAAAAGCAGATGTTGTTTCGGCTTAGGTCCAAGGCCGTGTAGGCAGGCTTCTGTGTCACTGGTCGTTGTAGACCATAAATATTATCTATCTGTAATATGCATATTTATTTGATGAGTGTTCGTGTTATCGGACATAAGAAGACGGCACATGTACTAACATTCGAGCTACCTCTTGAATTCCCTATAAAACAAACTTTCTCCCCTCAGAATATACCCTAAAGTAAAAATATCGTAAAGAAATTCTCACCCAGGGGTAAAACTCTCGTACGACAGTAAGCACACCATTGGCTTGGGAGTACTTTCCAATGATATTTTTCTCGCAGTGAATCCCTTTCGAAGTAAGTTTGTTGTGTTACACCGGGACGGAATTCGGGTTATAAGCGTGACAATTCTTCCTTGCAAGTAGCGGCGTAAAGCCCTAACTAACTAACTAACTAACTAACTCACTCACTCACTCACTCACTCACTCACTCACTCTTGCAAGTAGGATACGTCCTAGTTGTCCACGAACACATGACAATAGCATCCTCTCAATACATCTGCACATGATTACACAGAGCTTACATGATTAGTTCTCGTGATTTACCACGAAGGAATCCACTCGATGTTTCAATTTTTTGCCGTAGCTACCGAGCCTCCGGCGAGGTAGCTACGACAAAAATTTAAACATCGAGTGGTTTCATTCGTGGTAATTAAACCACGACAACTATTCATGTATGATGTTTATATCACGAGCATTCACTCTCTTACCTCTAAAAGCATACATTTTCTGCGACATTTTTTTGTTTGTTTGTTTTTCTGGTAGGATGACCAGTGACTTATGTACCCCCTTAAAATTCTGCGCACTGAATTGTGAGAAAGGGAGAAAGAGCAGTTGAAAGTTCTTCCTAAAAGTGTGTCCCGGAATAGCTGAGCTATTAGAAAATTTGAATTTCGGTGCTCGGTTCCTCTGTCCTAACCTCGGCTAAGAGCCACACAGTTGTGCTCACTCTTAACTTCCTCCTTGACCCGTCTCAAATACCACATCTATGTGGTGGAGGGTGGGTGGATGTTTGGGAGTTTAACGTCCTTTTCCACCAAGTACGTGTGATATCAACGACGGGGCAACAAGAAGAAGCCGTTAAAGAGATAGTATAGGATCAGTAAGAGAGAGACAGGCAGACAGATGGAAGAATATCAACACAAAGGAAAGAACATGAAAAGAACGGCAAAGGACAAGAGAGAAACTGCCTTTCGAAACGAAAACATTGTTTTTCACTGGAAGTGAACACGACATATCGGATTTTCCTTTTTTTCTTCTTATAGCTTAGCGTTCTCAAATATTAATTTATATGTTTAGATAAAGAAGAGTACTATGATGCGTAATGTATACTTTTTTGTCTACTCTGTCCTAGCCCCAAGTTTGAAAGGTTTACGGGAAATCTTCTTCTTCGGCTTCACAAGATCTTTACTCAGGTTTGTCAGTGTCTGTACGTCTGCTGAGTTTAGATCAAACTATTTTGAAGACATCTAATAATTCCTCAAAGTATTTCAGCACAACATGCTGCAGAAAGGACATATGCTGAATTAACAAATCCTCATTAAGAAATGTTGCCGTTGTGTATCAGCACCACCCCCAACGCCCCCCTCCTCCCCCAAGGGTCCAACAATTAGGGTCAGAGACTGTTGTGTTGTTGGATTCTGGATTTCTTACAGATTTTGTTTATCCTCCCCCCCCCCCCCTTTGTCCGTTTTATTGGTCGGTGAAGCCCTCCCGCCCCCCAAAATAAACAATCAAACAAACAAAAAGCCAACAACAACAACAAAAACTGATCCAGTCCTGTTTCCTGTAAGATGCACATGACGCATAAATGTTGGGATGTAACTTTACTTCACAAGTAAACGATAAACGATCCGTAGTTGTAAGCAGCTATTTACAAAGTATAAAAGTGGTGTTTACGGTAGCCGCGCTCCGTTTCTGAACAGACCCGGGTTATCTCCCTTTAGAGCTGCGGTGAGCTCATTTGGGAAACAACGAAAAAACAAACTGAGGTTGATCGTTCGTTTGTCAAGAGGTTCAAATAGAATCGATCCAAGACGCAAGAAGTAATGAAAAAAAATCTTAGTGCAAGGAGAATCCAGTAATGACAGAAGGGATCCAATATCATATTAGAATTAACTCTTTCCAGACGAACGGCCGCATATGCGGATCGTGATTTTATTTTTTAAACAACATGACTAACAACAAATACATTTAAGTTTGAAAGCTGAAATTTCGGCAATAGCTGCATAAACATGTTAGTCAACTACCCTGAAAATTTCAAGTCTGTATCTTGTTTTGTTATTTTTTTCTGAACCTCACAAATCGGCCCCTCTACAGGGGATTGCTGAGGGAAAATCGGCCCGCCTTGAATGAGTAAATTAAGGGAAAGGGGTGAGGGGGGGTGGGGAAGGGGGATAGGACAGTAGGATGCAAGTATTACGGAGGGTCAAAAATTGTGTGACTCCTTTACGGACATGCGCGTGAGTTTTTATTGTTGCTCTTGTTATTTTTGTTTATTTACTGGCGTGCGTTTTGTCATGCCAGGATGAGGACCGCTTCTATGCCTATGCTGAAAACAATCTTCATCTGGATGGTTATGAAAGCGACGCACTGGCGCTGGCCATTGAGAAACTCCAGACAACCGCTTAAAGGGGATTACACCTCCACAGGAGAAAGTGCCGTTTTAACGTATTGCCGGCTTTGAACGCGCGCCGTGGAAATCGCCCGACACAGTCACTCTGCGTGTACAACCCTTGCCAACCGGGCGATATTAGCAATTATTCGACTTTTTAAAAAGAGGTCTTCCTCAGATGTTTCCTAAACCTGTTTGGTATGGTTTGAAAGATAATTATAAGCACTTTTAAGAGAAAATATTTTTGATTGGACAAACTGGGCCTAACGGCCATAATGAGAGCGGAGATAACATGGCTTGTGGGTGCTTGGTATCAGCGTCCTCGCGCGTCAGTTGAACAAGATTTATTTCATCGTTTGCTGTGTTACACAAGACTATGAGTGTGAAGACCATGAACAAGAGTAGCACATTGTTAACCCTCCGGCTACGTCGCTAAAAAACTTCTTAGTCCTACATCGTGTGAAACAACTTACCCATGGTTTTTAAATAGGTAATTTTCGACTTAGTCCTACGTCGGTGGAAACAAATTACCAATGGTTTTTATATAGGCAGATTGCAGCTTATTCCTAGTCCTACCTCGTGGGAAACAAATTACCCATGGTTTTTAGAAAGGTAAATTTCAACTTATTCCTAGTCCTACATCGTGGAAAACAAATTACCCATGGTTTTTAGAAAGGTAAATTTCAACTTATTCCTAGTCCTACATCGCGGGAAACAAATTACCCATGGTTTTTAGAAAGGTAAATTTCAACTTATTCCTAGTCCTACATCGTGGGAAACAAATTACCCATGGTTTTTATATAGGCAATTCACAACTTATTCTTTAATTACTCTGCTAATTAAAAGTTAAACAGCACAATTTTTAGCATGAACATAGTCAAACCATTTATTGACAAAAGTATGAAATTTCTAAGGTGTGACATAAATATTGACCGAGATACGTTCATCTAAAGCAATGTGTGTTCAACTTTTTACCCACGACGTCGTCCGAAGGTTAACTCAATTACGTTTTGCGGGCAGAGCTCATACACGTGTGTGTGTTTGTGTGTGAGAATAATCAAATGATAGTTTCTCGCGTGTACTACGGAAAATTGTCTCAGATTATTCTTGCTATTGTATTTTACGGTTGTATTGAAGTGTCGTCTGGCTTACGATCTTTGACCGACGCTCCTGTCTACATTCACACTAAGGCTACAGTCACACTAATTCCACAACACACACACACACACACACACACACACACACACACACACACACACACACGCGCGCGCGCGCGCGCACGCGGGAAGCCGGGACAGACGAACGGTAGAGCGTTGGACTTTCAGTGCTCGGGGCGTGCGTTCGAATCCCGGATGGGGCCAAAGATTTGTGCTGGCTTTTTTCTCGTTGCCCCGTCTTTGATATCATCCATACGTGGTGGAAAAGGATTCCTAAACTCACAACCCCCCCTCCCCCCCGCCACCTCCCCCCCCCCCCGCACACACACACACACACACACACACACACACACACACACACACACACACACACACACACACGCGCGCGCGCGCGCGCATAGAGGAACACCGTCTGTCGGTTCGTAACATGGATGCTTTATGTCCCGGCTTCAAGGTTTTGGCAAGCACAGTGTTATACACAAACATGCTATAATATCACAGAGGCCTCTCGGGGGTGGGGGTGGGGTGGATGTTTGGGATTTTAACGTCCTTTTCCACCACGTAAGGGTGATATCAAAGACGGGACAACGAGAAAAAGGCCAGCACAAATATTTGGCCCCAGTCGCGGTTCGAACTCACGACCCGAGCATTGAGAGTCCAACGCTCTACCATTCGGCCACCCCGGCAACCCAAGGGCCTATAGAGAGCTGTTGCAGATATTTGTACATGGACCTACTCATTTTTTGACGACCACCTATTCTCATTGCTTATATTATGCGCAGAAAAGTGAGTACGTATCATTTGCCCAGCTTGGATCGATGTGTTGAATCCTGTAGTGTATTGGCTGTGGTTCACTTTCATTTCACGGGGCGGTCGGTGGTCTAGTGGGTAAGAGACTTTGCCACCAATGCGAGAGGTCAGACTCGATTGACTTTGCCACCAATGCGAGAGGTCAGGCTCGATCGAATTTCACTTGGGGTGAAGAATTTTTCCTTCTCGTACCTGGCACCGTTCATTCAGGCCACCCGTCGGGGGTTCTCTCCGGGTACTCCGGCTCCCCCCCCCCCCCCCTTGCTTTGGAAATGTCCAGCCTACATAATTTGAAAATAAATGCAAATCTGAATTCGGAAACTTAAGTAGCTGAGCTGACCCTTCGCACCACGTGATTGTAACGTGTTCATGTCCGATTTGTGAGAGGATGCGTGTGATTCACGTGAGCGTTCAGCTCGCGGCGCTTTGAGCCGATTCAAGAAACTGGGTAAAGCGCCCACATAATACACAATTATTTATTATTATTATTATCATCATCATATTTGTATTTTGTTTGTTTCTGAGAGAAGTATTATCACGTGTTCTTGCCTCTTGAGACCTCTGCCAATTATTTTGAAAGGGTTAGCTCAACCTACGCTGGAGTAAATTCAACTTTTCTTGGAATTTACAAAGTTTAGTTTGTAGATGGAGTAAAATGTACGATTTTACGAAGGGTTGCTGGTTTGCACTGACTGACTTGTATATTGCTTTTATTTGGATTTTTATGCAGCATTGTTGCATATGAATTTCTTTTTTAAATGCTTGTTCGGATCTCTCATCGCTGTCATCCCTCGAAAGATAATGTGATGTAGCGACAAAACGTTTGTCTTCAAACAGAAACACTACACTAGGTTTGAAAACTTGTCATCTACAGACGATTTTTCAAAAGTGTGACATCAGCCAGAATTCTAGGCGTTTTAAAGAGCCTTTCACATGATGCTGATGTTTGATTGTTTGTTTGTTTTTCTTTGTTTCTTTTGTCGTCTTTCCTCTGAAGGCAGCGCAGAATGTATATTACGCCATTCTTTTTGCAATGTTCATAAACAGATTTATTCAGATGTTCTAATTAGCAATATTATACTGCAGATCATACTGATGTTCATACACATTTACTTTTCTTGGATGTTTTTAACTGGAAAAGAATATTGCCTCTTTTGCGTCTTTGCCTCTTGTGTTAGGTAAATTGTATTGCCCCGTTAGTTGCTTAGAGTTATCCGTGTGGGTTTTTTTTTTTTTTGTTTTTGTTTTTTTTTTTGGGGGGGGGGTATACAGAATGATAATTATTATGCTTTATCATGATAGCTTTTAATTTTATCTGAGCAGCTCGGATCTGTTCACACCTTTTGAGCGGATTTGTCATACTGTGTTGAATATCAGTACTTTGCTTTTTGCTTCTTCTTTTTTTTTGTAATAAAACTAATTTTCAAGCCACACAGATTTGGGTTTTATAAAACGTGCAAACGACTCTCTCTCTCTCTCTCTCTCTCTCTCTGATGTGTGTGTGTGTGTGTGTGTGTGTGTGTGTGTGTGTGTGTGCGCGCGCCGGTAAGCAAACGACAGCAAATCAAAAGCAAAACAACAAACCACAACACAAAAATGGAGAAAAAAGTTTACTTAAAACAATGAAAAATCTGAAGAAGATAACACTTTTCAGTCCAGTGTCTACAATTCTTCGGTAATTAGACATAGTAATATAAAATAAACGTTGGACATATTTTGAGTAAATTTAAAAAGAAAGTCAAAAGAAATTTGGCTGAACCTAGCAGTGTGTGTGTGTGTGTGTGTGTGTGTGTGTGTGTGTGTGTGTTGGGAAGGGGGGGGGGGGACGAGAGCGGGTACGGTGCGAGAAGAAAGTTTTTTCAACCTCATGGTGCTGCAAGTAATTTTGTTCTTTCCTACTTTCATTATTCTGGGAGGAGGGGGGGGGGGGAGTGTCCAACTTTTGTGTGTTTGCTTTTCTGTGAGAAATTATAATCCTGGCGCATAATGAATCCTGAATCACACGCATTCTCTCACACATTGGTCATGAACACATTACAATCAAGGGTCAGCTCAGCTATTGTGTCGAAATTTAGAATTGCATTATTTTTAAATTTTGGGGGCTGAATATTTTCCAAAGCAGAGGAGGGGGGGGGGGGTACCAGAGAAAACCCCCGACGATCGGCCCGAATGAACGGTGCCACGTACAAGAAGGAAAAATTCCTTGCCCCGAATGGGACTCGAACCTGACCTCTCGCATTGGTGACGAAGTCACTTAACCACTATACCACCGAACGCTCCATTAGTACCTAACTGACACCAGGTTTGTGAACAAAGACGTGTGGATAGCGTTAATTATTTCATACACAGCGCAGGACAGCTCAAAAACAAGCAAAAAAAATAAAAATAAGTAAACTTGCATGAAGTATCTAGCCAAGGAATGAACAAATGATCCAGATGCTTTGAACCAGTCGTTTGCATGTCACAATATTTGGCGAAGCATGAGAAGTGAGTAACATTACTTATTAGTAATACATGTATACTCGTCACAAGAAGCGATGAACAACTGATCCAGAGGCTTTGAACCAGTCGTTTGCATGTCACAATATTTGGCAAAGCATGAGAAGTGAGTAACATTATTTATTAGTAATACATGTACACTCGTCACAAGAAGCAATGAACAACTGATCCAGATGCTTTGAACCAGTCGTTTGCACATCACAATATTTGGCAAAGCATGAGAAGTGAGTAACATTATTTATTAGTAATACATGTATACTCGTCACAAGAAGCGATGAACAACTGATCCAGATGCTTTGAACCAGTCGTTTGCACATCACAATATCTGACAAAGCATGAGATGTGAGTAACATTATATATTAGTAATACATGTATATCCATCACAAGAAGCCAAGGACCACTTGCAAAAACATCCCCAATAGAAAGAGGAATCGATGATACAAACCCTCATTGTGCCTGCTCATTAAAAAGAACAATTGAGAAGTTTCCAAACCCAAAGTTCCAATCCGTCACATGTATACAGCCACCTTGTTCTAAGCCTGCTGCCGTGGGTGTTAGTATTGGCTATTTTTTTGCTGGAAAAATTTAGGCTGTATCGCAGTATTTCTGCAGTGCTCGAGAATTTGTTTTTTTTTCTGATTTCGTAGTCTGACTTCTTGTCAGCACAGCTTTGAAGCTGGGTTACGTTATCTCTTAATAGCCCATGCAAATCTGGCATGTTTCCTTGAAATCCTTAGATGGGGTGAGCGGTGGTCTAATAGGTAGCGTGTCGAATTTAGCAGCTGCGCTTCTGACCGGCCGTCAACAATGTCATGGTAATGAAGCGTGGGGTCGAGCCCTGGTCGAGCTTCTGATATGTGATACCGGTCTTTCCTGGCTACCGGGCTGCTCATCGGGGGTTTCTCTCCGGGTTATCCGGCTTTCCTCCCACAGCAAAATTGTACAAAATATATGATAGGCATTGGGTGGCGCTGCACCGCGGCGACGCGCTTCCCCCGGGGGAAGCAGCCCGAATTTCCCGAAAAGGATAATAAAAGTAGTAAAAAAAAAAAAAATCATAAGAAGCCACTATTACCCAATCTGCAGTGGTCTAAGACCCACGCCTTGCGTAAACGTGGCTGGAAGTGGCTCCTACTGGTGTGCGGTGGCTTGTCATCATAGGGAAGTGGTCGGGCTTGGGCTCTTTAGAGTTATCTTATCCAGTTTACAACGACTAGCGGGACGTCAAGGTGGTCCTTGGTTTTATGTGACGAGTATACATAATCATCACAAAATCAAATATTCATAATCAAATAAACACAGATAAAACTTTAAAAACGTTATGTTTAAACAGTCATAAGTAATACTCCCCTACTGTGATGGGTGGGTGGGTGGGGGTTTGGGGGTTTAACGTCCTTTTCCACCACATACGGGTGATATCAAAGACGGGGCAACGATGAAAAAGCCAGCACGAATATTTGGCCCCAGCCGGGATACGAACTCACGACCCGAGCATTCCTACTGTGGTGGTGTTTCGGCAATGATTTTAAGACTTGAAATCCGAATGGATGTTTTTCGTTTTTCTTTTCGATGCTCAACAAAACATTATTTTTGCAGTTAAAGGTCAGGGGGTGTGAGTTTTTAGGGCTTAACGTCGGGCAAGCACCAAAGACAAATTCGCGGCTAAGTGTGCCTGCACTACATGACAAAAAACAAAAATGTAAGCGCTGGACACAATCAAAATCAACTGGACCAAACTGTTGACTTGTGATGTAGGAACAGACAGGCACAGCAAAGCTTTGCCTCCACTTACTTGTCCGATCACAGTCCACTCTTGCAGATTCATTAGCGCAAGGTCCCTTCCAGGGTCTGCTTCTGCGCTCGACCACGGCATTTTGATTGTTTTTACGGTAACATGTTGTGTAAACTGTGGCATTTAACCGCTTCAAACCTGCACCACTCAAAATCACCCCCCCCCCCAAAAAAAAAAAATAAATAAATAAATAAATAAATAAATTAAAAAAAAATATGGTACATCGGCAAGAGTATTGACTATAAAACATTGTTTAAAAAAGTTACAAAACATTACCCCAAAGAGTTTGCGTGTGATTAATGTATTGTTCTACGAACCTTTCATATAAAAACAAGTTCGCATAGAAGATTCTCTGGACTTGTAAGTAACCAATCGCTGAAATAACAAAATTTTAAAAACTAACAGTCAAAAAATCATATTGGCACCAGATGTGAGACGGTGGTGCTCAACGCGTCATTTGAGGTTCATTATGTTGTCTCCATAGTAATAGAAGCAACACATAGAACGGGCTACATTTTCCACGTTCATAGACAAGGCCCTGTCCCGCAGTCCCAAACCACACGGACCTCCATAGCATCATCTTACCATCATCCTCATCTCCATCATCATGCACAATAAAAAATGCCCCAACTTCCGAGCCCTCCGTGGATTCCACCCATTACCAGGGAGGAACACCACTGAAGCCAGCGAAGAGTTGTGGCAGCAAAAAAAAAAAAAGACAAAAAAAGACAAATTCGCGGCTAAGTGTGCCTGCACTACATGACAAAAAAACAAAAATGTAAGCGCTGGACACAATCAAAATCAACTGGACCAAACTGTTGACTTGTGATCTAGTAACAGACAGGCACAGCAAAGCTTTGCCTCCATTTATGGAGTTACTTGTCCGACCACAGTCCACTCCTGCAGATTCATTAGCGCAAGGTCCCTTCCAGGGTCTGTTTCTGCGCTCGACCACGGCATTTTGTTTGTCTTTACAGTAATATGTTGTGTAAACTGTGGCATTTAACCGCTTCAAACCTGCACCACTCAAAATCCCCCCCCCCCCCCCAAAAAAAAAAAAAAATAAAATAAATAAATAAATAAATAAATAAATAAAAAAAAGAAGAAAAAAAATGGTACATCGGCAAGAGTACTGACTATAAAACATTGTTTAAAAAAGTTACAAAACATTACCCCAAAGAGTTTGTGTGTGATTATAATGTTGTAGGATACTTTCATATAAAAACAAGGCATGCATAGAAGATTCTCTGGACTTGTAAGTAACCAATCGCTGAAATAACAAAATTTTAAAAAGTAACAGTCAAAAAATCATATTGGCACCTGATGTGAGACGGTGGTGCTCAACGCGTCATTTGAGGTTCATCATGTTGTCTCCATAGTAATAGAAACAACACATAGAACGGGCTACATTTTCCACGTTCATAGACAAGGCCCTGTCCCGCAGTCCCAAACCAAACGGACCTCCATAGCATCATCTTACCATCATCCTCATCTCCATCATCATGCATAAGAAAGATTGCCCCAACTTCCGAGCCCTCCGTGGATTCCACCCATTACCAGGGAGGAACACCACTGGAGCCAGCGAAGAGTTGTGGCAGCAAAAAAAAAGAAAAAAAAAGAAAAAAAAAAGACAAATTCGCGGCTAAGTGTGCCTGCACTACATGACAAAAAACAAAAATGTAAGCGCTGCATGGACACAATCAAAATCAACTGGACCAAACTGTTGACTTGTGATGTAGGAACAGACAGGCACAGCAAAGCTTTGCCTCCATTTATGGAGTTACTTGTCCGACCACAGTCCACTCCTGCAGATTCATTAGTGCAAGGTCCCTTCCAGGGTCTGTTTCTGCGCTCCTCACGGCATTTTGATTGTTTTTACGGTAATATGTTGTGTAAACTGTGGCATTCAACCGCTTCAAACCTGCACCACTCAAAATCACCCCCCCCCCCCAAAAAAAAAAATAAATAAATAAATAAATAAAAAAAAAATATAAAAAAAAATAATAATAATAATAAACTGTTGAGTTGTGATGTAGGAACAGACAGGCACAGCAAAGCTTTGCCTCCATTTATGGAGTTACTTGTCTGACCACAGTCCACTCCTGCAGATTCATTAGCGCAAGGTCCCAACCAGGGTCTGCTTCTGCGCTCGACCACGACATTTTGTTTGTCTTTACAGTAATATGTTGTGTAAACTGTGGCATTTAACCGCTTCAAACCTGCACCACTCAAAATCACCCCCCCCCCAAAAAAAAAAAAAAAAAAAAAAATTAAATAAAAAAAAAAATGGTACATTGGCAAGAGTATTGACTATAAAACATTGTTTAAAAAAAGTTACAAAACATTACCCCAAAGAGTTTGTGTGTGATTATAATGTTGTAGGATACTTTCATATAAAAACAAGGCATGCATAGAAGATTCTCTGGACTTGTAAGTAACCAATCGCTGAAATGACAAAATTGTAAAAAGAACTAACAGTCAAAAAGTCATATTGGCACCAGATGGTGGTGCTCAACGCGTCATTTGAGGTTCATTATGTTGTCTCCATAGTAATAGAAACAACACATAGAACGGGCTACATTTTCCATGTTCATAGGCAAGGCACTGTCGTACAAACGCACGTCACTGCTGATCTCCGCAGAGACGACAGAGCAAGTGTAACTTTGACAATGACGTAGGAAATAACTATGTCATCGATGTTGACGCGTATGGTGCACCCGACAGAGAGAGAGAGAGAGAGAGAGAGAGAGAGAGAGAGAGAGAGAGAGCAAATGTTACTCCAGTAATATACACACACAAACAGAGAGAGAAAGAGAGAGTGACAGAGAGAGAGAGAGAGAGAGAGAGAGAGAGAGAGAGAGAGAGACAGAGAGACAGAGAGACAGAGAGACAGAGAGATGATGATGATGATGATACGTTTTTTATTCAGGATAGAGCATTTAGGCATTGCAGAGACAGAGAGAGAGAGACAGAGAGAGAGAGAGAGACAGAGAGATTTATTTAGTTAGTTAGTTAGGGCTTAAAGCCGCGCAAGCAACAAAGAATAATTTGCGAGAGAGAGAGAGAGAGGGGGGGGGGAGTAAGAGAGAGAGAGAGGGAGAGAGTCCTCCTAGCATTACAAACGAACAGCCGTGACGACAGCAGGTCATTGAACATATTGGCCTGGTGACCATATAGTTTTAAAGTGGTGTCATCAGTCTGCTCGTGAACGTCTCAAACCTTATGGACCGCCCCACGCACTCATCTGTTTCTCGAAGATTTCCGCGAACCTTTCTATCTTACTCTGCACGCTGTCCAGCCTGAAACCACAATAATCATCGTGTGAATTTACTGCCCTGCTTGGCTCAAAGCACCCCAAACTTTCCCCCAAAAAGGGTCTCTCCCGTGAACCACGCGCTTTCACTCGCAGAGGACACGTTGCGATCACGTGGTGCAATGAGCCTACTTGAAGTTACAATTTCTTTGATTGATCTATTTACTGAGTTAATTTTACGGCAAGACGGGAGGAAGCCGGAGTACCCGGACAGAAACCCCACCTCTCCTACACGTAAAAATGTCAATTTAGACGGGACCCCAATCCAAGATCTTTCGCAGTGGTGGTGTGTGTGTGTGTGTGTGTGTGTGTGTGTGTGTGTGTGTGTGTTGGTGTTTAACGTCCTTTTCCACCACGTATGGGTGATTTCAAAGACGGGGCAACGAGAAAAAGGCCAGCACAAATATTTGGCCCCAGCCGGGATTCGAACTCACGACCCGAGATTTGAGAGCCCAACGCTTTACCATTCGGCTATCCCAGCTCCCCTTCGCAGTGGTGGCGGGTGGGTGGGTGGGTGTTTGGGGGTTTTAACGTCCTTTTCTACCACATAGGGTGATATCAAAGACGGGACAACGATGAAAAAGCCAGCACAAATATTTGGCCCCAGCCGGCGCAGTGGTGGCAATGTATTGATGCAGAATACATGCTAGGAAACATTTACACAAATAAGTATTGCTACAAAACACACGAAAGGCTTCTTACCTGTGTGCGAGTCCCTTGACTTGTTCCTGCACGCTGTCCGTGGTGGTGGCTTCAGTCTCAGAGAGGTACGTCTCCACCATCATGTCCTCCCAACGAACCAGTTCCTTGTTCTTCTTTTCCTCAAACACTCGGTCTGAACACAAAAGGCGAATGATGCGTGTGTGACAAACTCGCTAATACTAAGATTACTTCACAAGGCAAGTTGCGCGCCGTTCACAAGCGCAAGGCTATTTATGGCTGGCATGGCTTTCCCTTCTGTTGGCAGCCAGCGCCAAGCCGCCACGCTCATGCATAAGTTTTAGTTTAGTTTAGTCCTCTTTATTCCCTGGGGAACATAGGGCTACAACCACACTCCGCCAGCGCACTCGGTTCTGGGACGCCCTCTTTAGTTCGGCCCACGTCGTTCCGGCGGCCTTGGCTTCAGCGTCCGTACTCCTCCGCCAGGTCTGCTTCGGTCGGCCCACTTTGCGCTTTCCCTGGGGGTTCCAATCAAGGGACTGCCTGGTGACATTTGATGTTGGCTTTCGCAAAGTGTGTCCGATCCATCCCCATTTCCTTTTCTTGATCTCCTGCTCGATGGGGACCTGTCTTGTTTGCTCCCAGAGGTCTTGGTTGGTGATCACCAGTGGGTATCTGATGTTGAGAATGTTGCGGAGGCATCTGTTGATGAAGGTTTGCAGCCTGTGGGAGCCTGTCTTGGTGGTGCGCCATGTCTCCGAGCCATAGAGTAGGACCGACTTCACATTTGAGTTGAAGATCCGGATCTTGTTTCGCAGGGATAGGGCTGTGGATCTCCAGATGGGGCGCAGAGTGCGAAAGGCATGTCTGGCTTTGTTGGTGCGGCTCTTGATGTCTTCGTCCGTTCCTCCATCCTTGCTGACAACGCTGCCGAGGTAGATGAACTTGTCCACCTCTTTGATGTCTTCCTGGTGCAGCTGGATGGGGTCGTGCTGTTTGTGGTTGACTCTCATGACTTCGGTCTTGCTGATGTTGATCTTGAGGCCGGTCTTCTCAGCTTCTTCGGCGACTCTGTTCAGCTTCTCCTGCGCATCTTGTTGCTTGTGGGAGAGGAGGGCGATGTCGTCCGCGAAATCCAGGTCCTCGAGCTGTTTGCTGAAGGTCCACTGGATCCCTGTCCTCTTACCATCGGTGGCTTGCCTCATGACCCAGTCGACCACCATCAGGAAGATTGTGGGTGAGAGGATGCAGCCTTGACGAACGCCGGTCCGTACTGTGAATGGTTCTGTCAGTTTCCCGTCGTGGATTACCTGGCAGGTGGCATCTTCGTACAGCTGTCGGATGATGTTGACAAACTTTGGTGGAAAACCGTAGTGAGACATCAGCTTCCAGATGACCTCCCTGTCAACACTGTCGAACGCCTTCTGGAAGTCAACGAAGGTGCTGTACAGGGGGGTCTGCCACTCCAGGGACTGCTCGATGATGATCCTCATCGTGGCTATGTGATCAGTGCAGGATCGGTCGTTGCGGAATCCTGCCTGTTCCTCCCGGAGTGTCTTGTCCAGCGCGGTCTTCAGCCTCTCCAGGATGATCCTGGTGAGAACCTTCCCTGGTATGGACAGGAGCATGATGCCTCGCCAGTTGCTACAGGATGAGAGGTCCCCCTTTCTTTGGCAGCTTTACCATGTGTCCCTTCTTCCAGTCTTGTGGCACGCTCTCGCTCTCCCAGATCTTCCTCAGGAGCGGGTGCAGCATGTCGGTGGAGGTCTGGATGTCGGCCTTGAGGGCTTCTGGTGGTATGCCGTCGGGGCCTGCTGCTTTGCCAGACTTGAGGGACTTGATGGCTTTGATGATCTCGGTCTTGGTAGGGGGGTTGGTGCTGATGTCGAGTAACTGGGCTGCCGGTGGTATGTCTGGTGGGACTGGTGGTGGAGGCCTGTTGAGCGTTTCCTTAAAGTGTTCAGCCCACCTTGTCCTTTGGTCTTCCTCTTTGGTGATGATTTGTCCGTTCTTGTCTTTGACACGCTCATGCATAAACATAACCTAATTTCGCACGCTGGACGTTTCTTCCTCTTGTCTGATGTGTCCAGCTCATTGCGCCAGCGTCGCTCTTAGAAGACAGACCAGTTCGCTCGGCAGCAGCGGATTTCCTCAGTTTTTACAAACTTGATCCCGCCACTTGATCCGTGACGCTTGTGTGGGGAATTTACTCTTAAATTGTTTTCTGCATAGTTACCGATCTTTGTTGGTATCTAAGAGTTTCATTCGACTCGGTTAAATGTTCGGCTTTTTCCTTGCTTTCAGTATCGCAATGTACAGCGGAAGGCGGTTTCAGCCCCCAAAACAGTAGTGGAATTCGTAATACTGCTTTTCTCCTAGAATTTCGGACGAAACGATTTCACGGCTTCGCAGCAAGGAAACAGTAGACGAAAGTCAAGCCCTCATCGGACCGCACCTGATTGGCTGGTTTACCGCAATGTCAAGGGCAGTAAAATATTTTAAGACTGGTAGGCTTTAGATAGGGACTCGGGCATTGTTTACGTGGGTATCACTTTTGTTTACCAAAAGATCAAAGACCTTTCCCTTGGAGGTACATCAAGGGATACCTTCACGGCTCTCCACCAGTCGCTGTAGGAGAACGAAAATAAAATGAAAACAACATAATATATCTATATAATCATTCAACCTTCCCACTTACTGAATGTCCGCGAATCAGGTTCGCCCTTGCAGCATGCTTTCTTACAGCACCAGACGACCGCCATCCTGATGTAGGAGAAGATGATGAGTGGTGGAGGGAGACAAGGCCTGGCCGAGTACTCGAAGATCAGGTTGAACCTCTGAAAGTGCCAGTGGATGTCTGTGTTGTCCTGAACTTTCTGGAACGTGTAACTGCAGAACCAACAGTCTGGGGTTAACAGTGTCTCAACAGGTAGCGAGATTGACTTTAACTCTTTAGGGCCCAAGCCAGAACGACCCCCCCCCCCCCCCACGCCCCCACCCCACCCCCGCCCTTTCCTCCCCTGCCCTCTACATGAAAAACGAGCCACAGCACACCAGTGGAAGCCCTTCCCGTTAGGCGCGAGACCGCTGCAGATTGCGTAACAGTGGCTTCTAGTGCCCTGAAGATTTCAAGACAAAACACGATTTTAGCATGGACTTTTTAGAGTTAACACGTCCGTTACTGAACGGCCTTCACCGCTGTTACGACCCTGGGTTACAACTGTTACTCTCCTGTCACCTCCCTCGGACTACAAAATTTAATACTACCCTACCTCTGAAAAGCGACCTTTGATGGTATGGTGTGCTGGATCTGAGAAAGTAATAAGGAGGGTAGCGAAGGACTGTAAGCTGCTAACCTGAACATAGCGATGAGGAGGTTCAGAAGCAGAACGTTGGTGACGAGGACATAGACCGCCATCATGATGGGCACCATGTACTGACCGATAGCAGACGGACAGCGGTGTTCCTTGTATCCAGAGTACAGGGTGCGGTTATTGGTGCATTGTGCGTCACCTGGTGTATATCACATGTTGTATATCAGAGAGAGAGAGAGAGAGAGAGAGAGAGAGAGAGAGAGAGAGAGACCGAGAGAGAGAGAGAGAGAGAGAGAGAGAGAGAGAGGTGTGGAAAAAGGCAAAATAAAGTATTTGACTGAATATTGTGTCTCACGCATATATGTCTCCTAGTTACTAGTTGAAAGGAAGATGATTGTGTTTATTATTTCTTTTACTTTTGAATCTAAACTTTTCCCGTACGACTGTGGAATTACCACCTTCTTCAACACAAACACAAACAAACAAACAAATCACCCCCCCCCCCCCCCAAAAAAAAAAAATAATAATAAAATAAAATAAAATAAGCGGGGATGCTTGTTCATGTCCTGAGCTTTACAGGGGGTTTGGCCTACAATGGGTAATGAGGCTTCCGCTACAGAATCTTAGAAATACCTTCCAGTTCGTCAAGAAACAGTTCCCCGTAGATCTGCCAGTAGGCCTTGCGGGGAAGATAGTACAGGAGTTTCAAGGACACTTCAGTGTTGGGGTACAAGATGGCTTCCGATGCGATGGTGTAAGCGAAGACAAACACCAGCAGGATGACGAAAAACCACATCAGGTCCGTGATCTGAAAATGCATATTTCGAGAACATGACAATATTCCACGTCGTCTGCTAACTGATATCGAAGCCGCTAAACTCAATATTGCTGATGACGTCTCCTTTAGAATTAATACGTTAGCGATTGCCATTTTGTTCTTGTTGTTGTTGCTGCTGCTGCTGTTGTTTGGCTGCCCCATCACTTCGCCTGCTCCAGTGGTAATCTTCCCAGGTCAGGGGTGAAATCCACGGAGGGCTCGGAAGCTGGGACAATTTTTATTATGCATGACGACGATGATGATGATGATGATGTTACGATGATGCTATGGCGGTCCATATGGTTTGAGACTGCGTAACAGGGCCGCACTCCACGTCATAAATATCCCCGGCGTTAACCAGGCCCAGGAACTTCGTGTAATCATCACGGGATGTGCCATAAGAAGGCACACACCCTCAAAGTCACATCCGTGAAAAGGGCGAGTGGCAACAGCCTCCCCATTGGGCCCATAGCACATCCGTTCTGGGTACGAGCCGATCTAGGTAGCAAAAATTCTGCTTGCCTCGGCTGGGACTTGAACCCGGGTCTCCCGGTCCATGATCTGAAGTGCTAACTACTACACTACGGGGGCCGGTATCTTGCTGATATCTTATACCGACAACGGGACGTGATCTATGTAGTCGGGTAATTCAACGGACGCAGACCTCAACACGCCGAAACAGCCAGATTCTTCAGCAGGCTGAAGACGGCCATGTGAGATAGCCGAACCGCTCGGGGTGAGCGGTGGCCTAATAGGTAGCGCGTCGGATTTAGCCGCTGCGCTACTGAACGGCCGTCACCAATGTCATGGTGATGAAGCGTGGGTTCGAGCCCAGGTCGAGCTTGTGATATGTGATACCGGTTTTTCCTGGCTACCGGGCTGCTCATCGGGGGTTTCTCTCCTGGTTATCCGGCTTTCCTCCCGCAGCAAAATTGTAAAAAAAAATTAAAAAAATAGGATAGGTGTTGGGTGTCGCTGCACCGCGGCGACGCGCTTCCCTCGGGGGATGCAGCCCGACTTTCCCGAAAGGGATAATAAAGTAGTAAAAAAACATCCTAATGGATAAGCTACCGTGATTGCACGTTAGTAATAAATAATAATAATAATAACTGTATATTATGTTTACGCTTTGCCCAATTTCTTGAACTGGCTCAAAGCGCCGCGAGATGAACCCAACACGTACGCTCACGTAAAATCACACGCTGGGCGTGAACAAAGTACAATCACGTGGTGCGAAGGGTCAGTTCAGCAACTAAAGCTACGTAATTCAGAATCGAATTTATTTTCAAAAATTCTGTGGGCTGAACATTTCCAAAGCAGAGGGGTAGGAAGCCGGAGTGCCCGGAGAGAACCCCCCGACGATCGGCCCGAATGAGCGGTACCACCACGTACTAGAAAGAAAAATTATTCGCCCCGGGTGGGACTCGAACCTGACCTCTCGCACTGGTGGCAAACTGTCTTAACCACAGGTCACGGTGCCCCTCTCCTGTGATGCGACTACCCCGATCACTCATGGGTTAGCCATGGCCATAACTACTTAACCACGAGACCATAGACCGCCACGTTCTGTACCCATCAGTGAAAAACAATGTTATTCTCACCATCCTTCGAATCATGACGACCTTGGGACCAAGTTCCTTGTTGATGGCGAAGCTGAAGAGAAGGCGGACACAGAACTGCACCAGGTTGATGGACAGAATGACCCGGCCCACTTCGTAGCACTTGTAACACGGGACAAATATCAGCAGCCGGAGAGCCACGCCCACGAAAAACACCGCCACTGTGCAGGCGTCCAAACATTTCTTCCAGTTGGAGCGAACTGAATGAACGTTGTATGCAACCACCTGCGTAATAAAATCTATTGTTTTCATTTCATTTTCGTTCTCCTACAGCGATTGGTGCAGACCCGTGGGGTAGCCCTTGATGTACCTCCAAGGGAAATGTCGTTGATCTTTTGGTAAACAAAAGGTGATACCCACGTAAACAGTGCCCGAGTCCCTATCTAAAACCTACCACGCTTAAAATATTCCACTGCCCTTGACATTGCGGTAAACCAGCATGAGATGCGGTCCGATGAGCGCTTGACTTTCGTCTACTGTTTCGTCTACTTTCTTCTCTGTCACCTCCCTCAAACTATACCTACGGCACTACCCCCCCCCCCCCCCCCGAAACCCAGCCTATAATAGTATAATGTCGCAACACGTTTGTCATGCATGCAACAGGAAAACATTTCATCGAATGTGTTTAATATGCGCATCAAAATCAGTCACTAGGGTCACAGTACAGCATCTGACACCATTGTGGTGACTCGATCTGGCCAGCGTATAATTATGTTGGTCTAGAAATGTCTTGCGTACTGAGCAGACGACGTTAGTTGGTTGCGCAATGTAGACGGCGCCGATTGGTGGTTAATTTTAGAAGATTTTTCGAGTCCTAGTCTTTTCAGGAACAATGTATAAATAAATCACATGTATAAATAAATTACGTTTCTCAATAAATTACATGTATAGATATATAAATAGATAAATAAATAAAAAGTACATCCACTCAATAGGAAAAGGGTAAAACTTTAGACCTTATCTGATGTCATACCTGTCGAAGTTCTTCCGCGAAGATGGTGAAGATCCAGACCAAGATGATGACCTCCAGGAAATGAAAGGAGGGAGACAACTTGACCAAGAGCAGGTAACTGTAGAGACTCAAGAACACAAGGTAGGCCACCTGAAAAAGGCAACGTCTTGTTGGATAAGAATAACGGAAAGTGGCATATTAATAACTGTACGGGGAGTTCAAAACATTGTCTGACGAGAACATGAAAATTACACCTTTTTTTTTAAATTGAACTTCTTTTTCCACACACACGAACTCATGGCTGTAGATCGGGCATAGAGTAGATACATGTATACATACAGCAATATATACACACGTGTGCACCATATGATATACATATACGCGTTCGTACACATACATATGCCCACATCCATGATTTTACTCATAATTATCTGTATGTAAGAAGAATGTGCGTGCATTTTTATGTGGAAAGAGAGAGAGAGAGAGAGAGAGAGAGAGAGCGAAATTACACCTTTTTTTTTAAAATAAGGATTTTAAGCGTAGTTTGGAGGATGGTAAAGTATGGACAAGGGGATTTGGTTCAGGTATCAACTTCCGACTTCGGATCCTGAGCCGCTCAGTTCGAATCCCCGGTTGGCAGGAAGTTTGATTTTTTTCCCCCTTTTCAAATCGAGTCAAAATCACGTGCACACTTGTTTTGGGTGCCTGTCCTCCCAACCCCCCCCCCCCCCCCCACCACCACCACGCCCCCCCCCCTCTCCTCGCGTACAGACGAACGCACAGATATCATGCGTGCACGCTAAAACTCATCCATCCGTCCATCTTTCGAAGAAGAGCAGGCTGTGGCCAGTAGCGTGAAAGTGAAACACAGAAATACTGTCACATGCACCAGAGTGAACAGCACGGTGTAGGTCTGCACATAAAGTTGGGCTTAGCGGCAGCAGGCTTTCACTACTTCGTCTTCCAGTCCTGCGGCGCCATGACCATTTCAGAAAGAGATGGATATGTGCGCCGAGGAGGTCTGCCATGCCATACCATAAAGTTAATATTCATCTAGCAGTGTATTTCAAGGCAACATGACGCCTGCCAAATGTACGCATATCAAAAGGTGACATAGATTTTGAAAGTGAAGGAGTAAATATTATAAGGTAACCACTGACGAAGTTGAGGCTGAAGATTGCCATGGGAGCCGTGTAGAATTCTTTCACTTTTTCACAGGCCGTCATCTTGTTTTCGGAGCTGGGCATCCCTCGCTGGGCGACTGGGGAGTGTGAACAGCACGCTGTTCTCGCTGAAGATTTCTCCTTGCCAGGATCCTGCATAAGAATAGTATATAAAGTTATTAATGTAATGCGAGACAATGCGATCCAAATCCATGAATCCAGTCCACCCCATTAATCCAGTCCAATCCAATTCAACTGGAGCATCTTTATTGTCCAGTCAAAAACTAATTAAGTAGAAAAATAAAACAAAGAAAGAAACAAAGATAGAAAGAAAGAAAATAGCAAATAAATATGCAACATGTTTAATACACTTAACTCATTTTGAAGTACGTTAACGTAAAACGTTAACATTTACAATAATCTTACAAAGCCTCTTTACACTATTATGCTGTAGTCAGTAATGCAGTATTTTATTTGAATTAGGAAAAGTTGAGAACATTCTTAAGACCATGATGCTTAACAGTAAGTTTACTGGTACCACCTGCTATAGCGTTGTATAAAAGAATTATCACCTTGACTTCCTCTGACTCAAGTGGTTGGAATCTGATGAACTTGCACACCAGAACAGGAAGCAGCATACAGGCAAACCACTGTAAACCATAGTCGGTGGGAGGGGGAAGGGGGGTGAGTCAGCAAGCAGGAATAAAATGAAAAATGTGTGCTACAAAAAGCTATAACAACTGCGCCAGTGCGCTTCTCAAACATCTTCGGATTTCCCTATATTCGTTTCGTTTCGTAGTGGCTAGTCTTCTCGTGCAGCACACAACACCCGCTAGACGCTGTAGCGATGTGTCTAGCTCACTGACCAAAATCACAATAAAGTCACCGCAAACTCACGCTCTGGTTTTATAAGGGCCTCGAAAGCGCTGACAACTCTGCAACCGTGACAGAGTTGCCTGCATTATGCACAGTCGCAGGTTTTGAAAACACAACGTTTGCGGCTTTTTGTTGAGATTGCAGACCTTTAAGCAGGTCACACGGAGACACAAGCATGCTCAGAGACAGACACCAGGGCCCGCATGTAAAACTTGAGGTTAATTTAAACCACGGCTACAGACCAACCCACACTAGGACAAAAGAAACCCAAAAGCAAAATTAAATAAAAGAGGAAGCGAAGAAAGGAAGAAGAACATGTTAAACATCCCTCTATAACGGCTCAGGCACCTTCCTGGAATGGGCCCGCTTCCTGATTAAAAAAAATGTAACATTAGAGCTAGTTTAGTTAGACTCTAACCCAGGGCTAAAAGCCCTAACCTCGACTATTACATACGAGCCCAGGGCCAGCATGTAAAGCTCGAGGTTAATTTAACCCACGGCTACGGGCCTAAACACAGGCTAACAAGCAAATTGATAAATAAAGAAGTTAAACAGACAGTGAGTACAAGCGGACGCACCTTCCAGAAACAGGTGTCAGGTGACACTTTCCCATTCCACACAGATCTGCCGAGGGCCTGACAAGCGGACTGGGAGATGAATCGCTTGTTGCTGGATTTCAGGGCGATCAGAACACAGGAAGCGTTTCCCCACTGTTGCAGTTTCCGCACCAACAAGTCCTGTGTCTTCTGCTGGTCCACATGGAAACACTTGTTCAGGAGGTCAACAGCCAGATCTTCAAACTCCCTGGAAAATTTACAACTAGTTATCATAACAGTAGCTCTGCCGTTGCCTGGTCCCAAGCCCAGGATGAGAAAGGAGGAGGGTTGTGCGTTGGGCTAGCAAACCACCACATAAAAAAAACAAAAACTTCTTGCTACGGAAACGCCAACAAAGAATTCAGAAAGTCATCTAACCTTGGTTAAGGTGCCGGGGACAGACGAGCTCAGCTGGCTTACCCAAGACCGTGATGCCTGGAGGAGATTTGTTGGCGCCTTATGCTCCGGTCGGAGCGAAGAGGATTAACTAACTAACTAATCATAACAGTTCTTTATGTGTGGCATTCGTGAGACAGGGAAAAGAGTTCCCGAAAATCTACTGCCTGTTCGCATCTTGTAAAAACTGAGGAAATCCGCTGCTGCCGGGGGAGCCGGGGTGGCCAAATGGTAGAGTGTTGGGCTCTCAATGCTCGGGTCATGAGTTCGTATCCCGGCTGGGGCCAAATATTTGTGCTGGCTTTTTCATTGTTGCCCCGTCTTTGATATCACCCGTATGTGGTGGAAAAGGACGTTAAACCCCAAACACCCACCCCCATCCACCCGCTGCTGCCGAGCGAACTGAAATCTGTCTTCTAAGAGCGACGCTGGCGCAATGAGCTGGACACATCAGACAAGGGGAGGAAGCGTCCAGCGTGCGGAATTGGGTCATGTTATGCAATGATATCGTGGCGTTGGCGCTGGCCGCCCACGAAGAGGAAAGCCATGCCAGCCGTAAATAGCCTAGTGCTTGTAAACGGCGCGCAACTTGTTTTGTGGGAGCTAAAGTCCCAAAAAAACAACAAAAAAAGAGGCGGGGTGGGGTGGGGGCGTTACTGTGAACGACACAAGCTGATCTTACTGGGCGTTACTGTGAACGACACAAGCATGAACCATAAGATCTTACTGGGCGTTTCTGTGAAGGGACTGCAGCACATGTCCAGTGTCGTGTGTCCGAGCAGCAATGGCCTTCAGCAGCTTGTAGGCTACAAGAGCAGCTGCCGTCGGTTCCTGTAACCAAAAAAGCAAAATAAATAAATAAATAAATAAATAAATAAATAAATTATAAGAGACGAAAACTGGCTTGAAAATCATACTAGAACTTCACTGAAAAATCATGAAATCTCTACCATCAGGTAAAATATTTCTTGAATGAGTGCTTGCGCGGCGTTAAGTCCTAAATAACTAATTACCTAACTTCTTGAAGGAGACATACGACTTGGGTTTTCGTCGAATGACGCCCGAATTACTCAATAAAGAAAACAAGGAGGAACGGCCCCGTCCTACAAAGTTGTTTCTCCAAACTTCATTTTATTTTGTCTGTTTTGTTGTTATTGTTGCCGGTTCTCCCCTCTCCAAGTTCTACCAATGACACTAGATCCTCTACGACCTCGACCGATTAGCCACGTGACTGGGGGTGGGGCCGGGTGGGGGAAGAAGGGAGAGAGAGAGAGAGAGAGAGAGAGAGAGGGTGGGTGGGTGGGTGTTTAGGAGTTTAACGTCCTTTTCCACCACATGAGGGTGATATCAAAGACGGGGCAACGAGAAAATGGCCAGCACAAATATTTGGCCCCAGCGGCCGGGATTCGAACTCTCGGCCCAAGCACTGAAAGTCCAACGCTCTACCATTCGGCCACCCTGGCTCCCCAGAGAGAGAGAGAGAGAGAGAGAGAAAGAGAGAGAGAGAGAGACGTCAGTTCCGTGAACTAAACATTTGACGTCAGCCTCAGGCAGGTCGTCATACAGAGAGAGAGAGAGAGATGACGTCAATTCCGTGAACTAAACTTTTGACGTCAGCCTCTAGCACTGAGATCGTCTGAGGATGCTTGTTCATGTCTTGTGATTTCCCTGTTGGCTTTGTGACTTCTCCGACTGAATTATTTTTCACATGAAATCTGGAAGATCTAGAGGGCTGATGAAATGTCGGAAGCAGTGACGATACTTGCACATTTTGTCTGTGAACCAAATACTTGACGTCAGCCTCACGCTGCTCGTCTGACAGATGATACTTCTTCATATCTTGTGATTTCCTTGTTGCTTTTGTGACTTCCGTGACTGAATTAATTTTGACATAAAATTGGGAAGATCTAGAGAGCTGATGAAACGTGGACTTAAGTGCCTTGGAATGTACTTACGAAATTGCAAAATTGGAACTTTTTTGACCGGTGCTTCTCGCAGAAACGTGAAAAAAAAGTGTTTATCTAAAAGCTCTGTTATTCTTAATACTAAAGCTACAATAGTGCAGTAGTTCATGTCATATGTGCAGTTGGCGCAAGCGACAAAAATACCGGAATGATGAGTAATTTGAAGGAGTCTTTTCATAGATATTTGGCCTTATATGCAAACCACCCCTACCTCGGAAATATTTTTCTTACACAAAACCTGTCAGAGCTACAGAGCTGTGCTACGAAAACAGGCAGTATAATTGGATGATCTTCCAAATTTCAGAAAATGAAGCCATTTGAACATTTTTTTTTGAAAAAATTCGTAACATGACCGATTTTTTAAAATCGGCGATAACTCTTCTGAAAATGCGGCAGGCTAAAAATCGTGAAAGGTAGCTCTGGAGAAGGTGAATTCCCATTTTATCTCAAAGTAAAAAGGCCCCCCAGCGAGGTGGTTTAGGAGATAGCCCTCATTACATCCGTCCGCACACACACACACACGTCTCACAACTCCCGCCAAAAAGAACGCAGCAGCATAGTGTGCACGTCAAGTGTCTATGACGCAGATTTCGTTACGTCACTGTGTGCGTGAAAGTATGTATTGTGTGGAGAAACGTCACAGTCGTGTTTTGTATCACTGAAACTTGCTGCTGCGCGTAGCAAAATCTGCCCCGTCTCATAAAGTTGTTTCTCTATAGAGAAACAACTTAAAAATTGCATTCCAGCTGATGTGTTTTTAAAGATGTGCTGTCCAATTAATGAACAACAGCACACACGCTTTGGTTGATACCATTCTTAACAACATTCTGTAGTCCTATACATACTGGTGCAATAATGAACATGAATTACATGTAACTAAATTATATATTCAGTAAAGATCGCATTTTTCTTAATCAGAGTGTACCATAGTACGCTCAATATGCAGTCTGTATACAGCCAGGTGAGTAAATCTGATATAAACTAATCATAAGCCAGTGTAGAGGGTGCGTGTTTTGGGGGTTTAACGTCCTTTTCCACCACATATGGGTGATACCAAAGACGGGGCAACGATAATTATTATACATTTGCACAAATATTTGGCCCCAGTCGGCATACGAACTCACGACCCGAGCATTAGAAGTCCAACGCTCTACCATTCGGCCACCCCGGCTCCCCTAAGCCAGTGTAGAATGCAGACTGAAAGTCGATAGTGAATTAACCCTTTCAGCCCTGAAGGAATCTCAATAGCGATAATGCTCTCTGACTGGGAGTTTTTTCAAGTGTGCTAGATCTAAAGCTGGGCTCTTGCATACAAAACCCTATTTCTCAAGAAGTACTGGATCGGTGGATCCAATAGGAGAATCTTCCACTGTGCAGAGCGTATTAGAGTCGGACACATACACGCATATTATTGTTAGGGTCTACGAGACCGTAGGTGATACGGTGGCAGGGCTGAAAGTGTTAAGAATGAACTCACGTTTACTCTCCTCCAGAACAGCTTGGCCATGTCCTGTTGGTTCATCAACACGGCCCACAGAAACAGCTCCTGTGCTGGACTCTCGAAGTGAAGCTCTTTGTGTGTGCCCACACCTTTTGACTCTGTATCTTTCCCTCTGGAAGACTGAAACTAAGGTTTTGGATTCCGCTCACTTCCTTGCATTTTAATTTGGCGTGACACAGGACCCCAGGGCCGTACCAACCCTGCCGGCCACTCCGGCCATGGCCGGACCACTTTTTGGCAAAAAACAAACAAACCAAAAACTCGTCGTCATGAGTTTCAGCGGTGTGTTAGGAGGAAGGAGGGGGCTTGACTTAGATCGCATATCGGCAGCGTTAATCGAAAAATTGTCACTGACTGACATTCAGAAGACTATTACTCTCAAGGCAAACTGCGTAAGCGCCGACTGAGACGTATTATTGATCCGTACTTTTTTTATTTACTTTTATGGCCGGAGCACTTGAGCTGTGCTACGGCTCTGGCCCCAGGTGGGCTGCTCATGGGGGTCAACTTGGACAGCCCAGTGGGCGTCAAGCAGATCTTAGTGCTGGAAGGGGCTTGCCCATCTTTGATACAGGCAGCATATACTCAACACCCGTACAGTCAATACACTTCAAGAGATAGTCTTTGTCGAACTGTTTTTATAAACATAAAAAAAGTACCAAATAAGAACAGTTTTAACAATAATTAAGAGATGTTTCCGGAAGAACCAGCCAGATCTGGTCATAAAATAGGGTCAAGTTGGACTGCCCAGTGGGCGTCCAGCGGATCTTAGTGCTGGAAGAGGCTTGCCCATCTTTGATACAGGCGGGAGCATATACTCAACACCCGTACAGTCAGTACACTTCAAGGGAAGTTTGTCAAACTGTTTTTATAAACAAGTACCAAATAAGAACAGTTTTAACAAAATTTAGAGATGATTGGAAAAACTAACCAAATTTGGTCATAACGTGACTAACAGATCTTTCAGGTCTGTACAATATCATTTTTACGACTGGCTGTTGGAAGCCAATGGACTACCCCGTTTCCCCAAAGTTATGCTCGTATAATAAGCACATGATAATGTTAGTACACCACAAGATAATTCTGAGTACAAGTTCTGAAAACTATTGTCTGAAGAGCACACTTACCTTCAAATGATGCGACTCATAGTAGTCTCCCAACAGAGTTTGCAGAATCAGGCCAATATACTTCAAGGAATGGGCATTGTCCGACTGTTTTCACAAATAAGTGTCAGGTAAGAATGTTTGAACGAATACTTAGAGATGCTTGGAAGAACCGGCCAGATCTCGGATTTCCCGAAAGGGACAATAAGGTAGGGTGTTTTTGTTTTTTTTTTAGTAGGTTTTTCTTTTCATCAGTGTCTTCTTCTCGTCTATGATGACTATTATCATCACCATCTTCAGTCGCATATTATTGTCGTTGCTGTATTACTACAGTTAACTGGCATACAATACAGCCACACAGTTGCAATAATCTCATTTCATCAGTGTCTTCTTCTCGTCTTATGATAACTGTTATCATCATCATCTTCAGTCGCAGTGGGGGGAGCCGGGGTGGCCGAGTGGTAGAGCGTTGGACTCTCAATGCTCGGGTCGTGAGTTCGCATCCCGTCTGACTGGGGCCAAATATTTGTGCTGGCTTTTTCATCGTTGCCCCGTCTTTGATATCACCCGTATGTGGTGGAAAAGGAAAAGGACGTTAAACCCCCAAACACCCACCCACCCCACCCCACCCCACCCTCAGTCGCAGTGGCTGTAGTATAGATAGTTATTTAGGGCTTAACGCCGCGCAAGCAACAAAGACTATTTCGCGGGTAGCAGTAGCATAAACTGGTAATACCTGAGAAGATTATTCACTCACAAAGATCTTAAAGGTCTGCATTCTCAGCAAAGCGCCGCAAACATTGCGGGTTTTTTGTTTTGTTTTGTTTTTTTGTTTTTTTTAACTGCGACACCAACTGTGCATAATCCAGGCAACTCTGTCACAGTCGCAGAGTTTTCAGTGCTTCGGGGACCCTTATAAAACCAGAGCACGAGTTTGCCGTGACATTATTTGGCTTTTGGTCAGTGAGCGAGACACATCGCTACAGTGTCTAGCGGATGTTAAGTTCTGCACGATCTTTCTCGCAAACTGAGCTCTGAAATCTGGCTGCCCTTGCCTTTTATTGGGGTTTCAGAGACGCTGAAAACTCTGCAACTGTGACAGGGTTGACTGAGCTTGCCAGTGCACGATCGAGTCTGTAATATTTTTTCACATTTAGGAAAGCTTTTTGTTAGGAGCTTAGATCCTTAACTCACCTTCGTCTTTTCCTTGTATTCCGTCACCATTGAGTGCAGAGGGCTTCTTGTCGGAAACTGAAATTGGTCATTACATTGCAGAATCAGCATTTATTCGTTCAAATAATATAATACAGTGTGTGTGCGTGTGTGTGTGTGTGTGTGTGTGTGTGTGTGTGTGTGTGTGTGTGTGTGTGTGTGTGTGTGTGTGTGTGTGTGTCTGTTGACATGTTTCACCTCACAAACGTGCACTATCGTTTTTGTTTGTTCTTTTGTAACCTATGCAGTGTGCAGTTTGGACTGTTGTGATTTCTTCCGTCCTACATGTGTTTTTGTAATTCTGTACGTATGAGAATCATGTATGATGCATTACTTGACATTTCTCCATACCCCAAATGGGGAGAAAGGAATGTAATCTTTGAATCTTTGTGTGTGTGTGTGTGTGTGTGTGTGTGTGTGTGTGTGTGTGTGTGTGTGTGTGTGTGTGTGTGTGTGTGTGTGTGCCTTAAGCGCAGTAAATCCTTTGCTTTTGGAGAGAAAAATGTATGATGATGATGATGATGATTACTAGAGCACAGTGAATTTTGATTTTCTAGTAGTGTCGCGCACATGTCCATGTTCAGAACTTCACGACACACAATTATAGTTGCCTTAACTTACTTGTCCATGTTCAGAACTTCACGACACACAATTATAGTTGCCTTAACTTACTTGTCCATGTTCAGAACTTCACGACACACAATTATAGTTGCCTTACTTTACTTGTGTCATTTAGTGCCAAATGCTACGTCCAGTCTTTAAAACGTGGGTTAAGCAAAGGTGGCAATTCGTTCGTGTAGTGTATCATTCTGTTTCTGACGAGAGTGTAATAACAACAGCATGACATATTACAATGGCAACATAATTGTAATGGCTAACGTGTGTGCATCTGTATGCGCAAGGCTATGTGTCTTTTGTGTTCTACTACCTGGAAACCTGACGAAGTTTGGTTAACAAGGAAAAACTCATCTCAAAAAGGGATTTGCCACTTGAGAGAGAGAGAGATGATGATGATGATAATGATGATGAAACTGTATTTATCAGAGAGAGGGTGGGTGGGTGTTTGGGGGTTTAACGTCCTTTTCCACCACACAGGGTGATATCAAAGACGGGGCAACGATGAAAAAGCCAGCACAAATATTTGGCCCCAGCCGGGATCGAACTCACGACCCGAGCATTAGAAGTCCAACGCTCTACCATTCGACCACCCCGGCTCCCCTTATCTCAGAGAGAGAGAGAGAGAGAGAGAGAGAGAGAGAATGACAATAATCTTTATTTTCCAGCGACAGAAGTTTTGGCAGAAATATGTTCGAACTTGCCATTGCTAATCTACGAAAATATGAGCAAAGGAAGAACAATCTATAAGCTACAGGAATATAGGGGGTGGGGGTGGGGTGGGGTGAGAGAGAGAGAGAAAGAGAGAGAGGGAGGGGGGTGTTCGGGGGTTTAACGTCTTTTTCCACCACATACGGGTGATATCAAAGACGGGGCAACGAGAGAGAGAGAGAGAGAGAGAGAGATGATGATGATGATGAAACTTTATTTATCAACGGTAAAAGTTTTGACAGAAATTCGCCAGTTTGCAAACTTGCCGTTGCTAATACTACAGAGACTATCTACTAAGGGAAAAAAGGGAGCAAAATATAAAAGGTATTCTGCACTAAACTACAAGAAACAAAACCATAGAGAAAACGTCCATCAGGTCAAAACGCATTCACACACACGTACGACCTTTGTAAACACAAATCACTGATATAATACTAAATTGATGTAAAATAGAAAATCAAAATAACAAGTTGCCGCGTAACGTACGTTACGTGCGATCCATCAGGTACTGTTTGAGTGCACGCTTAAACGTAGAAGTAGATATATTTAGTTTCAGGTGTGAAGGGAGAGAATTCCATTGTAATGCTCCAGCGAAGGAAAGGCTTGTTTTGAATAAGTCAATACGGGGTAATGGTAAGCGCAGGATGCCATTCCTCGAGGTCCTCTCATGCTGCTGATTTAAATTAAAAAGAGTTTCCAGATATGGTGGCATTGTCTTGTTGAAGATTTTATGTATGAATACACACTTATTGAAAGTCAGCTGGTGTTCAAGGCTAAGAAGATTAAGTTTTTTAAATTTTTCGCTAGTTGGGAGAGGTTCTGGAAGAACCATTTTAACAGCTCTCTTGTAAAGCGAATTGAGTCTGGCCATGTGGACATCGCTGCACCCGTCCCAAACAGTGGAGGCATAAGTAACATGTGAGGTTATATGTGCGTTAAAAAACAGCTTTCGGCTATGGATATCAGTTATGTGCCTTAGCTGAGAAAGTAAATATACATTTTTCGAAAGAGTTTTACACAGTGCAGAGAGAGAGAGAGAGAGAGAGACAATGACAATGACAATGACAATGAAACTTTATTTTTCAACGGTAGAAATTGTAGCACACGTGCCAGTTTATAATTTGCCGTTGCTAAACTACAAAATGAAAATTGAGCGAGAGAGAGAGAGAGAGAGAGAGAGAGAGAGAGAGAGACCTTTTCATAGAGAGTCTTCAGACGTCCCTTGGTCAGAAACCTGTTCAGGCAGAAGTCGTTGTACAAGATGAGCTCCACAAACTCGGTGTTGTTGTGCGTGATGGCAGACATCATGATCCCATCCAGCTGACCAGGCTAAAAATGCAACACACTGACCTACTCACAAAGTAGAAGTCTTTCTGGTATATATTATCACAACAAAGTAATACCTACTAGCACGAAAAAGCCGAAATGTAGATTCAGCTGATAAAATATTTGAGTCATATTTAAGTAGAAACTTCTGCATTAGGTACTGCTCAGTCAGCGAGAAATATCTGTAAACCGTGATGTAAGATTTCAGAGTTTTGGGGTGTGGGTGGGTTTTTTTTTGCGTTTTAAGTTATACCATAAGGAAGGATACGACGAACTGCAAAATAAGCAAAGTTGAAAGGGATGTTTCAGAATCGCGAGTAACGGTTTGAACCGACCATAGCTCCGCAGAATATGACTGTTTCGGCTCGAACAAAAGAAAAAAAAATCAAACTAACAGAACTGAAAAGAAGACAAAAACAGTTTTAAGATGAGCACCAATCGCTAAAATTCCGACCCCCCCCCCCCCCCTCACCCAGGAACAAAAAGGCGTAAATTAAAATCACATACCTTCCATCTTCTGTTTTCCGTGAAGATCTCGCTCTTTGCGACATCCACTCTGTTCCAGGCTAGAGCCAGTTCCAGCTGAGCCCCCACGGTGTCCTCAAGAAAGTCCTTCACAATACACCCTAGGTCCCTCGTGCCTTTTTTCTTGTTCGCTGTCCATGAAACACCATAAGTACACCGAAAAATGTGCAGTTACGCTTCTTCGGAGACGGCGACGCCCCTGTTTTAAAGATCTAAGCTCCCAACAAAAACCTTTCCGAAGTGTGAAAAAATGTTTTACAGAAAGCAAATAAAAGCGACATAAAAGGGACAGAAACCACTTAACTTTCACAAAGGACGGCACAGGTCAACGTTTCGGCTTTCGCCTTCTTCAGGACATAAACAAAAGGGACATAACTTCAACAAACAAACAAAAGGTAACTCTGCGGACGTACTGACATACACGGCGCGGGAAAAAAAAAGGTGGGCGAGAAAAGGACCAGAAAATGTTTCCTTTTTTTACCGTTTCCTTTTTTTTTTTTTTTTTTTTTTTGTTTTTTTACAGAGTTCACCCAGTGTCCAGAAACCGCGACAAAACCGTGCCGATAAACTGCCCCCACTTCCTGTCGGGGTCCGTTCAGGCTACTATGCACATCCCCGCGCAAACCATTCAATATGTGACCGCGCCGCGGATATACGTCAGTTTAGACGACTGAGCGATGTCGGACATGGCGCAGGCTACGCTACAACCGGTAAGTACACGTATTTGAAAGCAATATTGTTTCATAAACATTTCAGCTCGCATACGAGCGACACTGACCAAACTCAAAAGTGACACGACTTGTATGGGGATCACTTCGGACAGTACTGACTCGGTCACGGCTGCTGTGATGACCACTGCACGGACGGATGACCACTGCACGGAGATGTGCACAGCAGCGTGGACGGACCCCGACAGGAAGTGGGGGCAGTTTTTCGGCACGGTTTTGTCGCGGTTTCTGGACACTGTGTGAACTCTGCAACTGTGACAGAGCTGACCGTGCTTGCACGGTCGACTCTGTAAAAATCTTTCACACTTTAGAAAGCTTTTTGTTGGGAGCTTAGATCTTGAAATTCGGGACAATCAGAATCTATGTGGTCTAAGCGAGGTGCCCACACTAAATAGTTATAACCTTGGAACCAACAGGTGTTGGCAGAGCAAATTCAGCATCTGTCAAACAATCACAAGTTATCATCATTCAAATCTCTGACTAGTGTAGTACAAAGTGCATGCACTTGCAACTTGTTTTTAAATAACTCTATAAGTTGTTGCTGTTGTTCATAAATGACCGTATGCCCCTAGGGGAGGGGGGGGGACGGAGGGAGAGGGTAACCATTTACAAAGCTTTCAATTCAATTCAGTTCAATAAATTTTATTATCCCCTTAGGGGAAATTAGGGTGTGGTGAGAGAGAGAGAGAGAGAGAGAGAGAGAGAGACAGACAGACAGATAGACACACAGACAGACACACACAGAGAGACAGATTCGGCATCTTTTCAAAAGCACGATTAAATAAACAGATAAAATTTATGGGGATACTCACCTTCTTTTTTCAAGAGTCCCTTGATGATGGCGACGTCCACGCCGGACTTGCCCTTGGCGTCCAGGTCGTACACAGTGATCAGATGGGGAACTCGCACACATCTCTTCATGACTTCCACGTGCTCTCTAGCGTCATCTGCGCCGGTGTTGAACTCTCGCATCACCATCTCTCTCAGGCTGCTCTCAACTTCATCACCAATGGTGGCCGGGCCAGAGCTAAGAAAAAGAGAACAGGGCCCGTATGTAGAACCCACGGCTACGGGCCTAACACAGACTAGGACAAAAGAAAGCCCAAAACAAAATTAAATTCAAAAAAAAAAAAAAGGAAGCGAAGAAAGAAAAACAAAAATCCTTCTATAACGGTTTAGGCACTATGGTGGAATGGACCCGCTTCCTGTTTGAAAACAAAAAACAACAGAAAATTTAACCCTAGAGCTAGTTTAGCTTGAGGTTAGACGTAGAGACTCTAACCCGGGGCTGAACTCCCTAAGCCTGACTTTAACATGCGGGCCCTGAAAAAGAAAACAGTAGCAGGGGACGGGCAACAACTCGTTATGTCCCAGGGATAAGCCCCGATGGCCCAGTGGATTGCTTAAAATGGGCCATGACGCTTAACTCTTGCGAGCACAAGCAAACGTGCACAAGTGTTATCTAGCGAACAGACCAGTAATAGCTTCCGGGTCGTGCAGTAAGAACTACGCTAAATATAGTAGAAAATCTTTGCCCCTTTAATATTTGTGTGCAGAGTTGAAAACGGCAATCAGGTGCTTTTTTTTTTTTTTTTTTTTTTTGTTGAGAGAGAGAGAGAGAGAGAGAGAGAGAGAGAGATAGAGAGAGAGAGAGAGATTAGTGACTGCGGTATTAGCAATAATACCCCCCAGATTCCTTTTCTGATGACGAAGCATTCTGAACAGCAAATGCAAGAACGTCAGCGCATCTTCCTGATCCCTATGGGCAAAATAAAACAAATTATTATTATTATTACCTTCTCGTTCTTGAGTTTGAAGAAACTGAGGTGCATATTTTACACTCATGTCAAACTTCCTCTAGCATCAGATAAAACTATCTTGCTGGTGTTTTGAAGGATAAAGTCTGGTAATTTTCTGGAGACTCTTTTAGACAACGAAACCGAAGCAATTGTATGAAATACAGCTATGTACATAAACCATGCTCTACACTTGAGACAACCTTTGGTAGATGACTGTGGTGTATAACACATTGTCTGTTTCCGTGTGTTTCTCTCATCAATATTGATACAAGTGTTGTAATTCTCGCATATATCTTCGCGTGCTTCCCTTGTGAAGGCCCGCTGGAGGCCCGGCGCGACAAAATTCACCATTCATTGATATGGTATGGTAGACTTCTCCTCGGCGCACCTATCCATCTCTACTGAGATGCTCATGGCGCCGCAGGGCTGGAGGACGAAGCAGTGAAAGCCTGCTGCCGCTAAGCGCTACTTTATGTGCAAACCTCCACCCTGCTATTCACTCTGGTGCGTGCGACAGTATTTCTGTTTTACCACGCCACCGGCCACAGCCTACCCTTCTTCGAAAGATGCACGTGGGATTTTTAGCGTGCACACTTGATGTTTGTGCGTGCGTGTGTACACGAAGGCGAGACAGGCTCAGTAAACGAGTCTGCACATGGATTTGACTCGATATGGAAAAATCCAACCATAATCCTGCCCACCGGGGACTCGAACCAGGCAGCTCAGGATCCGAAGTCGAATACCTTAACCACTAGACCAAATCCCCTGTCATTCAGTATCATTATTAGCTACGACTGGCACGGTTTGTCCATTAGATACAGTACCTTTATGACGATGACCGGAGTGGTGTTGTCAAGAGCCTGCTGGACAGTCTCGAGTGTTTTGGGTCCCCCTTCCAGCACAAGCAAGGCAACCGGAACGTTGGTCCCAGATGGAGTGTAAGATGTTGGCCTGTTTTCTGAAAACATGAACGTCACCGTCAATTTGGAAATGTTCAGCCCACACAATTTGAAAATGAATGCAATTCTAAATTCCGGAACTTAATTACCTGAGCTGACCCTTCTCACCACGTGAACGTAAGCTGTGCATGTCCAGTGTGTGGGATGCGTGGGATTCACGTGAGCGTGCGTGTTGGGTTCAGTTCGCGGCGCTTTGAGCCGAAAAAAATGGGTATTAAAAGCGCCTTTAATATTAATATTATTATTATTATTATTATATTAATTAACAGATTGTATACTCCTCTACCACTGTTAGCCGTATATAATATAATTGTTAAGTAGAATTTTTTCTCTTAATATCTCTATCCCGACCATCCCCTGCCGGCTATATGATAAGACTGGTTAGAAATAACAAACCACTGCGCACCAGTAGAAGCCACTTCAAGCCAGTATTACACAGGGCGTGGACCTTCCCCGCTAGGCCCGAGACCGCTGCAGATTGCATGATAGTGGCTTGAAGTGGCTCCTAGTGATCTGATGATTTCAAGTCAATTTTCGATATTTGCATGGGCTTTTATACACCAGAGTTATACACCATGGTATGGTATGGTATGGTATGGTATGGTATGGTATGGTATGGTATGGTATGGTATGGTATGGTATGGTGGTACGGTACGGTACCTGTTACTTGCTCGTCACTTGTAATGATCTGTTTAGAGATCATCTGTTCCAAGTTTGTACGAAACTCGATCTCTCTCCCGAATTTTCTCTCTGTCCCATCGTCGACAAGGATGAAGTGAGAGTAGTTTGGATCCAGCAAGGTTTCATCGCGAAGTTCTGAATCGTCAACGTCGACTTCGTAATGCACGGGCCAATTACCCTGCAGTTTTGTGAATACCAACAGGCGTAAGAACACACATTGACCGTGGGGTCATGTTTGGCGTTTATTTGGAGAACACTGTTCGGCGAGTTCGCTAGTTTGTAATGATTTTTGTTGTCATGAAAAAGCGTGCGTGATTTTTGTGTTTGTAGCCCAAGGTGCATGCAAGGGGGCCGCAACAAAAGGCAAGCTGCCAGTGAAGCTGGGACTTTTTGCGCTGGAGAGTAGCAAAAGCGAGACGAGCGGATTTGAATGAAGCGGTTTTCTGGCCTAAGCAGAAAGCAGACTAGCATTACTCCAGTGAGGCCTAAGCGGAAAGGAGACATTCAATTTTTTTGTAACTCCTGTCAGGTGCGTGCCCTTGAATGGTCTGTGCATGATAATTTGTGTTTGTAGATTGAAGCATTTTTAGGGGGTGACTATGATACCTGAGGCTAAAAGGGGATATATAGGCATTTTGAGACCTCGTGCAAATGTGTTCTTTGGCCAGCAACAATGATACTACTACTACTACTACTACTACTACTACCACCACCACTACTACTAGTAATGCTACTGCTAATTTAATTGCGTTGATATATGCGCTATATTCCAGGTAAGTGACGTGAACCCAACCCAAAGGGTGGGTTGATGTATGGAAGTTTAACGTCTTTTTCCAGCCATTTGGCCCCGGCCAGGATTCAAACTCAATACCAAAGCAATGAAAGTCCAACGAGCTACCATTCGGCTGTTGCGAGAATTTACATACCCCGCCATTAGACTCGAGCTGTTTCCTGTTGTAAACACACCCCCAGGTAGCGATACCGATGGCTGTTACAGGTTGCTCCCTCGTTAGGTTACAGTCCCTCACTACCCGCCCAACGTGTTTCATCGCTCCAGCATGCGTTCCGGCTGTCACAATCCACGTGACTGAAAACAATTTATACAAGGGTGGGTGGGTGTTTGGAGGTTTCACGTCCTTTTCGACCACATAAGTGTGATACCAAAGACGGGGCAACGATGAAAAAGCCAGCACAAATATTTGGCCCCAGCCGGGATACGAACTCACGACCCGAGCATTAGAGGTCCATCGCTCTACCATTCGGCCACCCTGGCTCCCCCCCAGTTTATATAATGCACTCTTTGTCATTTATATCATGTATCATACACACACACACACACACACACACACACACACACACACACACACACACACACACACACACACCCTTATGGTTTGATATTTCTAAAAACAAAAATATAATCATTCAATAGCATACTCAATACCATGTACATCATAACAAACTAACAAAATTGTGAGCTCTTCGAAGAACTAATAAAATGCATTAACAAAATTGTGAGCCTCTGAAAGAATATCAAAGTTATATCAAATACTGCTCTGGAATATAATTTATTGAATACTAGCACCCAGAGCAGACTTACCCGGTATCTGAGCTGCCCTCCTCAGTCCTCGACGGAAGGCTTCCTTGAGGCGTTTCTTCACATGGAAATCTTTGGCACCCCCAGTGACGGAGATGACCAGCTTGGGTGGCCTCAGTTTCCACACTTTCATCAGTAGCGTCTCCATAGTGTTCATATCGGTGTCTTTGTGCACTCGCACGTACTGTCCGTTATTCAAGTCATGGTGATTAATAGGATTAATAGGGTGTTGGTGTATTCTCTCTCTCTCTCTCTTTTTAAATTTTGTGTACTTGAAATCAACAGGCATTGTGTATGTGTGCGTGTGTGTGTTTGCAACATCTGCTCGTTGTTTGTGTGTTTGTTTGTTTCCTTGTTTGTTGTTGTTTTATTCGTGCGTTTATGTGTTTGCTTGTTTGTTTTTCTTGTTTTATTCCTTTTTATTACTTAGTTAATAGTAGTTTTTAGCAACGGCATGCATGAAAACTGACTATCTGACGTCAACTGCCTCTACTGACTATATGACGTCAACTGCCTCTACTGACTATATGACGTCAACTGCCTCTACTGACTATATGACGTCAACTGCCTCTACTGACTATATGACGCCAGCTGCCTCTACCGTTGTAAATTAAAGTTTCATTGATTCATTGATACTCTCTCTCTCTCTCTCTCTCTCTCTCTCTCTCTGAAGCGTGCGGTGTATTTGCAGTTTCCCGTAGTTTGATTGTCACAGTGATTCTGAAAGCACAACTTCCGAAAGCATCATGTTGATGCTGATACTGTGATACATGATACTGTGCTGTGGAGCATGAAAGATTTGGCACTTTTGTAGTTTATCTGGGCCAAGAACATAAAACG
Source organism: Batillaria attramentaria (assembly GCA_018292915.2). NCBI lineage: Eukaryota > Metazoa > Mollusca > Gastropoda > Batillariidae > Batillaria > Batillaria attramentaria. The sequence continues at coordinate 584,979 of JACVVK020000401.1, read as the reverse complement.
ATTACCCATGAACATTTGGTAACCGTATGTAAATACTCACCTTAGCGTGTTGGTCGCCATGAACCTGATTCCCGTAGCTGGCAAAGTGAATTTCTCCGAAGGAGGCTGTGGGAACACTACATCGAACACAGAAGTTAGTTTCAAGCAAAATCTAAAAACCCACCTCTTCACTGCCCTCAACCAGTAGCTGTTGCCACATCATCATCTTGCTGGTCGTGTGTGCGCGCGCGCGCGTGTGTGTGTGTGTGTGTGTGTGTGTGTGTGTGTGTGTGTGTGTGTGTGTGTGTGTGTGTGTGTGTGTGTGTGTGTGTGTGTGTGTGTGTGTGTGTGTGTGTGCAGTCCCAAACCACACGGACCTCCAAAACATCATCTTACCATTATCCTCATCTCCATTATCATGCATAATAAAAATTGCCCCAGCTTCCGAGCCCTTATTGGATTCCAACCATTACCAGGGAGGAATACCACTGGAGCCGGCAAAGAGTTGTGGCAGAAAAAAAAATCCAAGCACCAGCTACTCCCAGGAATAAAGCAGAACACTGGATTCCCAAAACACCCACGCACGAAATCTTGTAACTCGCACTTGAATAGGTCAGAATAATTGCAAACAAACAGATCATCTGAAATACAGATAAAATACAAACCCAACCCCTACGATCTGAGTAAAGTATAATTGTATTTGTGTATAGAATGCGTTCTATGATAAATTCTCCGCTTTCCAGATAATAATAATGAAGCTGAAATACATTACAGACAGTTCATACAACTGCCAGAAAAATTGCGATGTAGCTGTACTGTTACAACAGTCTCTCTGTGTAACAGTGAAAACAGTGAGATACCGTCAGTCATTTGTTGCAAATGCAATCATCCTGGTTAACTCTGACTTGTAAGGCACCGGTTCAGCTCCAGTGTTTGGCTCGTAAATCATGTGTGTTTTGTGTTTATCGTGTGTGTGGTTAGTTGCGGATGTTTAGTGCATACTAAATGTGTGCTTGGTGCGTGCGTGAGGGTGTGGTGGCTGTGCCTTTTGAAGAGAGGAGCAGGGGGGGGGGGGGGGGAGGGAGGGACTGAGTGAGGATTTGTGATATATGTATATAACGAAAAATGCTGTTGTTTTTACTTACCGTTTAATTAATTTAATCCAGTTTATCCACTTTTATTTTTATTTTCATCATAGGTAATATATTTTACAGCCGCAAAACAAATTGCCCTTTTGGGACAATAAAGATTTATTGAATTGAATTGAATTGAGTTGAATCTGTGCTCATCCCTTTATTTACTCTATCCCGCATTCTTCGTTCCTCATCTCATAAGGCTAGGAAAATTGCTGAACAAGGTAGAACAAATTTGATCCTAACTTTTTATTACTGATTTCAGTAGAACACGGGCCCCTAATACTGTGGTGGTCTCCGTGAATTTTTTCTCCGTCCGCGTCACCGTTAAAAACTTCACAACACCAAAGAAGCGTTTTCTGACTAAATTGTTCAATGTTCGTAAATGTTTTCCGCGATACATGTCACCTGCAGTGACCTGATAAGTGCACAAGCATCAAATACTGCCGTTTTATAGGGTCCTTTGAATCAACGGCCAAACTGATGGCCGCAATTTTCCAGGAAGCATCATTCTGATTGGGGTAAAATTTCAGTATGTCAACAATGCATATCTTGTCTAACAGTAAGCGTATTTAGAGTGGAGTTGTGCGCATTTCTGTACCCGCAAACACGCATACTTTGTGCACACCCTCAAAAGCCCATTTATAGGGCTCATATAGTGAAAATGGCAAGATAAACGGTCGTTTTTAACGGTGACGCGGACGGAGAAAAAATTCACAGAGACCACCACAGCATTAGGGGCCTGTGCTCTACTGATTTCTGTAATAAAAAGTTAGGATCAAATTTGTTCTACCTTCCGCTATGTAAAAAGCCTAATTAGACTAGCCTATCAGTCCCGCCTGTCCATCCCTGGCTTTCATGACAACACCGCCAAGAAGCGCTCTGGAGTTCGCTCCTTCAAGTGTTCTGCCCCCTCATATCACGCACATGCTCAAAACAGCAACACATGTGGATGGTCTCATGCCTTTCATCAAGTTACATACATTACTTTATGTTCAATTATTACAATGATCCCGGTTGAAAGTGTTATTTTCACTGCTATAAAACTTTACCTCTGGCTGTAGGAACACATTCATGGGTCATCCATGCAAGTATACAATCATGTAAACCTAATTTCGAGAGGTCATTATTACTTTCTTTCAAGGGTAGACCCCATCCTAAACTGTTTTCTGTCTCAGTCATTAGCCAGGACTTCTTTCGATTAACCTTTTATAAGTTTGCGACTAAAAAATATAAAATGTGTCGAAGAACAGTCTTTATGTCTGGCATTCCTAAAACAGGGAAAAGTGTTCCAGATAATCTGCTGCGTGTTCGCATCTTTACCCACTCTAAATGTACCACGGACAAACTCCTTCACTAACTACAGCACAACCCGAGAGGCCGATATTGGATGAGTTGTCCACGTTCAGTGAATTTATTAAACAGTACGGAAAAGCGAAATCCCAGAATAAGGATTAATAAAACATACAAGTCCAGTCCAGAAGAAAAGCAGTATTACGAATTCTATAGTCGCGAAATAGTGTGTGTTGTTTGCGCGACGGTAAGCCCCAAATAACTAACTCACCCATCAGCCTGCTCGATGTGTTTCGGGATCCACTCTTTCTCGCTTTCATCACTCTTGTTGGAATCCCGTCTTCGAGTGCTGGGAGCAGCGTCCAGAACGTCAAGTCCCCCCAAGGCAAGAAAACACCCCCTTGAAACTGTTACTGAGAAAATGTTAAACATATCTTCACATCACAAAGCTACAATTAGTTCTTTCACACTCGTTTTCCTTTATATGTAGTGTACAGAGCGTCTCCCCCCCCCCCCTACCCCCCCCCCCCCTCCCAAAGCAGAAAACATCCCCTTGAAACTGTTATTGAGAAAATGTTAAATATATCTTCACATCACAAAGCTACAATTAGTTCTTTCACACTCGTTTTCCTTTATATGTAGTGTACAGAGCGTCTCCCCCCCCCCCCCCCCCCCCCCCCCCCCCCCCCCCCCCCCCCCCCCCCCCCCCCCCCCCCCCCCCCCCCCCCCCCCCCCCCCCCCCCCCCCCCGCCACCCCTCCCAAAGCAGAAAACATCCCCTTGAAACTGTTATTGAGAAAATGTTAAATATATCTTCACATCACAAAGCTACAATTAGTTCTTCACACTCGTTTTCCTTTATATGTAGTGTATAGAGCGTCTCCCCCCCCCCGCCCATCACCCCCACCCCTCCCAAAGCAGAAAACATCCCCTTCAAACTGTTATCGAGAAAATGTTTAAACACATCTTCACTTCACACAAATCAAAGCTACAATAAGTTCTTTCAACCGTGTTTTCCTTTATGTGCAGTCAAGAGAGTCTTGTCTCTCCCCCCTCCCCCACCCTCCCCCCCCACCACCCCACCCCTCCCAAAGCAGGAAACATCCCCTTGAAACTGTTATTGAAAAAAATGTTAATAATAACCTCAATTCAACAAATCAGTTACGTGGTGGTAAAGGAAAAAAAAAACAACTCCTAAACACCCACCCACCCCACTCAACAAATCAAAGCTACAGTAAGTTCGTTCAAGACCGGCCAGCCATAGTGTAGTGGTGGTTAACACTTCGGGCCATTGACCGGGAGACCCTGGTTTGAATCCCTGCCGAGGCAAGCGGGATTTTCCTATGTAAGTCGGCCCAATGGGGAGGCTGTTGCCACACAGCTGAGACACAAGAACTACATGGGTGCGACTTTGAGGCTGCTTCCCTTGAAATAACACATCCCATGATGTGGATGATTTCACGGCAGGCACCACAGGTACCGTAGTTCCCGCGCCTGGTTATACACAGGCCAGCTGTTAGCATCTGCTAACAATGTTAGCATTCCTGAATTTCTGCTAAATTTTCGCTTAAAGTATGCGAGTAGTCTCGATTTAGCAATATTTAGTTATTACATCATATGCTAAATCTATGCTAACAACTTTCCAAATAAGGAAATGCCCGCTACTTAACTGCTATCAGTATGCAAATTAACCGTATGTAAATTTTCAGTATATGCTAACCTTTGGCTGCCGAAATGCTAACTAGTCTTTGGTTTCTCAAGACCAGACCTTTCAATGCTTTATTTATGCTAACATATCTTTGGTTTCACAAAACCAACCCTTTTCATGCTTTGACTATGCTAACATATCTTTGGTTTCACAAAAAACAATCCTTTCCACGCTTGATCTATGCTAACATATCTTTGGTTTAACAAAAACAACCCTTTCCACGCTTGATGTATGCTACATATCTTTGGTTTCACAAAACCAATCCTTTCCACGCTTGATCTATGCAAACATATCTTTGGTTTCACAAAAAAACAATCCTTTCCACGCTTGATCTATGCTAACATATCTTTGGTTTAACAAAAACAACCCTTTCCACGCTTGATGTATGCTACATATCTTTGGTTTCACAAAACCAATCCTTTCCACGCTTGATCTATGCAAACATATCTTTGGTTTCACAAAAAACAATCCTTTCCACGCTTGATCTATGCTAACATATCTTTGGTTTAACAAAAACAACCCTTTCCACGCTTGATCTATGGTAACATATCTTTGGTTTCACAAAACCAGTCATTTCCACGCTTGATCTATGCTAACATATCTTTGGTTTCACAAAACCAGCCATTTCCACGCTTGTTCTATGCTAACACATCTTTGGTTTCACACAATCAGCCGGAAAATTTGTGACAGGAAGCGTGGAGTGCGGCGCTGGCCGTCACGCAGTCTCAAACCACATGGACCTCCATAGCATTATATCACACCCTCATCCTCATCATCACGCATAATAAAAAACATTGTTCCAGCTTCCGCGCCATCCGTGGATTTCACCAGAGACATTGGAGCAATACCACTGGAGCTGGCGAAGAG
>JACVVK020000401.1:570000-572500 GCA_018292915.2 Batillaria attramentaria | reverse complement strand
TGAAAGTGGCTTAGAGTAATGTGAGAAGGCTGGAGGGTACATGTGACATCGTTAAAATCACCGAAACGTGTGTTTCAGCTCACATTCAGCGGCGCTTTGCAATCAGTCGACCCAATTTTAACAACGTGAAAACAGCTGTTTGTTTGTTTGTTTGTTTGTTTGTTTGTTTGTTTGTTTGTTCGTTGGTTGGTTGGTTGGCTGGTTGTTCTACCTGCTCACCTGTATCAACATGTTTGCAGAGAAAAAAAAGTGTGTAATCAATTATTTCCCGATACAAGGTCAAATGCATCCAAGAATGTATGCATAGAAACAGCTGACTTACCAAAATACCCTCCCCCCCAAAAAAAACAAAAAACAAAAAAAACAACAACAAACAAACAAACAAACAAACAAACAAAACACAAACAAACAAACAAACATACACACATGTCCGCTACCAGACAAACGAAACTCGAACTAATCTATGCAGGAAATACACGATGCACTACACGGTGGCATGCAAAGACGTCATAACGTGGACGCAGTCGTGTCTGATCTACTGTCTACACTCTTACAATCATGCAAGCCAAGCTGATCGCGAATGATAACACCTAACAGACAGCGTTCACCAATCTGATTAATTAGCAGTTGAGAGGCAAAGGCGGGGGGCTTTAATGTCTCTTTTCTCGTATATGGCACCGTTCACTCGGGCCGATCGTCGGGGGTTCTCTCCGGGTACTCCGGCTTCCTCCCCCCTCTGCTTTGCAAATGTTCAGCCCACCAAATTTGAAAAATAAATGCCATTCTAAATTCCGAACTTTAAATAGCTGAGCTGACCCTTCGCACCACGTGATTGTAATGTGTTTATGTCCAGTGTGTGAGAGAATGCGTGTGATTCACGTGAGCGTGCGTGTTGGGTTCAGTTCGCGGCGCTTTGAGCCGATTCATGAGATCGGGTAAAGCGCCTATACAATACTCATTATAATCATTTCTCTTTTTATACGTATTTATTTATTCATTTATTGTCGTAATCACACACTTTTTTTTTTTTTCTTTCTTTTTTTTTTTCTTTTTTTTTTTTTTTCTTGCGGATTGGCGATTATTTAGTTTATTCCGTACCATTTAGAGACACAAAGACTCCGATAAAGAGACTTCGCAATTGAGAGACATCCGACAAAAATACATTAAGGCTGTTGACCAGCCCCCTCCCACTCCCACACATACACATATACACCAACACAACGGAATCAATGTCCTTAATCAAGCAAAGTCACACTTCGCAAAATACTTCTGGAGCCTGGGTGGTCGAATGGTAGAGCGTTGGACTTCCAGTGCTAGGGTCGTGACTTTGAGTCCCGGCTGGAGCCAAATATTTGTGTTGGCTTTTTTTTTAAATTATTATCGTTGCCCCATCTTTGATGTCACCCGTATGTGGGGGGTAAGGACGTTGACGGGAAACTTCCAAACACCTACCCCAAACCCACTCTCGCGAAGTACTTACAAAGTCTCCTCAGCGGGCTTCGGCGAAGGGTTTTACGTACTAGCTTGGTGCTCTCGCTGTAGCGGATGTCACGTGACTAAAGGAAAACAGCGATGACGCCTATTGTGAGTTTACCAGCGAAGTGCGTATCGTAGCGACTGGCGTTTGAGGGAAACCTAGAAGCTATACGACAGCATGCCCTTGATCACTAAATTTTCCACTACCTTAGCTAACCCGCGTGGCCTAATTGCGCCATTGAATCCCATTAATTACCGAAATGATCAACAACACCGGCCCCCGTAGTGTAGTGGTTAGCACTTCGGACTATGGACCGGGAGACCCGGGTTCGAATCCCAGCTGAGGCAAGCGGGATTTTTCCTACCTAGGTCGGCTCCTACCCACAGCGGGTGTGCTATGGGCCCGATGGGGAGGCTGTTGCCACACAGCCGAGTTTCACCCACTTCACGGGTGCGACTTTGGGGGTGCTTCCCTTAGTATGACACGACTTATGATGTGGTTGATTACACGGCCGGCACCGCAAGTGCCGTAGTTCCTGGGCCTGGTTAATGCCGGGATATTTATGACAGAAAGCGTGGAATGCGGCCCTGTCCCGCAAACCACATGGACCTCCATAGCATCATCTTACTATCATCCTCATCTCCATCATCATGCATAATAAAAATTGTCCCAGCTTCCGAGCCCTCCGTGGATTCCACCCATGACCTGGGAGGAACATCAATGGAGCTGGCAAAGAGCTGAGGCAGCAAAAAAAAAAAAAATGATCAACAACTAAAACATTGAACCGACAGACGAGCCGCTACACCTAGCAGACGGTTCTAGCACACGGAACAAGAACGCCGGACTGACAGCAATGTCGCGTTTTTGCAGCAACTTCAGCAAGAAAACTAAACTCTTCACTTCCCTAACTGATCAGTGTGATCAAAGTGAGTTATGAAACTAATTAAAGACTGAAATATCGCCGACAGGAATTTTGATTCGGTATTCATCATGTGACGATGTGAACCGAAGCACACGGTCTAG
>JACVVK020000401.1:505000-567500 GCA_018292915.2 Batillaria attramentaria | reverse complement strand
CTGACGAAAAAGTCCATAGACTAGTCTTTTGAACTTTCACTTTTTTCGGTGGCATGATTCGTCACAGAGAAAGCGAATCAGATCGGTAACAAGAGCACTGACTCTAAAATCTTTCGTCCATGGTTTCGACATCGCATGTACGCCGGGTGCTTCAGTGCCCAGAAGCGGAAAAAGATGGGGCACGTTCACTACGCGCGAGTGGCTGTAGTAGCCGCCGATCTGCAGCAGTAGACAGTTAACGCCTGCGAGCGTTAACCAGAGCCAAAAACAGAACCGAACTGAACGCGGCCAAGGCAAGGGAGAACACTCACTTGATCACAACAAGCCAATAAGTGTACGCACGGTAGTGCAGAGGTACTGCGTCAAGCTTAGCACAGATCGCGTTCATAATGCTTCAACGCACCCCCTCGATTTTTTTTAGGACGTAAATTTTTGCTTCAGTGCGTAAATTACGCACAGACGCACAGTTTAGGGAGCCCTGACTCTTAATCCATATCTAACACGACTGGGTTATTAGACATGTGGGGATATGGGGAGTCGGGGTGGCCAAATGGTAGAGCGTTGGACTTTTAACGCTCGGGTCGTGAGTTCGTATCCCGGTGTAGGGTGGGTGGGTGTTTGGAAGTTTAACGTCCTTTTCCACCACATAAGGGTGATATCAAAGACGGGGCAACGATGAAAAAGCCAGCACAATATTTGGCCCCAGCCGGGGTTCGAACTCACGACCCGAGCATTGGAAGTCCAACGCTCTACCATTCGACCACCGCGGCTCCCCTGTATCCCGGTGTAACAGGCCGGAGTATATCCCTGGCTACTTTATACCCTCGGGTATAAAGTAGCCTAGGCCGGTTCAACCCCCTGGGTATAGATCAGCCCAGGCCGGATTCAGAGTACACCCCGAGGTATAGTATGGCTAGGGCAGTTTATACGGGGGGATAGACTGGGCTAGGCCAGTTTATACGGGGGGGATAGTCTGGGCTAGACCAGTTTATACGGGGGGATAGTCTGGGCTAGACCAGTTTATACGGGGGGATAGTCTGGGCTAGACCAGTTTATACGGGGGGATAGACTGGGCTAGGCCAGTTTATACGGGGGGATAGACTGGGCTAGGCCAGTTTATACGGGGGATAGTCTGGGCTAGGCCAGTTTATACGGGGGGATAGTCTGGGCTAGGCCAGTTTATACGGGAGGATAGTCTGGGCTGGGCCAGTTTATACGGGGGGATAGTCTGGGCTAGACCAGTTTATACGAGGGTATACTCCAGGCGGGGTATAATCTAGGACTGCTACACCGGCTGGGGCCAAATATTTGTGCTGGCATTTTCATCGTTGCCCCGTATTTTGATATCACCCGTATGTGGCGGAAAAGGAAGTTAAACCCCCAAACATGATGTACACACGTATAATCTCACCACTTTTGTGTATGTATTTGTACGTGCATATAACCATGCATATAATCTTCAAGTATGTTAAGTTTATGCTTATACCGAAACTCTTTCGTCTGCTGTTTATGCATAATTATGAGCAAAACACTAAAAACAGAATTTTTAAAAAAAAACTGATTTGGTTTATATGCAGAGGAAACGTAATGGCCTTCGGAATCAATCGATTGCATAATTATGACAATATTTGACAAAACATGAGAGGCGAGTCGCATTATTTATACAATATACTCATCACAAGAAGCCAAGACCACTTGCAAAAACAACCTTAATATAATTATGTACCATAAAAACGAACCGATGATACCTCATTGTGCCTCCATGACTGCGTATATATAGGTAAACAACAGTATCCAAAGCCCAAGTTTCGGCCTTAAAACCTCTATGTTGGTAACGTCTCTGATGCTGGAAAACTTTTGCTTTCGCCTTCAAGGGGAGAGGGGATACCCGAATGGTAGAGCGTTGGACTCCCAATGCTCGGGTCGTGAGTTCGAATCCCGGCTAGGGTCAAATATTTGTGCTGGTCTTTTTCTCGTTGCCCTGTCACCGGGCGGTCGGTGGTCTAGTGGTTAAGAGACGTGTCACCAATGCGAGAGGTCAGAGGTTCGAGTCCCATTCGGGGCGAAGAATTTTTCCTTCTCGTACGTGGCACCGTTCATTCGGGCCGATCGTCGGGGGTTCTCTCCGGGTACTCCGGCTTCCTCCCCCTCTGCTTTGGAAATGTTCAGCCCACCAAATTTGAAAAATAAATGCAATTCTAAATTCCGAAATTTAAATAGCTGAGCTGACCCTTCGCACCACGTGATTGTAATGTAACGATGAAAAAGCCAGCACAAACATTTGATCTCAGTCGGGATACGAACTCACGACCCGAGCATTGAGAGTCCAACAGTCTACCATTCGGCCACCCCGGCTCCCCGTCCCCTGTTTACAAAACTCATCAGGAACTTTCGCAAAAATAACCAAACAACAGTTTGAGCATCTCCCGAACTGTGCTATAAGGCGGATGCGACGTGAAATTCTCAGACGCAATCGTCATATCCCAGTAGTCGAGGAACCAAACTTTATCGTACAGCCCTCGAAACTCCTCTTTCCAGATCCGAATATACTCGGGTCCGAAATTGTCCCCGAAATGCACGTGGCTGCCTTTCCCGTCGTATATCACGTGCGGCCCGCGGATAAAGACCTTGACCTTGGGGTGCTGACGCAGGAGCTGCTCCACGGCCCGCCGCGTGTGGCGCACCCTGTCCCGGAAAGGGTAGAGCGGGTAGAAAGAGAGGTGCACGTAGTAGTGGACGACGACTACCGCCTGGTGGTGGCCGTGACTGGAGACGTGTTGCAGGGGTTGTGGCTGGAGACATGTGCGGATGTTCTCGTGTCCACCCACGTTGAAGGGCATCGCGTGACGGGCAAACAGGAGCGAGGAATTGAGATGACGGAACTGAAACAAGCCATCATCATCATCATCATCATCATCATCATCATTATAGAGAGAGAGAGTTAGTTAGTTAGTTATTTAGAGCTTTACGCCGCGCAAGCAACAAAAGAGAGAGAGAGAGAGAGAGAGAGAGAGAGGGTGGGTGTTTGGGGGTTTAACGTCCTTTTCCACAGAGAGAGAGAGAGCAGCAGCAGCAGCAGCAGTGTTGTCGTCATCAACATCGTCGTCGTCGTCATCGTCCTAATTGTCAGCGTAGTCATCATCATCATCATCGTCGTTGTCGTCGTCGTCGTCATCATCATCATAGTGAGCAGCAGCAGCAGCAGTCTCGTCATCGTCGTCGACGCCCTCGTCATCATCATCGTCGTCGTCATCGTAGTAATCGTCAGTGTAATCGTCATCATCATCGCCGCCGTCATCGTCCTCACAATCGTCATTATGATCGTCATCGTCGTCGTCAAGTAAATAAGATTAAACAAGAAAAATGAATCCCCTATCCCCCCACCACCCCCCCCCCAACACACACACACACACACACACACACACACACACACACACACCACCACCACCACCACCACCAAATAAATGAATGAATAAATCAATAAACAATGAAAAACCAAAGCCAACCAACCGAACAAAAGCTGTTGTGTAAGAGAGAGAGAGAGAGAGAGAGAGCTTTTATTACAACGGTGAATGAGTCGGATGATATAAGTGTGATATGGCAATTGATTTACCTGACATTGTTTCGGGCTGTGTGGATCCTGTTCCTCGCGGTTAGCACAGCTGATGTTCACAAGATGTTTCACGCTCTTGTAGAACAGATCCATATTAGAATCACCCAGGAAAAGAAGAGTTGTATTTCGCATGCACTGCTGCGCACGCAGATTCGTCATTTCCGGTACAGAACAGGTGCTGGGTCGCCATGACCTCGCCAGAAACCAACCCCGGGGGACGGGACTCTCCCACGTCTCCCTGGGGGGTCGGCTCCAACAGGGGGGTAAGTCTTTTGGGGTGGGGCCTGTGATGAAAATACAAAAGATAGAAGAAGACGACGCAAGTCACATGTCATACAACCTTCATGTCGGAAGCTAAAAGGCGCCATTTCTAAGATCACGAGGTTTTACACATGTAGACTTTTGTTTTGGAATACTTGCACCTGTGACTGCACCTCTGTGGTCGAAACAGTCTATCCTAGTAATAGTAGCACCGTTTCCAATAAAGAACTCCACAACAGAACATCAACCTGCAACATTACAACAGAAATCAAGCGCAGAAGATGGCGCTGGGATGGACACATCCTCAGAATGCCCCCAACCGAAGTACCTCCGAACGACCTGTGAGCCGGGTAGCATAAAAATCTTTAAAACTGGACCTTTAAGACAATGTTTCTTACCTTTTTTTGTAATGATGGATATGCGATTTGGGATGAGGCGTTGGTACGGTAGCCTGCATGAGAAAATCATTATTTAGAGCTTTAGCTTGAACCAAAAAGAAGAGAGAGAGAGAGAGAGAGTTTAGATCTAAAAAATAAAATTACGTGGGATTCAAATGGCTCATTGGAGGATATCAGTGATTCACGTTTTAACAAACCAAACGTACCAAAACAAACAAAGAATGCTTCTCTTTATGGTGTATATATGTTCCGTCGTCGAACGGATAACTCGAACTTCGGTTAACTCGAACTTCGGTTTACTCGAACAGACGTCGGTTTCCACCTGTCATAATAATAATAATAATGTCCATTCGACTCCATCTTTGCCAAGCCATCTTATGCAAGCGGGATTTTTCCTACCTAGGTCGGCTCCTACCCACAGCGGGTGTGCTATGGGCCCGATGGGGAGGCTGTTGCCACACAGCCGAGTTTCACCCACTTCACGGGTGCGACTTTGGGGGTGCTTCCCTTCGCATGACACGTCTTGTGATGTGGATGATTACACGGCCGGCACCGCAGGTGCCGTAGTTCCCGGGCCTGGTTAATGCCGGGATATTTATGACAGGAAGCGTGGAATTTGGCCCTGTCCCGCAGTCCCAAACCACACGGACCTCCATAGCATCATCTTACTATCATCCTCATCTCCATCATCATGCATAATAAAAAAAAAAATTGTCCCAGCTTCCGAGTCCTCCGTGGGTTCCACCCATGACCTGGGAGGAACACCACTGGAGCTGGCAAAGAGTTGTGGCAGCAAAAAAAGAAAAAAGAAAAAAAAAAGCCATCTTATGTTTTGGAGCAGTCGTGAGTGCGCCTGTACGCTCGAAATATTGTATCTTGATGATTAGTACAGCTCTTAACCCAATACAATGTTGTTTGCACTTTGCGCCAGCGGTCGAACATTGAAATTCTACGACTGTTGTTACAGTACTGGCGCGCGCAGTGTGATCGCCGCGTCATCGCTGGTTACGCTTTTGCTGGCTCAGTGCCAACATTACAGATGCTGTCACTGTCTAGGTGTCTAAATGGTTCGATAATAGACAAAAACATAAAATGGTGGCATTTAGCATTAGCGCTCTTTCAGTTTTGTCGCTGCAGCCTTTTGGAACTCTTTGCCTGCAAATCTGAGAAATGTGCCCACACTGTGTGTTTTCAAGAGCAATCTGAAAACGTTCCTTTTTTGTAAAGCTTTCCTGTAATTCCCTCAGCCGCGAGTTGGTCTCTCTTGCTTGAGCGGCGTGAGGCTATAAATAACTAACTCCAGTAATTTCCTGTTTAACTAGTCAGTTTCACCAGTGTATGTCTGTTCGTCGTTGTATAATGTGAGTGACTGTGAGTGAGTGATAGGCGTATTGAGTTTTATTTAAAGAAATGCGCCCTAGAAATACCATTTATTATTATTATTATTGCGCGGCGTAAAGCCCTAACTAACTAACTTACTAACTAACTAACTAACTAACTATTATTATTATAAACCTTTACCTGGCTGTCTGGGTCCTGGAGGACCCGGACGGGTGATTAACTTCAAATATCTCATAAACTGTCATGATTTTTTCCGTGAAAGTTTAGGAGTTCTCCAAGCCCCTAAAAGGCTACACTATGCCAAAATTGTATAATTATTGACGGAAAAGTAAACAAGTAAACACTGCCTTAATTTTGACTACACACAAACTACGATGCTTTCAAAGGGCGATTTCTGTGTATATACTTGTTGCTCTTGTGGTTACTGAACACACTCTCAAACCTATGTGCATTAAGTTTTTGATTAAACGTCTTTGATCGCACAGCCGTTCAGTATGCTGCCTTTAGCCTGCCATGCGGCCGATCTCACAAACACGACAAAAGCCATAGCACGCTGACGTCTCTCTCTCTCTCTCTTTCTGTGCTAGGTTGAACATTTCAGTCGTGAGAGTGGACCGCGATCGGCACAATAGACCCGCCACTCCCATAGGACATTTCAATGGGTTTCTCAGCTTAAATCGCCTCTATGGTTATTGCTTTGTGAAGTAAAGAGAAGTGATTCCCAACGAACGTGTTTCTCGACGGCTGGTTGTGGGAAAGGAGCAGAGTGGCCCACCAATATCAAATATTATTTTTATTACACGTCTTTATCTGCCTGGCCAAGTCTGTAACTGCCACTACAGTATTTTCCTTTGGGTTGAGCTGAAGAGATTGATTGAATCTTTTCCTACATAAAACGTTTTCTTTTCTCGATCGCATTGAAACGACTGTTGACATTTTGCAAGGCTTGAAACGGTAGGCTTGTCCGAATACATAGCAGTTGAAAGGGTGTTTCTGAGTGAGGTGGAGGCTAGAAAGCACTCTGTGCTATTCAATTTGCAGTCCCACTCGGAGCAAAATCATTTTTCCTTCTCGTATGTGGCACCGTTCATTCGGGCCGATCGTCGGGGGTTCTCTCCGGCTAGCTTCCCCCCCCCCCCCCCCCCCCCGCCTTGGAAATGTTCAGCCCACGAAGTTTGAAAAATAAATGCAATTCTAAATTCCGAAATTTAAGTAGTTGAGGTGACCCTTCGCACCACGTGATTGTAATGTGTTTATGTCCAGTGTGTGAGAGAATGCGTGTGATTCACGTGAGCGTGCGTGTTGGGTACAGTTCGCGGCGCTTTGAGCCGATTCAGGAAATTGGGTAAAGCGCCTATACAATACTCTCTGTCCTGACATTGCCACCTTTTGAATAGGAGTCGCACCGGAAAGACTCCCGTCCATTTTGATTATCCCCCCCCCCCCCCCCCCCCTGCTATCGTAACTCAGTGGCACCTGTTAATTTTTCGGACCAGCTGTCTGTGAGTAGGCGACAGCGAAAGGTTAGTGTACATGTAGTTCCCCGTCTCGGTCCAGTGACTACAGTTGAGGCGTGGTATGGTCGGGTGACCGCAGTACCAGGGAACGTCAGTGTTGCGTGACGTGAAGTTGCACGTGCCGGAAAATCCCGGCACCGGGAACGAGGGCAGGCAGGTCGTAGCCTGGAGACAACGGGAGTCGGGGTCAATGAATAAATTAATAAATTAATTGATAAATATGTAGATACCTTTTTAAAAACAATTAATAAATGAATGGATGATTAAAAAAAACAGACGAGAACGTGTGTGTGTGTGTGTGTGTGTGTGTGTGTGTGTGTGTGTGTGTGTGTGTGTGTGTGTGTGTGTGTGAATAAATAAATAAAAAGTGGACAGAGGTGTGTGTGTGTGTGTGTGTGTGTGTGTGTGTGTGTGTGTGTGTGAATAAATAAATAAAAAGTGGACAGAGGTGTGTGTGTGTGTGTGTGTGTGTGTGAAATAAAAAGTGGACAGAGGTGTGTGTGTGTGTGTGTGTGTGTGTGTGTGTGTGTGTGTGTGTGTGTGTGTGAAGGGATAAATAAACAGATAAATAAAAAAAATAAATAAACAAATAAGCAAACATCTTCCAAAATTGCATGGTGTGACTGCCGCGAATTTTGGCTATGGCACAAGGTTTGTTTGTCTGCCAGGCATCCATGGTATCTCGGTTGTCATGGCGAGCATGTGTACCACGTGATACGCAATATGCAACTTTTGCGTCACCCACCTCTCTCGTGCCATTGCCGTCGCTGAAAATTGCTTTGACCCATCGCATGCTGTGCAGGGTGTGACGTAACACCACTAGCAGGCGCAAGAACTCCCGAGGGTAGGTCAAGGACACACGCATGTACGTCACACCCGGCCACTGCAGAGTTGTCTTCCCGATGTAGCTGCCATTGCGCATGTCCGTGACGTCAGCTGCCACTGCGTATGGTTTTGGCCTGCGGGACCCTTTTTGACTCGTCAACCAGATTCTGACCTCATCACCGCCTGTGGTGCGGATTCTTCCGCTGCCGTCATAAAGATCCGCACGGAGATGCAGTGTGTCACCAAGCACGGTATTCGTCTTGTGGGAAAATGACCTTTACCTTTGAAACAGGAAAAAATGTACACTGAACTGGTGAATTGGTGAGGGTACTTTCGGAGAGGGAACACACACACACACACACACACACACACACACACACACACACACACACACCCCTCCCCCTCCAAAACACACACACACACACACACACACACACACACACACACACACACACACACACACACACACACACACACACACACCCCTCCCCCTCCAAAACACACACACACACACACACACACACACACACACACACACACACACACACACACACACACACACACACACCCCTCCCCCTCCAAAACACACACACACACACACACACACACACACACACACACACACACACACACACACACACACACCCCTCCCCCTCCAAAACACACACACACACACACACACACACACACACACACACACACACACACACACACACACACACACACACACCACACACACACACACCCTCCCCCTCCAAAACACACACACACACACACACACACACACACACACACACACACACCCCTCCCCCTCCAAAACACACACACACACACACACACACACACACACACACACACACACACACACACACACACACACACACACACACACCCCTCCCCCTCCAAAACACACACACACACACACACACACACACACACACACACACACACACACACACCCCTCCCCCTCCAAACACACACACACACACACACACACACACACACACACACACACACACACACACACACACACACACACACACACACACACACACACACACACCCCTCCCCTCCAAAACACACACACACACACACACACACACACACACACACACACACACACACACACACCCCTCCCCCTCCAAAACACACACACACACACACACACACACACACACACACACACACACACACACACACACACACACACACACACACCCCTCCCCCTCCAAAACACACACACACACACACACACACACACACACACACACACACACCCCTCCCCCTCCAAAACACACACACACACACACACACACAACACACACACACACACACACACACACACACACACACACCACACACACACACACGCCACCTTTCTGCTGTATCCGAATAAATAGATAAATAAATGAAACCTACTGAACTGCCTCCAAACAAAATTAATTGATAAAAAAATTTAAGGAACTATCAACAGAAACAACTGAAAACAAACAAACGAAATCAAAAGCATTAACTGGGAAAAACCCGAGCCCGGTCAGCCCTATACCATACGACTGTTTAAAAAGAACAAGCCACTCCACACCACTAGCACTACCACTTCAAGCCACTATTACGCAAGGCGTGAACCTCCCCGCTGCAGATTAGTCATAGTGGCTCGAAGTGGCTCCTGGTCACCTGAAGATTTCAAATAAAACTGCGATGTTTGCATGGACTTCTAAGAGTTAACATAAAATCACATGACACGTGTAGTGTGTTTTTCATGCCACCTTCGAATGTCGCTCGTCCGGTGCTGACGTCATATCGGTGAGAGGTGACGTAGTCGAGAGTGCTCTCTCAAACTCCGTCTCAGGACTGCAGTGTCTGATGGATGCTCCATCAGTGAGGTGAAGCATTTTGTCTCGGCGGAGAAAAGAGAACAAAGTATCCTGATCTGTTTCGAAGTATATTACTCCTTTGTTCGAAATTTGCCCAGAATCCAACCGAAACCTGCTTCCGGTTAGAAGACCATGTTGTCTGGAAGTTGTTGGGATTACACCTCGATACACTTGAGTTTATGGTGTCTTTTGTTGTTGGTATGTTGGAGATCCTGTAGTCTACGAAGTGTAGGGCTGAAGGGCGGCATTGTAGCCTGCAAAAAAAAAAAAATACACGAAAAAGCGTTGTTTGAGTGAGTGAGCGAGTGAGTGGGTGAGTGAGTGGCCGAGGGAGTGGCCGAGTGAGTGAATGAGTGAGTGAGTGGGCAAAGGAGTGAGTAAACTGGTGAGTGAGTGAATGCGTGAATGGGCAAAGGAGAGAGTAAAGCAGTGAGTGAGTGACCAAACGAGTAAAGGGGTGATTAAAGGAGTGAGTGAGTAAGTGAGTGAGTGAGCGAGCGAGCGAGCTGAGCGAGTGAGCGAGTTTAAGAGTGAATGAGTCCCGACTTATTGACTGAGCGAGTGAGTGAGTGAGTGAGTGAGTGGGTGAGAGAGTGATTGATGGACTGGTCACACACACACACACACACACACACACACACACACACACACACACACACACACACGAGAAGGGATATAATTCATGTAATTACCATAAACCTGTAGTCGCGAAGACTGATACCACGCCAAGGACTGAAAGACACAAAAAGATTCTTGAGCGTTTCATTTTCGCCCACCAAGTTCGTTAACAGAACCTCGTTATTTTACCGTCACCATACGCGCGTCTACGGCGTCACTCACTTCACAAATCTTCTAGACAGAGACAACAGCAACTCAGTTTATGCGTCCTTCCCCAGATGATCTCACCGGTCGGACTTTGTTTCTTTCACAGCAACTGTCAACTGCAAAATCCCAAACGTACATCTGACAGACCCGGAGTTGAAATCCAATGAAAACTCAGCCATCAAAAGTCGAAGAAGTGGTCGTTTCAGACTTTGTACACAGTCCCACACCAAGCCGAGAATCGGAGCTGGTGAAAGCTACCCGTATCTTGGGTGAGACCAGTACGTGCGCTCAGTCACCGTGACGTATCTCAGTTGTTGTTGTTGTTGTTGTTGTTTTACAGACTTCAGTCTAGCGTAACGTTAGTCAGCTGACTTTCACCTGCTACTATCAGCGAGATAGTTGAGACATGGTTTTCATTAGAATAAGCATGAAAGCTGCCGCGGCCAGCCTGTTGACAAGTGAACCACACCCAACGCCAGTCTTTGTATGGCGGGCGAGTGAGTGAGTGGGGTTTTAGGGCTTTAAAGGTCTGCAATCTCAAGAAAAAGCCACAAACAGTGTTTTAAAGAGCTATCCGACTGTGCAAAATGTAACAGTCAACTCTGTCCACAGTTACAGAGTTTTCAGCGTCCCGAAACCATTATAAAAGCCAAGGGCAGCTTGACTTCACAGCTCAGCTCGCGTTTTGACATTGGGTGAGAAAGATCGTGCAGCACTCAGCACCCGCTAAACACTGTAGCGATGTGTGTCGCGCTCACTTACCAAAAGCACAATGATGTCACGGCAAACTCGCGCTCTGATTTTATAAGGGTCTCCAAAGCGCTGAAAACTCTGTAGCTGTGACATAGTTGCCTGTATTATGCACAGTCGAAGGAGTCGCAGTTTTTAAGAAAACACAAAACCCCAAAACAAAATTAAATAAAAATAAAAGAAAGCGAAAAAATTACTTCTATAATGGCTTAGGCACCATGGTGGAATGGACCCGCTTCCTGACTAAAAAAAAAAAAAATTAACCCTAGAGCTAGTTTAATTCGAGGTTAGAGTTTAACCCGGGGCTAAATCCCTAACCTCGACTTTTACATGCGAGCTCTGAGCTTTAACGCCGCGGTGTATGGCGAGGTCTGCACTCTCGACAAAAAGCCGCTGTCAATGTGGTTCTTAAACAACCTTGCGGCAGTGCATAATGCACAGTGGGCCCTTTCAGGGTTGCAGAATATTCAGCGCTTCGGATATCCCTTTTCCGGATTCCCAGGGCACGAGATTGCGGTGACTTTTATCTTATAAGCTTATATGTTTTTAGACGCCCTCTTTGTTTTCAATTGATCGCCTCTACCAGTCTACCACACTAACGTTAAAGTTTCCCTCTGGCGTTGTGATCATTCGTTTAGGTTGTCCCCAATCACAGGTGTGTGTGTGTGTGTGTGTGTGTGTGTGTGTGTGTGTGTGTGTGTGTGTGTGTGTGTGTGTGTGCGTGCGTGTGTGTTTGCGCGCGCGCGCGCGAGAGAGAGAGAGCAAACAACGACAAAACAAACCCTCCCAAAAACAATAACACCCCCCCCCCCCCTAAACAAACAACATACACAACATCAAAAACAACAATACAAATAAAAAGGGAAAGAATTTATTTGCAAAACGATGAGGAATCTGACGGAAATAACAATGAAAATCAAAAATATTAAAACTATAATGTACATTTCTACGCATATTCTACAATTGCTGTGGTAATCAGTCACACAAAGTAAAAACACCTTTGATATATTTTGACTAGTTCAAAATAAAAAGGTTTGGGTGGTGCTGATTGTGTGTGTGTGTGGGAGAGGGGGGGGGGGGTTGAAGGAGACGGGGTGTGGGGGGGGGGGGTATTCGGTGCAGAAAGTTTGTGAGGCTGTTGTTCAGCCTGTCATCATTCTCTCCGGGGTTCTCTCCGGGTACTCCGGCTTCCTCCCCCTCCGCTTTGCAAATGTTCAGCCCTCATAATCTGAAAAAATAAATGCAATTCTAAATTCCGAAATTTAAATAGCAGAGCTGACCCTCCGCACCACGTGATTGTAATGTGTTTATGTCCGGTGTGTGAGAGAATGCGTGTGATTCACGTGAGCGTGCGTGTTGGGTCAGTTCGCGGCGCTTGAACCGATTCATGAAAGCGCCTATACAATACTCATAATTATTATTACTAAGTCCACTCGATGAATAGTTTTCACCCCGTTGTTGTATGCCAGAAAAAGGAATAGAGACGTTGATGTTGCACCTCACTAGGCAGTGTGTGGACATTGTTTCTGCTTCTGCGCTGTCAGGCATGCGGGAAGTAACTCTGTCAAAGGGGAAACGACTTTGGTACAGAATTCATTCACCTATGCAGAACCTCGCATACGGCAAAAAGTTAGTGACGTCAACCAGCTACGCGAGCTAAACGATCTCATGTGTTTTGGGTTTTGCGAGCGCAAGAGGCGCCGAAAGGGTTTCCAGTACTTTCTTTGATGTCAGAGAGCTTGTATACGTGTGCGCGCGGGCGGCATACATGACACAACGACCGCGACGACAGCAGGTCACTGAATGGAAGCAACATATTGGGCTGGTGGCCATCTTGTTGTAAGGTCAGGCTATGCAAACTGTGACCTTGAACGTTTTAAAACTCTGCACCATTCAAAATCAACAAATAATGGTACATCTGCAAGATCAATTGCTATAAAACATTACGGCTGGGCGGATTCAGTTTTATTCTAAAAAAAAAAAAAAAAGTGCCCTACAAATAGTATTTTTTTTATTATCCAAAACACGGGAAAATTTTGTAGGATATAATTATCTTCATGTAAAAACAAGAGTGGGTGGGTGGGTGCTTGGGGGCTTAACGTCCTTTTCCACCACATGCGGGTGATATCAAAGACGGGGCAACGATGAAAGAGCCAGCACAAATATTTGGCCCCAGCCGGGATACGAACTCACGACCCGAGCATTAGAAATCCAACGCTCTACCATACGGTCACCCCGACTCCCCGTAAAAACAAGGACATTCTAAGAACTTCTAAGTTGGCAATAGCTGGAATTTTTAAAAAGTTCATTACATAAAAAGAGTATGAGCCACAAATTTATGAACAATATAAGATAGAAGTGCTTATCGCTTTGGTATGCTCTCTCTTCTTTCCTTTCTTCTTCCGGCTCTTTTTTTTTTTTTTTTTTTTTCGTTCTTTACGTCTTAACATTGCAATCCACTTTTTCCACGCCAATTTCTCCGTCATGCTTTTGTGTAAACTGGTTCAGATGAGCACGTCCATAAGTGTTTACGTGTTGTGCTCTCTTACAATGTAATACTGTTTACTGCTTGACGGTGATCCGGCTTCAATGGATAAAGTGTTTAAACCAAGTGCCTATCACGTCGGATACAGTCGTCATAGTCTGGTGTCATCACTCTGCTCAGGTCTCAAAACTTACGGACCGTCCCAAGTGCTCCTTCGTGTTTCCATGTTTTCCATGAATCTTTCGATCTTACTCTGCAAACTGTCCAATCTGAAAATAAATGTTAAAAAAAAAACACAACATGGGAATTTACTCTCCTGTCGGCGCACAGCGACGCTAGCTTTACTAATTGTTGGTTTTAAAGTAATCAGACGATCTGCCGAAAAACGATCTGCCGACGGACGAAACGCCGAGCGGAACATACGCCAAACGGGCGGTCGGTGGTCTAGTGGTCAAGAGACTTGTCACCACTGCGAGAGGTCAGGGGTTCGAGTCCAACTCGGGGCAAAGAATTTTTCCGTCTCGTATGTGGAACCGTTCGTCCGATCGACGGGGGTTCTCTCCGGGTACTCCGGCTTCCTCCCCCTCTGCTTTGCAAATGTTCAGCTCACCAATTTTGAAAAATAAATGTAATTCTAAATTCCGAAATTCGAATAGCTGCGCTGACCCTTCGCACCACGTGATTGTAATGTGTTTATGTCCGGTGTGTGAGAGAATGCGAGTGATTTACGTGAGCGTGCATGTTGGGTTCAGTTCGCGGCGCTTTGGGCCGATTCATGAAACTAGGTAAAGCGCCTATACAATTACTATTATTATTATTGATATGCCGAACGGAAGATACGCCAAACAGACGATACGCCAAACAGACAGACGGAACATACGTCAAACGGACAATACAGTTCGTTCGGCATACAATCGGCGTATCGTCCGTCTGAAAATCGTCCGGTCACCGAAATTTTCACAAAAGAAATCAACAGTGTAACAGCTAGACAGAGGAAAGGTTCCTTGCCTCTGCGTGAGCCCCTTCACGTGTTCCTGCACGCTGTCTGTGGTCGTGCTTTCCATCTCAGACAGGTACTGATCCACCATAATGTCCTCCCAACGCACCAGCTCCTTGTTCTTCTTCTCCTCGAAGACTCGGTCTGAAGACACGGGCCAAATTAAAGTCACTTTATGTGTATGTGACTTGAAGACGATAATACTAGAGAAGACAACATTAAAATGTTGTTTGGGAACAGCTAGACTGTGTAGCAGGCCCTTGTTAGTTTAGACGGTAATTGTGAAGCGCCTTGAGCTCACCTTGTGAGGATACTGCGCTATATAAGAATGTTATATTTACCGGCCCCCGTAGTGTAGTGGTTAGCACTTCGGACCATGGACCGTCAGACCCGGGTTCGAGTCCCAGCCGAGGCAAGCGGGATTTTTCCTACCTAGGTCGGCTCCTACCCACAGCGGGTGTGCTATGGGCCCAATGGGGAGGCTGTTGCCACACAGCCGAGATTCACCCACTTCACGGGTGCGACTGTGGGGGTGCTTCCCTTGGTCTGACACGTCTTATGATGTGGATGATTACACGGCCGGCACCGCAGGTGCCGTAGTTCCCGGGCCTGGTTAATGCCGGGATATTTATGACAGGAAGCGTGGAATGCGGCCCTGTCCCGCAGTCCCAAACCATACGGACCTCCATAGCATCATCTTACCATCATCATGCATAATAAAAATTGCCCCAGCTTCCGAGCCCTCCGTGGATTCCACCCATTACCAGGGAGGAATACCACTGGAGCCGGCAAAGAGTTGTGGCAGCAAAAAAATAAATAAATAAATAAATAAAAATAAGAATGTTATATTTATGTTCATCATTAGAGGTCTTGGATATTGGCTTCCGGGCTGCATGCTAATTATTCAACAAGCATTGGGCTATATCTTAAAACATTTGGCCAACATTCTTTCAGCTATAGTGCCCCCCACGTTTGGAACTCCTTGCCATCTTCTCTGAGAAACATCCTTTCCCTCCTACAGTTTAAAACACAACTCAAAACA
Organism: Batillaria attramentaria; assembly: GCA_018292915.2. Classification (NCBI taxonomy): domain Eukaryota; kingdom Metazoa; phylum Mollusca; class Gastropoda; family Batillariidae; genus Batillaria; species Batillaria attramentaria. The sequence continues at coordinate 551,572 of JACVVK020000401.1, read as the reverse complement.
CATCTTTTCAAACTAGCTTTTAATCTTTAAGTTTAAACTCCACCGCCTGTATTGATGTGTATAACTGTGTGCATGTGAATGTTGTGTGTATGCGTGAGCAAAAAGCGCACTGAGTGCTTTTCGAAGCAGAACTCCGCGCTCTACAAGTGTAATATATTATATCTCACTTACTGAACATCCTCGAATCAGACTCGCCCTGTGGATGATATTCGCCCTGCGAATCAGATTGGTTCCTGGGGCTCACTTTCTTGCGACCCTTGTCGACCGCCATCCTGATGTAGGAGAAGATGATGAGTGGTGGAGGGAGACAAGGCCTGGCCGAGTACTCGAAGATCAGGTTGAACCTCTGAAAGTGCCAGTGGATGTCTGTGTTGTCCTGGACTTTCTGGAACGTGTAACTGAAGAACCAACAGTCTTTGCTATATGAAATTACAAAGTTGTGACTGCAGTAGCGAAAACTTGAACACTACTCAAACAGTCAAAGGGAACGTATAGGTAAGTGAACTTTGCAAGGGAGAGAACTGTGCCTGTATCACTGTATGGTTACAGTGATTACTACATCTAGCAGTTCCCACGCAGACCAAAACAACAACAACAACAAAAAACAAGATAGTCACCAGCCCAATATGTTGTTTCTATTCAATGACCTGCTGTCGTCACGGTCGTTCTTGTGTAATACCAAGTATCCGAGAGGAACACACACACACATACTCTCTCTCTCTCTCTCTCTCTCTCTCTCTCTCCATTTTGTTTCCAAACACCTACCCACCCTCTCCATTTTGTTTAGATTAGAGATGTTCAACGAAGATCAAACACTGACATCAAACATGTTGTCATAACGAAAGCCGGTAATCGAAACATTTTCCGTGCCTCTTTTCATACGCAAAACCCAAAACAAATGAAGTGGTGTCATTCGCCTAGCTGGTTGACGTCACTAACTTTTTGACGTGTGCGAGGTTGTGCCACAGACGTAGAGATGTGTACAATCAGGTTGGTTGGAATGAATTCTTCACTCTCTGGGGCACAGAGTCTTTCAGCGGAAAGTACCTCTGTGCACGGTGGGGAACTGCGCTACCGTGACGGGCCTAAAATGTCTCGGTGCTCTCAAACACAAGGTCGCGCACTATGTCATCCTTGACCAGCTTTGAACCCAGAGGGATCCTCAATGGCGCAAGTGATGGCAGGCTGTCTTCAGAGTGAAAGTAGGCGTGTTTCTGAATCAGAGACATACATAACATGTTTCTGTCTGAATGGACAGATCTATTATTACATTCAGCCCTAGAGCACGGTGTGTATGCTTTTTGTGATCGTCTCTTATTCCACCACAAGGCAGGTACGTGATCGTCTGCACCGTGCAATAATACTTGCCTGTAGAGTGCAACAGCTTGGCCTGTCAGAGTGCAACCCCCTTGCCGTTTACTCACATCAAAGACCCTACATTACTGTAGGGTCTTTGCTCACATCCTGTTGGATCAGTGTACCACGTAAACAGTGCCATCAAAGCGCAACAATAATTGTCCGCTAGCAAAGATTTTGCCAAACCAAAAATGGTCGGATATTCAAGACTTCGTTTCAAATCGAATCATATGACACACAAGTCTTCGCTTTTCTAAAAAAATTCGCCATCTTTTAAAATGGCGCTGGCTGTAAGCAGTCACATTTTCACGCCCCGCCGAAAAGGGACTGCACTCTGGAGTCTAAAACAGTAGGGTTCAGTCAAAGCTGGTCAAGGATGACATAGTGCGCGACCTTGTGTTTGAGAGCACCGAGACAATTTAGGCCCGCCACGGTAGCGCAGTGAGCGCCATTTCCCCACCGTGCACAGAGGTACTTTCCACTGAAAGACTCTGTGCCCCAGAGAGTGCGTAAACAGTGCCATCAAAGCGCAACAATAATTGTCCGCTAGCAAAGATTTTGCCAAACCAAAAATGGTCGGATATTCAAGACTTCGTTTCAAATCGATTCACATGACACACAGATCTTCGCTTTTCTATTTTTTTTTTTTTTAAATCGCCATTTTTGAAAATGGCGCTGGCTGTAAGCACTAAGCAGTCACATTTTCACGACCCGCCGAAAAGGGACTGCACTCTGGAGTCTAGCACGAGTATACAGGCGCAGTTCTCTCCCTTGCAGCGTTTACTTCCCTATTGGTTCCCTGTGACTCGCTGTGAGTCTTCAGTCTTGGGTTAGCACTAGCTCAATAGGAATCGTGTTCTACTTTAGCAGGGTGGGTGGGGTGGGTGTTTGGGAGTTTAACGTCCTTTTCCACCACGTATCCAAAGACGGCCCGGGGCAGCGAGAATTAGGCCAGCACAAATATTAATAATTATTTTGCCCCCAGCCGGGATTCGAACTCACGACCCGAGCACTGAGAGTAAACAACAATAATAATAATAATAATGAGTATTGTATAGGCGCTTTACTCAATTTCATGAATCGGCTGAAAGTGCCGCGAACTGAACCCAACACGCACGCTCACGTGAATCACACGCATTCTCTCACACACTGGACATAAACACATTACTATCAGGTGGTGTGAAGGGTCAGCTCAGCTGTTTAAATTTCGGAATTTAGAATTGCATGTATTTTTCAAATTTGGTGGGCTGAACATTTCCAAAGCAGAGGGGGAGGAAGCCGGAGTACCCGGAGAGAACCCCCGACGATCGGCCCGAATGAACGGTCCCACAAGGAAAAAGTCTCTGCCCTGAGTGGGACTCGAACCCCAAACCTCTCGCTTTGGTGACAATTCTCTTAACCACTGGACCACCGACCGCCCCATTCGGCTATCCCGGCTCCCCCGCAGGCTTAACGTAACTCAATCGATGCAAGCATCCGAGTATTAGCATAGCAGTTGAGGTGGGTGTATCAGTGTGTGTGTTGGGCCGAAAAGTAGGGAGGGTAGCGAGGAATAATCACGAGCTGGGTCGGGGGGGGGGGGGGGAGAATCGGCAAAGGACAATAAAGCTGCCAACCTGAACATGGCGATGAGGAGGTTTAGCAGCAGAACGTTGGTGATGAGGACGTAGACCGCCATCATGATTGGCACCATGTACTGACCGATAGTAGACGGACAGCGCTGTTCCTTGTATCCAGAGTACAGGGTGCGGTTATTGGTGCATTCGACGTCACCTGGTGTATATCACATGTTGTATATCAGAGAGAGAGAGACAGGGTGGGTGGGTGGGTGTTTGGGGGGTGGGGGGTAACGTCCTTTTCCACCACATATCAAAGACGGGCCAACGAAGAAAAAGCCAGCACAAATATTTGGCCCCAGCCGGGATACGAACTCACGACCCGAGCATTGAGAGTCTAACGCTCTACCAGTCGGCCACCCCGGCTCCCCAGAGAGAGAGAGAGAGAGAGAGAGAGAGAGAGAGAGAGAGGGGGTCTAAGGTCAGAAATACATTTCCTTAAAGACTTAAAGACTGTACAATTTATGCAGTAATCCCGTATCTAATACATGTATTTCTTTAGATCTAGCTGGTTAAATGCAAGCTTTGTGGAAGGGTCTCTACAGGTATGGTGGGAGGGGGGAGGGGAATATAGGATGGAAGGATGGCGAGACCCTTCCTCAAAGATGACACGTACCTCAAGCCACAAAACTGGACCAAAAGCAGGGCTTCTAGAATTTATTCATAACGGAAATGGCAAAACCTAGTATTTCATTTCACATCACATAGGAGCTCTCCCCAGCATTCACTATCCGTTTCACAATAATCCTATTGGCCAAACGAACAGACACGAAATCGTAGTTTTGAAACCAAAGTGCCAAGTGGCTGACACACAGTCCATGCCAGAAAATACCTTCCAGTTCGTCAAGAAACAGTTCCCCGTAGTTCTGCCAGTAGGCCTTGCGAGGAAGATAGTACAAGAGTTTCCAGGACATTTCAGTGTTGGGGTACAAGATGGCTTCCGATGCCACAGTGTAGGCGAAGACAAATACCAGCAGGATGACGAAAAAACACATCAGGTCTGTAATCTGGAAATTATTATTGTTATGAGAACACGCTTAATGTTTTGGTTAGTCATAAACAACGTAAATACTCTGAAAGTCTGACATTTTAACTCACTCTCTACTGGGCGAGTTTTTCATTGCGATCCTCCACGTACTGGCCCTTTCTATCGGTTAATAAAACAGAACAGCGAAAAATAACAACACAACACACTGACAAGGGCACAAATTGACCGTGGGGTCATGCCCAGTGTTAATTTGGGGAACCCTGTTCGGCGAGTGTGCTAGTTTGTAAAAGCGTGATTTTGCTCTGGTGAACAACCACAGCGACGCGAGTGGATTTGGACTAAGCTGTTTGCTGGATTAGACAGAAAGTAGACTAACATTACTCCAGTGAGGCCTGAGCGGAAAGAAGACATTCATTTTTTTTTTAAACTCCTGTCACATACACACACAGATATAGTACACAAAATCCATCTCTTACCGGCCCCCGTAGTGTAGTGGTTAGCACTTCGGACCATGGACCGGGAGACCCGGGTTCGAGTCCCAGCCGAGGCAAGCGGGATTTTCCTACCTAGGTCGGCTCCTACCCAGAGCGGGTGTGCTATGGGCCCGATGGGGAGGCTGTTGCCACACAGCCGAGATTCACCCACTTCACGGGTGGGACTTTGGGGGTGCTTCCCTTGGTATGACACGTCTTATGATGTGGATGATTACACGGCCGGCACCGCAGGTGCCGTAGTTCCCGAGCCTGGTTAATGCCGGGATATTTATGACAGGAAGCGTGGAATGCGGCCCTGTCCCGCAGTCCCATACCACACGGATCTCCATAGCATCGTCTTACCATCATCCTCATCTCCATCATCATGCATAATAAAACTTGCCCCAGCTTCCGAGCCCTCCATGGATTCCACCCATGACCTGGGAGGAACACCACTGGAACTGGCAAAAGAGTTGGGACAGCAAAAAAAATAATAATCATCTCATGCACACACAGTCACCTACCTACACTTTAAAACTACTTCTTACTTACTGCGAATCATGACGACCTTGGGGCCAAGCTCCTTGTTGATTGAGAAGCAGTAGAGAAGACGAGCGAAGAACTGGGTCAGGTTGACAGACAGAAGAACACGGCCGACTTCAAAGCACGTGAGACACGGGACGAACACGAACAGCCTGAGAACAACTCCGAGAAAGAACACTGCCACTGTGCTGTAGTCCAGAAAGGTCCTCCAGTGGGTTCGAGTACAATGGACATTGTATTCAATCATCTAAGAAAAGGAAACGGTAATGACTGCGAAGTGGTTACAAGTTAAGCAAATAAAAGCGACGTAACAGGGACAGAAACCACTTAACTTTCTCAAAGGACGGCACGAGTCAACGTTTCGGCTTTCGCAGTCCTCAGGACACAAACAAATGGGACATAACTTTAACAAACAAACAAAAGGTAACTCTGCGGACGTACTGACATACACGGGTGGGTGTTTGGGGGTTTAACGTCCTTTTCCACCACATAGGGTGATATCAAAGACGGGGCAACGATGAAAAAGCCAGCACAAATATTTGGCCCCAGCCGGGATCGAACTCACGACCCCAGCATTAGAAGTCCAACGCTCAACCATTCGACCACCCCGGCTCCCCACTGACATACACGGCGCGGGAAAAAAATGAAATGAAATGAAACGGTGGGCGAGAAAAGGACCAGAAAACAATATACTTATACTTTATCTGACGTCATACCTGTCGGAGTTCTTCAACGAAGATGGTGAGGACCCAAAGCAAGATGATGGCCTCCAAGAAGTGAAAGGAGGGAGACAATTTGATCAAGAGCAGATAACTGTACAGACACAGGAACACAAGGTAGGACACCTGGAAAAAAAATAGCTATGATAAAATCGCCAAATTTCATCATCATGATCAACTTTGAGAAAAGGCGTGTCTTCAGGTGGCTCCTAAAAGACTCGGTGGAGGTGCTGGGTTTCAAATATGGCGGCAGGGCGTTCCACAGAGCAGGTGCAGAACACTTGAAGGAGCGAGCTGGAGCTCCAAAGCGCTTCTTGGTGGTATTGTCATGAAACCCAGGAATGGACAAGCTGGACTGAGATGAGGAACGAAGGCTGCAGGATGGAGTATATGAAGGGATGAGCTCAGAGAGATACTGCGGGGACTTTCCACGGACACAGGAGAGCACAAGGGACAGAAGTTTGTGGTGAATGCGAAGTTTGACAGGAGGTGGGTGGGTGGGTGCTTGGGAGTTTAACGTCCTTTTCCACCACGTGAGAGTGATTTCAAAGACGGGGCAACCAGAAAAAGGCCAGCACAAATATTTGGACCCACCCGGGGATTGACAGGCAGCCAGTGCAGTTCTTTCAGGATGGGAGTAACATGGTCTGATTTTGTTTTTTGTATCACAAGCTCGACCTGGGCTCGAACCCACGCTTCATCGCCATGACATTGGTGACGGCCGTTCAGTAGCGCAACGGCTAAATCCGACGCGCTATCTATTAGACCACCGCTCACCCCCAGGAGCGAGCGGATTGTTTGGATGTCACGTAATAAGGGGACCAAATTTCACAGGTGACAGTTAGAAAACAGTCACCAGAATTTTTTAACGGCGCGTGCAGACGACCCAAAGCGGCTGCCATAGGAAAACGTACATGAGGCTGAATTGAAAATGTCGTGGTATCGTGCATATAAACATAAGTACTTTTTCGTTCCAGTGTACCAACAGCGTGTAAACTAACAGGTTTTTTTCTCAGCGAATCCCCAAAAATGATCCATTTCCGCCGGAAAACATCCTGGCAGGAAAAGCGGTCGCCTGGCCTATGCAGATCGTCTGTTACGCTAGAGTGTTTTGCGCGATGGGAAATGCTGATGGGAAAGGATACACGGAAGTACATTTAATTGGCCAGTACACATGCACATGAAAAATGTGTGAGCGTCAAGTCAAAATTTATGGATACCATAATGTAGCGGATTATCAGTCTTTTCAGTTGCCAGACACGGCTTTTTTTATTTAGATCTGAAACTGAGTCAGTTACTGTAATGTGTGTGTGTGTGTGTGTGTGTGTGTGTGTGTGTGTGTGTGTGTGTGTGTGTGTGTGTGTGTGTGTGTGTGTATTCCTCCCTGATACATGGCATTACAGAAGAACGACCGTGACAACAGCAGTGACACTGAATGGAAACAACATATTTGGCTGGTGACCATCTTGTTTAGCGTTTGGGAAGGCACTGGCTGCCCAGGTTTCGGTTTCATGCATAGCATCCTGTTTTGAGTTCCGGCGACAATGAAGTGCTTTACTGTGAACTAGTCACAACGTTGTAAAAGCCAAAACACAATGCACACATTTTGAAAACTCTCTCTCTCTCTCTCTCTCTCTCTCTCTCTCTCTCTCTGACGATATATATAGAAATGTGTTACATACATGTTTTGCAATATTAGAGACGACTAAATTTCTTACTTGGCATACAGCCAGTATCATCAGCACATGCCACGTATGTTTTGATTTGTTTATCGTGTGTATTTTTCTCTCATGAAATACCCCTAGATAGTTTATACTTTTGTTTTCTTTTTTTAAAAACTTTTTTATTGTTTGTTTGTTTGTTTTGATTTTTTTCTCAATACCCTTTAATGTAGAATAGCAGGACAGCATGTAAGATAGGCAGCAATGCCTAAATGCTCTATCCTGAATAAAAACGTTTCATCATCATCTCTCTCTCTCTCTCTCTCTCTCTCTCTCTCTCTCTCTCTTCTCTCTCTCTCTCTCTCATGCTATATATAGACATACTTGTTCATGCATGCGGTAAATGTGTGTGTGTGTGTGTGTGTGTGTGTGTGTGTGTGTGTGTGTGTGTGTGTGTGTGTGTGTGTAAAGGGTGGGTGGGTGTTTGGGGGTTTAACGTCCTTTTCCATCACATAGGGTGATATCAAAGACGGGGCGACGATGAAAAAGCCAGCACACATATTTGGCCCCAGCCGGGATCGAACTCACGACCGTGTGTGTGTAAAGTTTCATGTTCCGGTTTTATGTATGTTAACTCAGTTTATTTGTATGTTTTTCGAAACGGCAAGTTTGAAAATTGGTTTTTCAAATGAAGTTATTTCAACTTCAACTTCAAAACACATGCACACACACACACACACACACACACAACACACCACACACACACACACACACACACACACACACACACACACACACACACACACATATAATATAGTAAGAAGTAAATACGCCCTTACGAAGCATGTAAAACTATTCACAATAGTGTAGGTTTCCTTCACCCTTCCTGTCGCCATCGGCCACAAAACTTAATCTGTGCCACGTCCATGATAATAATAATAATAATAATAATAATAATAATAATAATGAGTACTGTATTATATAGGTGCTTTACCCAATTTCATGAATCGGCTCAAAGCGCCGCGAACTGAACCCAACACGCACGCTCACGTGAATCACACACATTCTCTCACACACCGGACATAAACACATTACAATCAAGTGGTGCGAAGGGTCAGCTCAGCTATTTAAATTTCGGAATATAGAATTGCATTTATTTTTCAAATTTCGTGGGCTGAACATTTCCAAAGCAGATAACTGATTTATACTTGTCACACAATGAATAGTGTCAAGGGGGGGCGGGGGCGGGGGGGGGGGGGCAGCACTTCACAGAGATTAAATAGCACATTAATCCGGTCCCCGGGATATTAGACGGAACAGTTTTCAATTCTCACATTGTGTGAGTACCCAGAACTTTAACTGATATTGTCAACATTTCCTTTCATTCAATTTTCAAGTGCACGTGAGGGCCCTGGTTCATCCCAGTTTCACATGTTTGAATAGACTATTGTGACGGCGCTAATTTCAAAAAGTAACATGCACATCCTCTCTTGGTCGGTTCATCCTGTGTTCGAGAACGTTTAATTGCTTTATAAAATTAATAGTGATCATTGACTACGGAGACCGTGATCGAAATACGAGGAACTCAGCCATAAGCAGTCAGGGACCGTCTGAATAGCGCGAGACAGGCCCGATTATTCCAGGGCATGCCAGGTAAAGTTAGAAACAGCTACATCATCTAAAATCACCGCAAAAAAAATTAAACAGAAAATGTGATTTTGATGGTTGTGTGTGCGACTATTGAGGAACAAAGCAGGTTTTCACTCCTTTCGGGTTTCGTACCGGCGGGCAGACTCTTTACTGCCTGAAACGGACCACCAGGGTGGGGGGGGGGGTGTTTGGGGGGGGGGGGTTAACGTCCTTTTCCACCACATAGGGAAGATATCAAAGACGGGGCAACGATGAACAAGCCAGCACAAATATTTGGCCCCAGCCGGGATACGAACTCACAACCCGAGCATTAGAAGTCCAACGCACTACCATTCGGCCACCCCGGGTCCCCGACACGGACCAGTATTGTTGACTTTCCGCTACTCAGGAAACCTAACAAAACTATTAATGATCCCACACTTAACTTCCCCTCCCCGCTGGCAGTTAATGCAAAACACACACACACACACACACACACACACACACACACACACACACACACACACACACACACATTTTCTATTGCAGTGATTTTATATATTATAGCTTTCCCTCCCATATTCCTCGGGAAGCCGGGGTGGCCGAATGGTAGAGCATTGGATTTTCAATGCTCAAGTCTTTAGTTCGAATCCCGACTGGGGCCAAATATTTGTGCTGGCTTTTTTTTTTTTTTTTTTTTTTCTCGTTGCACCGTCTTTGATATCACTCATACTTGGTGGAAAAGGATGTTAAACTCCCAAGCACCCACTTAACCTCCAATATTCCTCGCACGTCCGCTTCGCTGCCTCGCTAGTTCGCACATGGCCTCGCGGGAGCCGGGGTGGCCGAATGTTGGAGCGTTGGACTTCCAATGCTCGGGTTGTGAGTTCGAATCCCGGCAGGGGCCAAATATTTGTGCTGGCTTTTTCATCGTTGTCCCGTCTTTGATATCACCCGTATGTGGTGGAAAAGGACGTTAAACCCCCAAACACCCACCCCCACCCACCCCACCCCACCCACTCCCACCCGCACATGGCCACGCACTATTTGGACGCATCAAAATTCCTTCTCCTCGCAGATTCCGGGCGCCTCGTAGACTTTCAGACCACGTGCTTTACCCCCGTTTACCCCGTGACGTTCTCTCCTAGCGCGGTATTGCTGTTGGTGCAGCGATTCGGGAGAAATTTGCCGACATACAGCGACATCGATGCTTTCTCCTCGTAAATTAGCGTCCCATTGGACGTTCTCAAGTCACGTGACACAACGGACCTTATCCCCAGTGACTGCACCCGCGGCTGTACAAGCGAAAACAGGGCGGCTCAGATTGTGAAAGGTTAAAGTCCTGTTTTGATCCATGTTCAGTTCCAGGCACTCGGGCTGGAAGTTATTAGCATAATTAAGTACACGATTGCACCAATCAGAGATGTGCATTTCAGGGTGTGGCGATTTGGTCAAGCTGTAGTTTTACTGCGCGCGCCAATCAGAGGCGTGTATTTCAGCGTAGCGAGTTGTTGTGATGTGGTCGATTCGCAGTTAACTACTCGTACCGATCAAACGTGCATCTGAGGTGGTACTGATCGCTTGGTCTGCATCGACAAGAGGGCAGCAGCTGAGAAGCAAGAAACAGGTCTGTAAGATTTTGGCCATACTTGTTGCACGTTGTGAGATTTTTTTGTGACGTTTGTTATTGGTTGTTGTGGTGTTTGCGTGCACGAGTCGATTTCCGTGAACTCTTGTTGTTGTTGTTGTTGGTGGTGGTGGTGGTGGTGGTGGTGCTGCTGCTGTTGTTGTTTGTTTGTTTGTTGGTTGTTGTTGATTGGTTTGTTTTTTTTTGTTGTTTTTTTTTTTCTTGAAGATCGTTTATTATCTGAGCTGATTTAACTCTTAAGAGCCCGACCACCCCCTGCTCGCTATATGATAAGATGGTTAAAAAGAAACAGCCACTGCAGACCACTTCAGACAATGCATGGGCCTTCCCGCTAGACCGGGTTGGTGAGGCGGCGCGTAACTGGTATGCACACGCGTACAACAGGGGCGTGTTGCCTAAGGGCCGGTGCACACTAGCGTCGGTGCTACATCGCACGCACGCACGCGTGTAGCGCCTTGCGTGCTGCACCCACAGTGAAGCTCTCACACGTGGAGTAACGCGCGCCGCGTGCAGTGCTTCTATTCGGAGATCTCGCCACGAGTCAGTGCTTCTGAGTGTGCGATGGAATTTAGGGCCCTTGCACACTGGCGTCACGCGACATTGTCGCGCCACGCGTGCAGCAAATTTTGTCGCGCGTCTACGTATGCAACCCCTTGAAGCGCGAAGCGACAGGCGTAGAACGATTGAAAAATTCTGTCGCGCGGCGATAGGAAATGTTCTATTCGAAATGTTTCGCCTCATCGACCTGTATCGTGAACAGGAAAACCTCTACAATTTCCAGCTCGATTCAATCACAATCGACGGGTATGCCGTTTTGTTGTGTCACTCTCCGCTGACTCACACTACGGTAAATACATAAATGGAGTGAATAAAACTACTAGAGACACAAACCGCTGGCTTGTCAGTCACTGATCTCTCATCGTCTACGATATCATTCTACAGCAAAGCCGGGTTTGTTGTAGCTAAATTCTATCAAGTTATCATGGCCTCGATCACCAGTCTCTATTCAGACTGCGAGCAATGAGCCTGAAGTTTATGATACGTTTCAGATATATTTTGGCATTCCATCGCACACTCAGAAGCACTGACTCGTGGCGAGATCTCCGAAGCAGCACGCGGCGCGCGTTACCTCCACGTGTGAGAGCCCCACCGCGGGTGCAGCATGCAAGGCGCGACACTCGTGCGTGCGTGCGATGTAGCACCGACGCTAGTGTGCACCGGCCCTAACATTCTCGCTCGGCGAGTCTGACTCGCGAGTTAGGCGAGACTGGCGAGAGCGACTATGCAAGGGCCAACTGGCAAGCGAGAAATTCAAAATGGCTTCCACGCGCGAGAGACGAGAGCTTGTCACGGATGCGTGACTTAGGGTAAATCATGTGCTGTTATGATTTCCGTATGACGGGTTGGTATGATTTCCGTATGCATCGTAACTATGTTCTGTGTGGCATACGTGCCTTGTTTTCTGCACGGGCCACGCATGTATCCCTTGGTGAAGGTTTTACACGGGACATTTGTGTATAATATGCTGACCTGTCCGTTTCCCTTGTTAAAGTCGATACAGGTAACCCGTTTTACACGTGATGCAGGTGTATCCCGTGCGATACTCACCCTATTCGCCCTAACAGTATAAAAGCCATTGCTATTCACTTGCTATTCGCATTTGGCCCGGTAGTACCGACACGTCCGTTCAAGAGTCTGGCACTTCTTCTCGTCCGCTGTCTTTACGGTCTACCGTCATAACCCCTCGCATCTTGCATATGGAGGTAAATGGTTCATATCTGTTATTTCCCGTATTATGTTTCAGGTCAGCTATTTTCTCTTGTGTAGATATTACCAACGGTCAGGAAGTTAGTATGAAACTTGACTATTGTGGCCGAAGTGTTATGTCGGCTAAGTATGTTTGGTTATTAGCCGTTTTACCAGTGAGTTTAACACTGACCTGTCTGTATATTCTGCTGACTTGTCCGATGTGACAGCTGTAGGCTCTACCTTTAGCGTTTAGTATGTGCAGTTTCCTTTAGCGTTCGTAACATAGGAGCGTTCGCTGGTTTGTGCCATGGGTTAATATTATCCCATAGATAGGCAGTATGTGCTAGTTGAGCCAAGGACTTACAATAGTGTATTGTTGCACAGGGGTTCTAGCCCGAGTGGCTGTTTTCGGGAGCCAGAAGCTGCCCTGTAGTCCCTTGTCCCGTGGAGGATTTCTTGGCCCTGCGACGACTGAAGGGGAGGGAGCTTGACTGCCCGTATGTGGGATTCAGCGTGGGTGCTGGTCCACTAGAGCATCAGCGGTTGCCGTGATGCTTTTGTAGAGCTGCCGAGCCAGCTCTATTTTCCGCCGCCTGTGGTGTTGTCTGCGGCTTGTGAACTGCACATCTGCACATCTGCACGTCTGCGCGCTTGACCATCGTTGGAGGTACCATCCCGTGCACGTTAAAATGCTCTGAGCGCTCTTAGATACAATTATTTAAATCATTTGTATTTAGGCATAGTATTTATTGCCTTGATTGATTACCTTGCCTGTTCTTGATTGGTATTGTAGCTGTACTGTGACGTGTTATGCAATGACTGTTCGTCTTGTCAATAATATTGTGGTGGTGTGAATCCCCGCACGTCTCAGTATCAGTTTCTGTTGTGCGACTGCGTGTGAGTGAGAGTAAAGAAAGAGCACGCACCTCTTACACCCATACATTACAGCACACACGGCCGTGACAGTGGTGACCCCGTTCCTCTCCTAACTTACTAATACTAGGGCCCCACCTTCCCCACCTTTGGGTTGAATGAGCTTGTCATTTTCTGTTTAGTTTTTCCCCCGTCTCCAGCCTCGTACGGGTCGGTATGTCGTGTTTCCGGCTGCCGTAAGGGACTAGTCTTCTTGCCTTTCTTTTGTACAGCCTGTCTGTCTTCCCAGCTCCACCTTTTCGTTACCTCTTGTCTATCCTCCGGTAGGGCACCTTGTGTTGGATCTCGCACCACCACTGTTTGTTCTTGTGTATTTTTTATGTTATCAGTTACCGTGTATGTTTGCTTTTTGTTAATATTTGTATTAGTTACTTTGAACTCTGCAAGATTTTGTTCTAAACTTTTCAGTTACTTGGTGGGATGCCCAACTGAAAACCCATAGGTACTTCATTTGCGTTTTTGCATGATTGGCTTCGCATGCTTTGTCTGGCTTCGTATGCTTTGGTGTCTGGCAAACACCCTCATTCATTGCATTTTGATTTTTTCTTAATGTGCATTTGATTATTTCGATCGCACATGTATTTAGTGACAAGACGTCACTGGCTATGATATTTTCAGTACTTGATGATATGGTGCTGTGCATGTTGGTTTGCGCTAGGCTGCTTGTTAAGTTGATGCGTTATTTCATTTGTGATATTTGATTTGATTTAATTTGATTTCATTTTGTTTAATCTGCAGTTTCAGTCATGCTTGTTAAAACTTGTCCGTTTTCTTGCTTGTTCCTCGGCTGAAAATTGTTGCCGTTTGAAGTATCTATTCTGCATTTAGTTCGCTCTAGAATCTTCTAGACATATTGCTTACCTGCAAACATGGGATCTCTGAGGAACAGTTTGAGAAGTTGGTTAGCAGGCTAAGCAACTCGGTTATTCCGGGGCAGATGTTCAAAAGTACATAGAGCAAGCTATGGAGAGAGACGAGAGACGGAAAGAAAGGAAGCTAAGCTAGCATTAGAAGAGAAAGAAAGAAGCTAAGCTAGCATTAGAAAGAAAGAAAGAGAAGCTAAGCTAGCGTTAGAAGAAAAAGACAGGGAAGCTAAGCGAGCGTTAGAAGAGAAAGAGAGGGAAGCTAAGTTAGAGCTAGAGAGGCAGGACCGAGAGCATAAACGGCTGCTTGACAGGGAAAGGATGGAAAGAGAGCTTGCAACACAAGCTCCTCCCCCCACCCCCCGTTCTGACTCAAGTCATCGATTCTACCCGAAGTTGCCATTATTCAACCATGAGAAGGATGATATAGATGCCTTCATCTTTAGGTTTGAGGCACACGCTACGGCTTTAAAGTGGAACAAATCTGACTGGCCTATCCATTTTGCGGCGTGTCTTCAGGGTCCTCCCTTGACATTTTATCAATCCCTGTGTTCGGGTGGTCTTGTGGACTTTGATTCCCTCAAGGAACAATTCATGAAAAAGTACTTGTGTACTGAAGAAGGGTTCAGGGAACGTTTCAGGACGGCTCGTCCCGATATTGGTGAATCATTTTTTTCCTTCCTCACCCGAATCCGTCACTTGTTTGACAGGTGGGTAGATCTCTCAGGTGCTGAAAAAACCTACCAGGGTCTGCACGATCTTTTGTTACGTGAACAAATACTGCAAAGTGTGGCAAAGGACTTATGTGTGTACCTCCGGGAAAGGCGGTTTACAGACGCTAAATCCATGTCTGAGGCAGCTGAGCTGTATAGGGATGCTCACCCGGGCAAATCTATGGCTAAAAGAGATAGCTCCGCCACGTTGTTTGCGTCTTCTGTAGGCGTAGTGCAGGGTCATGTCAAGTCCCAGTACTCGAAGTCACAGCGCGGCAAATTCAGGGGTCGTCCCCCATATCACTATGGCCCTTCAGCCACCCCTGGTCAGGCAAACGAGAGTGAGACTAGCAAAACAGAGGCAGAAAACCGAAATGATCGTGGATTTCCCAGACGTAAGCCACTGCCAACTGACACTTGTAACACTTGCCATGGCACAGGTCACTGGAGCAATGTTTGTCCCTCAAAGCAGAAGGCGCTAGCCTGCATGGTGATATGCGCAATTGGGAAGAACAAACCCCTTGGAGACCTGCGTGTATCCAAAGGCACAGTAGGCAATACTGAGGTAACGGTACTCCGAGACACTGGGTGTACTACTGCGGGTGTTAAACGCTCTCTTGTCTCCCCGGAACAGTTCACAGGTGAAACCCAAGATTGCATTACTTTTGGAGGTAGTCGAGACATTCCCCGTAGCTCATGTGTCCGTGGACACACCCTTTTATTCAGGAGATGTCGAGTGTTGTCATTGACGATCCAGTAGCTGACTTGATCCTAGGTAATCTACCGGGCGTATCAGACACCCCAAATACCTCTTCCCTCGTCGAGGTAGATGCTGTTGGCCTAGTAACCACTCGCTTGCAAGCTAAGAGGGCAGATGCGGCTAGCAAGCCATTAGTCACTGCACTCCCGCCATGCTTGGACACAAGCCGTGATGACCTGATCAAAGCCCAGTCTGAAGACCCCACCCTTGAACCGTTGTTCCAAAAGGCCAAGGATGGTCAGTCTATGAAAAGCGGTTCTGGTACGTTTTCCTTTGTAGTCACTGATGGTATCTTATACCGCCATTTTCAAAACGAGGCAGGTGTCACGAAGCAGATAGTCGTACCCACTACGCTACGCATGTCTGTCTTGTGCACGGCGCATGACGGTATCATGGCAGGTCACTGCGGAGTTCGCCGCACACTGCAAAGAGTCCTCCTCCGTTTCTTTTGGCCAGGAGTACGTTGTGCAGTCAAAGACTACTGTAGAACATGCGATGTTTGCCAGAAAACAGTTCCTAAAGGTAGAGTGGCCCCCGTCCCCCTAGAGAGGATGCCAGTTATAGATGTCCCCTTCAAGCGGGTGGCTATCGATCTGGTCGGGCCCTTACAACCGGTGTCCAACAGTGGTTATCGCTACGTCCTCACCCTTGTTGACATGGCTACACGTTTCCCAGAAGCCATCCCACTGCGTAATATTGATACCGCTTCGGTAGCGGAAGCTCTGCTGACGATCTTTTCTCGTGTAGGCTTCCCAGACCAGATTGTGTCGATAACGGCACACAGTTTGTTTCAGATCTGATGAAGGAAATTTACAAACTCCTGTCCATCAAGTCTGTGCACACATCTCCCTACCACGCCCAGTCCAACGGAATGGTAGAAAGATTCAATGGCGTTTTGAAAACCATGCTCAGAAAGTGGTTCAGAAGCACCCAAGCAATTGGGATAGATATATTCCCGCGCTCTTGTTCGCGTACAGGGAACTGCCGAATGAAAGCACAGGGTTTTCCCCCTTCGAACTCTTGTTCGGAAGGAGGCCTCGTGGGCCGATGGACATTCTAGCCACAGCTTGGTCGGGTCGTGCTGATTCTGACGATGTCAAGCCCTTGTACCAATACGTCCTTGACTTGAAAAACACTCTTGCTGATTCTCTGACCTTGGCACAAGAGAACACGGACGCTGCTGCTCGAAAGCACAAGCGTTACTTTGACAAAAAGGCTGTACAGCGCTCTTTTCAGGTTGGCGACGAAGTCCTGGTTCTTTTGCCAACAGACTCCAGTAAGTTGCGCATGTGCTGGAAAGGCCCCTTTACAGTAGTACAAGCTTTGGGCGTTGACTACAAAATTCACATGGCAGGGAAGGATAAGATCTTCCACGCAAACATGCTTCAAAGTACCACCGTCGTAATCCTCCCAGCCCACCCACCCTCAAACCACCGCCGTGTCAGCCGTATCACCGGCCACTGAACTTGTGCAACTACATCTCTTGTTGCCATTCCACACGGAAACCTCTGTAGGGTTTGACCCACCGAGCGTGATTCCTCTGAGCCAGAACAGAACTGTGCTTCTGCCTTTCACGCTTCATCTGATTTGGCCGATGTTGCGTGTTCGTATCACGTCGGTTCGGCATCCGCCGCTGTCGGAATCCTCCACCCTGATACTGAGGATGACCAAATCGCTCTTCCGACGCTACCGTCGCTTCAAGGCGAAACTGTTGCCAATGTCAAGTATGACAGTCAGTTAGACCCTTCAAAGAGGAATGAAATAGAGGCTGTCTTTCACAAGTTTTCTGACCTTCTGACAGATAAACCTGGTACCGCAAAAGGCGACGTTTTCCATGAGATAAATCTCACTTCTGACACCCCAGTTCGCTTGAAACCTTACCCATTGCCGTTCGCATCTCGACAGATAGTTGAGAAAGAGGTAAAGACCATGCTCGAACTGGAGTGATAGAGCCCTCAAAGTCCAACTATTGCAGTCCGGTTGTTCTTGTCTCCAAGAAAGACGGTTCTGTGCGCTTCTGTATTGACTTCCGCGCACTCAACAAGGTCACCCTCTTTGACGCTGAACCAATTCCAGACACAGAAGAACTGTTCTGTCGCCTGAATGGTGCTCACTACTTCACCAAGATAGATTTGGCAAAAGGGTATTGGCAGATCCCAGTACGTCCGCAGACAAACATAAGACTGCCTTTCAGACACCTCTAGGCCTTTTTCAGTGGACAAAAATGCCCTTCGGTCTCGTTACGGCTCCAGCAACGTTCGCCCGCATGATGAGACTACTCTCATTAGAGGACCACTCTGCCATGAACTTTTTTGATGACATCCTGATAGCCAGTTGTCGCTGGAACGATCACTTGTCTCATGTAGAAGGTGTCCTTGAGAAGTTGAGAGCTTTCGGCCTTACGGCTCGCCCTTCAAAACTCTTTGCTGGATTTCAAGAACTTGAGTTTCTTGGTCACATTGTGTCTGAAGGCATCCTTAAACCAGAGCCCGGCAAGGTACAGAAAATCCTTGACATTGCGAAACCAGTCTCGAAGAGACAGGTCCGCTCTCTGCTAGGTCTGATCGGGTATTACAGACGATACGTACCCAACTTTGCCACCCTCACCGCTCCTCTTTCTGACCTCACACGGGCTGACCGCCCGAGAAAGATCACATGGACAGCTGAATGTGATGACGCGCTTCGCGCCATTCAGCGCATCCTGGCTACTTTCCAGTTCTCCTCATTCCAGACCTGTCCAAGGAATTCATTGTTAGAACAGATGCTAGCAATTCTGGTCTAGGTGCAGTTCTCTTGCAGGACAAGGACGGTCTGCTGCATCCCGTGGCATTCGTCAGTCGAAAACTTCTCGATCGGGAGACACGGTACAGCACAATTGAGCGCGAATGTCTCGCTATTGTGTGGTCGCTGCCAAACTCTCGCGCTACCTCTGGGGTCGTGAGTTCGTACTGCAGACAGACCATAGGCCTTTGTCCTATCTCACTTCAGGCAAGTTCAAGAACTGTCGGATAACTCGCTGGGCCCTTGCTCTCCAGGAGTTCAGATTTCGCATTGAGCCTGTCCAGGGTAAGCTCAATGTATTTGCCGATTGCCTGTCGCGATCAGGATCGGATCAGCTGGTAGTGTAGACATTGGTTGTCTCACTGTTTCGACCCCCATGTTGAGAAACCTGTCGGTTTCTACTGGAGGAGGGGGGTGATGTCACGGATGCGTGACTTAGGGTAAATCATGTGCTGTTATGATTTCCGTATGACGGGTTGGTATGATTTCGTATGCATCGTAACTATGTTCTGTGTGGCAACGTGCCTTGTTTTCTGCACGGGCCACGCATGTATCCCTTGGTGAAGGTTTTACACGGGACATTTGTGTATAATATGCTGACCTGTCCGTTTCCCTTGTTAAAGTCGATACAGGTAACCCGTTTTACACGTGATGCAGGTGTATCCGTGCGATACTCACCCTATTCGCCCTAACAGTATAAAAGCCATTGCTATTCACTTGCTATTCGCATTTGGCCCGGTAGTACCGACACGTCCGTTCAAGAGTCTGGCACTTCTTCTCGTCCGCTGTCTTTAAGGTCTACCGTCATAACCCCTCGCATCTTGCATATGGAGGTAAATGGTTCATATCTGTTATTTCCCGTATTATGTTTCAGGTCAGCTATTTTCTCTTGTGTAGATATTACCAACGGTCAGGAAGTTAGTATGAAACTTGACTATTGTGGCCGAAGTGTTATGTGGCTAAGTATGTTTGGTTATTAGCCGTTTTACCAGTGAGTTTAACACTGACCTGTCTGTATATTCTGCTGACTTGTCCGATGTGACAGCTGTAGGCTCTACCTTTAGCGTTTAGTATGTGCAGTTTCCTTTAGCGTTCGTAACATAGGAGCGTTCGCTGGTTTGTGCCATGGGTTAATATTATCCCATAGATAGGCAGTATGTGCTAGTTGAGCCAAGGACTTACAATAGTGTATTGTTGCACAGGGGTTCTAGCCCGAGTGGCTGTTTTCGGGAGCCAGAAGCTGCCCTGTAGTCCCTTGTCCCGTGGAGGATTTCTTGGCCCTGCGACGACTGAAGGGGAGGGAGCTTGACTGCCCGTATGTGGGATTCAGCGTGGGTGCTGGTCCACTAGAGCATCAGCGGTTGCCGTGATGCTTTTGTAGAGCTGCCGAGCCAGCTCTATTTTCCGCCGCCTGTGGTGTTGTCTGCGGCTTGTGAACTGCACATCTGCACATCTGCACGTCTGCGCGCTTGACCATCGTTGGAGGTACCATCCCGTGCACGTTAAAATGCTCTGAGCGCTCTTAGATACAATTATTTAATCATTTGTATTTAGGCATAGTATTTATTGCCTTGATTGATTACCTTGCCTGTTCTTGATTGGTATTGTAGCTGTACTGTGACGTGTTATGCAATGACTGTTCGTCTTGTCAATAATATTGTGGTGGTGTGAATCCCCGCACGTCTCAGTATCAGTTTCTGTTGTGCGACTGCGTGTGAGTGAGAGTAAAGAAAGAGCACGCACCTCTTACACCCATACATTACAGCACACACGGCCGTGACAGAGCTGCTGAAGAAAATATTACTATTAGAGCTCAGCGAAGAGGACGATGTCTCCCCTCTCCACTTTAAAATTTAAAAAATGTAATTATGTAAATTATTTCTAGATCGGGACCCTAATAGTAACAGCACCACAATGCAGGGGAAGATACAGGAGCCATTAATGGCTATCAATTTAACCTTGGTTGTATTTGTATTGTTATCAACAAATGAATGGCAAAAAAAAAAAAATGTCCTAAATAACTATCCGAGAATCACGAATTGACGTTCGGCCATCTTGAAACTAGCGCGCAATCCACGATTCGGCGTGCTCGCGTCTTCTCGCGAAGACTAGCGAGCAAGAAATGGTACGCAACGCGCACACTCGCGTATTCTTGCAAGATCTCGCTAGTTCTCGCCTTAGGCAACAGGTCTCAGTTGTTCCCCCTTACAACCAAGTCACAGACTTCGTGTTCGCCGCAGTGACATCACTCATTTTATCTACGTTTAGAGTCTGGAATTCCGGTATTTCCCAGTCAGTGCGCATGCGCAAGTGTACGCTGGTCCCCGGAACATGAGACGGAAATGTGTTCAGTACATACATTGTGTGAATATGCACAGAGAACTTGTAGTCTGTTGGCAAAAATGAACGTGTGTGAAAGTAATGGTTGTTCTCTGTCCTTTTGGGTTAGATGTAATAGAGCACTTTTCTGTTGAATGTCCCAGAGTAATATTGGGAGCCGGGATAGCCGAATGGTAGAACGTTGGACTCTCAACGCTCGGGTCGTGAGTTCGAATCCCGGCTGGGGCCAAATTTTTGTGCTGGTCTTTTTCTCGTTGCCCCGTCTTTGATGTCACCCTTGTGTGGTGGAAAAAGGACGTTAAACATCCAAACAACAGAGTAAAGTTGTTCTGGCAATTCATAGAAGGGTATATTTTTAAGGTAAAAGAGGATAAGGTTAAATGAGATACCTGTGATGTTCTTCCGGCTATCGAGGCAATGAGATCGAGGCCACTGTTAATTGGATTGATCACATCATTTTAATTGGAAAAATGTGTGTGAGCATCTTTAAAAAACGGAATGCTCCGCAACCCCTAGAAATTATTTTCGATCAACAATTTCAGTTTTTTTTTGTTTTTGTTTTTAAAAAACCTTTAAATTTTGTATATATATTTGTATTTGTGAATGTCGTCTGGCAAAGCAAAACCTAAATTAATCAGTTCAGCATTGTGCTCTCTAGTTAGCAAGCAGCATCTGTTGTTGTTGTTGTTGTTGTTGTTGTTGTTGTTGTTGTTGTTGGTGGTGGTGGTGGTGGTGGTGGTGGTGGTGGTGGTGGTGGTGTGGTGGTGGTGGTGTTGTTGTTGTTGTTGTTTTTTGTTTGTTTGTTTGTTTGTTTTTGTTGTGTACATATATATATATATATTTTTTTTTTTTTGGGGGGGGGGTCTTTTTGCAAATGTTCATCACCAGAAAAATAATAGACAAATTGTATTGTTGTATTCACAATTAAGAATGAACCAATGAAGACAAGTTTACAAAAGAAGAATTTTTTTCAATAAGAAGAAAAAAACAGAAACAAACAACATTTTCGGTGGTTTTTTGTTTTGTTTTGTTTTTTTTTTTTTTTTTCCTTTCTTTTTTTTGTGGCTTGTACCGGGCCTACAACTGAGGTTCAAAAAAACAACAACTTGTAGTCAACCAGTTTGGGGTATACATCCCCTAAAATCTACCTCAACCCCAAGGTAGCCTGTGCACTATTCGTAACTCGTGATGCACATCAAGAGCACGTGATTTTTCGGCGTTAATAAATAATAATAATAATAATAAATGGTATTTGTAGGGCGCATTTCTTTAAATAAACTTCAATGCACCGATCGCTCACTGATACTCACGCATATTATACAACGATGGACAGACATACACTGGAGAAACTGACTAGTTCAACAAGAAATTACTGGAGTTAGTTATTTGTGGCCTCACGCCGCTCAAGCAAGAAAGACCAACTCGCTGCTGAGGAATTACTAGTCTTAGACTGATATAATCTTATATATCCTGATATATCCTTACTGGATACTCAAGTTGGAAATTACTGGAGTTAGTTATTTGTGGCCTCACGCCGCTCAAGCAAGAAAGACCAACTCGCTGCTGAGGAATTACTAGTCTTAGACTGATATAATCTTATATATCCTGATATATCCTTACTGGATACTCAAGCCGGAAATTACTGGAGTTAGGCATTTGTGGCCTCACGCCGCTCAAGCAAGAAAGACCAACTCGCTGCTGAGGAATTACTAGTCTTAGACTGATATAATCTTATATATCCTGATATATCCTTACTGGATACTCAAGCCGGAAATTACTGGAGTTAGGCATTTGTGGCCTCACGCCGCTCAAGCAAGAAAGACCAACTCGCTGCTGAGGAATTACTAGTCTTAGACTGATATAATCTTATATATCCTGATATATCCTTACTGGATACTCAAGCCGGAAATTACTGGAGTTAGGCATTTGTGGCCTCACGCCGCTCAAGCAAGAAAGACCAACCCGCTGCTGAGGAATTACTAGTCTTAGACTGATATAACCTTATATATCCTGATATATCCTTACTTCTGCAGCTAACCGAACACTGGGATCTACACTGGCGACCAGCAGGATTCCCTGATGGACTCACTCTTCAATCTCCTCAACCAGCCTGACACGCCTGATGGGTGAGACGGCAAGCACTTTAGCGAGGGTTTAACTCTTAAGAGCCCTGCCCGCTATATGAGAAGACTGGTTAAAAAGAACAAGCCACTACCCGCCAGTAGGAGCCACTTCATCCACTATTATACAAGGCGTGGGCCTTCCCGAGACCGCTGCAGATTACATAATATTCGCTTGAAGTGGCTTCTAGTGCTGCACAGTTGGTATAGATCGTCCGCTAGGGGATGTAAATGTATACCAGTTATATGCAGGGGGAGCAAATGTACTCCAGCTCTCCACTCAGCGGGGCGATTTTATCCCGCCCTTCAGTCCAGCTAGCTCTCGCGCTCTCTTGCCGTGCTATTTACATCGACAGGCTTGTTGCCGGAAACCGAAACGGTTACAAATTACGACATAATATTATACACGCACATATATAATCACTATCTGATGGCTACATTCGTTTAATGCTTTCGTTTAAGTTACATTCATTAAAAGAAGTTAGCTGTCACGTGACTTCAGCTCGTGAGACCCAAATCCAGGATCTATTTGCACCCCGTTCCGCGTAACTGCTGTACATTTGCTACCCCTGCAAATGACTGGTATACATTTGCACCCCCTAAAAGGTGAACTATACCCACTGAGCTCTAGTGATCAGAAGATTTTGAAGTAAAATTGCGATTTTTACGCAAGCGGCTTGTAAGAGATAAGGGCACCTGCTAACTTGATTTCTTTCTCTTTTCTCTTCTCTTCCTTGCCCCTAACCAATAGCTGTTGCCACGTCATCGTCTTGCTGGTCGTGTGTGTGTGTGTGTGTGTGTGTGTGTGTGTGTGTGTGTGTGTGTGTGTGTGTGTGTGTGTGTGTGTGTGTGTGTGCCGGGGGCAGCGGAGGCCGTGTATGATGCTGCATATTATGTGTTTGTAGTTAAATGTATGTGTGAAGGAATGTTGCGTGTGTTTCCGTTCATGTGTGAGTGAGTGCGTGTTTTATTATTATTATTATTATTATCGTTTCAGTTTCCTTAAATTTTGTAGGGGGAACAAAAGAATTATAGTGAGAACTAGTATTATGACAATTATTCTTCCTGGTAGGGAGGACACGGGGTGCAACTCGCGGTATGTATTCTCCCAGTGCCATATATTCCGGGGCACTTTCCGCTTTAAAGCTGGATGAACTCGCTCTAGTCTAAACCACTTGCAGACTAACGATGTCACAGAGCGCTTTTGTCATAGATGCACATCCTGAGTACAAGTATTTTCGCCTGTTCATGGTTTCAGTTATCTGTAATAGATTTTCCTGGGCGAACGAGTGCAGTGGTGCGTGCATGCGCGCGCGCGCGCGCGTGTGTGTGTGTGTGTGTGTGTGTGTGTGTGTGTGTGTGTGTGTGTGTGTGTGTGTGTGTGTGTGTGTGTGTGTCTGTGTGTGTGTGTGAGAGAGAGAGAGAGAGAGGAGGAGGAGGAGGAGGGGGGGGGGTGATTGCATGCCTAAAACAAGCTCCCGATTGTTAGAGAGAGAGATAGAGGGGGTGGGGGGGGGGGTGATTACATCCCTAAAACAAGCTGCCAATTGTTAGAAAGAGAGAGAGAGAGAGAGAGGGTTGATTACATTCCCAAAACAAGCTCCCGATTGTTAGAGAGAGAGCGAGAGAGAGAGAAGAGAGAGGGAGAGAGAGGAGAGAGAGAGGGTTGATTACATTCCCAAAACAAGCTCCCGATTGTTAGAGAGAGAGCGAGAGAGAGAGAAGAGAGAGGGAGAGAGAGAAGAGAGAGAGAGGGTTGATTACATTCCCAAAACAAGCTCCCGATTGTTAGAGAGAGAGAGAGAAGAGAGAGAGGGTTGATTACATTCCCAAAACAAGCTCCCAGTTGTTAGAGACAGAGACAACAATGACAATTTATGACAAAGATTTTTATTTAGTGAAGGGTTTTGGCCCATAACTGATGGGGGGGGGGGGCGAACATGTATACACACGCACTTCATCACAACTGTATCTTGGCAAAGGAAATTGTGATAAAATCCAAGGACAATATTAAATAACAACATACGGCCTAGAATCCTGCAAAATAAAATGCAGGAAAGGTGTACGGTACACAAAAAGCTAAGAGAGAGAGAGAGTTGATTGAGAACAAGAGGGTTGCAAACAAGCTGCAAATTGTTAGAAAGTAGAAGGTTTGAACACTTTCTCTAAATGCTTCGACTGAGCGACTTCGCTCCTTGGAGCGGTTGAAATTCCCAAATGCTGAGTCCCTTTATAATCTGAAGGGTCTGAATACCTTCAGAGGCTGTCATCAAAAACATTGTTATGTTTAATACAGGGAGGAGCGACCCATCCCCACAACTTCCTCCTCCAGCCCTGATGATCAGCCTGCGAAGGTAAACACTTTCTTTCTTTTTTTCTTGTTTTTGAAACAGTTTTTACATACATACTCACATGCTAGCATTCATACACATATACATACAGTCTTCACAAAAAGTCAAGGACCAGTCAACATCATGGGTGACAGTTTCAATAAATCAGAAAAAATAAACGAATAAGATTTTTCCCGTAAAATTTCGGTAGCAAGGTTAAGGGGTAATTAGTGTACATGGCGACCACTGTGTGGATGGCACGTGCGCGTCACACAGCATGCTTGGCGCGTTTGAAAATCTGCAATTTCGGCAAAACTAGACCGAGTTTCAGTGTTCAGTGAGCGATACCTGGGGCTTTCTGCACGGCAAAAATGAGATGCAGGTCAAAGAATGCATCCCTGGTTATGAACTGTGCTCATTTGTTTGCCTACATAAGCCGCCGTTTCAGCGATGTTCAGCACTACACCAGCATGCCACCACGACAAAAGTTGAATGATATTTGCAAGTGGTCCTTAGCTTTTTGTGAAGGCTGTACATAATGCATACAAACATACATACATGCCAGCTTGCCTACATGCGTTGGTCAAAAACAAACAAAAACATGCACTCATGCGTTCTGTCCTGTTCTTGTTACTCAAACATAGCAGCATAGTTACTCCATTTTTTTTTTTTCATAAAGTTCATATAATCCATTTTTATGCTTGCAATATATTTTTCTAATTCATATCTTTCCCTCAACATTTTCTTAAAAAGCTCGAAGTCAGGTTGTCTTTTTCCCATTTTCCATGTATAGATAAAGAACATGGCTAACCGTTTCAGACATGGCTGCATGAAAACTGCAATAGCTGTGCTTCATTTACTCTTTCAGATACTCTGGTGATGTTTGGAATGAAAAAAAATGTTAGAACAGACGAAATAATAGATCTCCTTTTACTGTTAGGAAAATTTCATATTTACAAATGTAGATTACAGGAGTCGCTGCCAGATATTAATGTATTCATCAGATCTGTAAGACAGAGATATATAACAGAAAGGTACAGATATGGAATCTGTGGAAAGCTTGTGAAATTCGATCATGATTGGTTCCCGTATAAAAAGTTAATAATGTAAAATCATTTTAAGGTACATACTATGTATTACAAGTATACATGATCTGTATCTTAGTAGATCTACATGGCTAGATATTTGTAAGCGCTCTGGACAAATGTCTGTTCACCTGGGGGGGGGGGAGGTGTCGCTGTTGTCTGTTTTTTTTTTTTTTTTTTTTTTTTGGGGGGGGTTCCCCTTTCTTTTTCTGCTTTATTGGTATGTTTTTTTTTGTTTTTTCTTTCTTTCTTCCGTTGGTTGATTGTGTACGTATGTTATGTCTATCATATATGTGCAAAATGTGAAAAAAAAAGAAAAAAAATTACAAAGAGAAAAAAAACAAAAAAAAAACATGGCTAACAATTATAAAATCAAATATCTCGTCTGTTTTCAAGAAAGTGTCGTTTCCAAACCACATACATTCGGCTCTTCAATACGCATGCGTATTCTATTCTATTCGATTCTTGGCTAAGATGAATGAGAAGTACTTATGAAGCTTGGAACAAATTTGTCCAACTGCTAACAAGCGTGCCAAATTTTTACATTGTCTAGCTCCATTTCCCCCATATAAACCAAAATGTCATCGGTCATGCCTGAAATTGTACACCGCCCTTAACCGCGAAATAGTCTTTATTGCTTGCGCGACGTATTTAAAGTCTTAATGACTAACTTCAGCACGACCCTTTGCTTGATATAAGCTAAAAGTGTTAACAGTCACCCCCTGCTTTGGAAATGTTCAGCCCACCAAATTTGAAAAATAAATGCAATTCTAAATTCCGAAATTTAAATAGCTGAGCTGACCCTTCGCACCACGTGATGGTAATGTGTTTATGTCAAGTGTGTGAGAGAATGCGTGTGATTCACGTGAGCGCGCGTGTTGGGTTCAGTTCGCGGCGCTTTGAGCCGATTCAGGAAATTGGGTAAAGCGCCTATACAATACTCATTATTATTATTATTATTAAAACAAATGAAAGAAAGAAGTAAATAATTAAACGTTTCATTCCAGAAAACCAAACCAGGCGCGAAGTCAGCGATGAAAATCCCCATCCGTGGCAACGAGGAAGAGTCCCAGATTGGCTCGATGCTGAAACTCATCTGCCAGCCTGACAAGTCTGACAAACCTGATTTACCTGATAAACCTGATTTACCTGCCAGGTGAGATAACGAGCACCTACAAAATTAGTAAGTAGTTTGGTCTTTGGGGGTATTTTTTTTTCCTGGTTTTTTTTTTCTTGGTTTTTTTTTTTCTTTTTCTTGTTTTTTTTTTTTTTTTTTTTTGGAACCTCAGTTGTAGGCCCGCTACAAGCTACAAACAATTTAAATGTTTCTTGATTCTGTGTTTCTATTATTTATTTTCATTTATTTTAACTTGGCTGAGCGTACCGTCTTCATTGCTTCTGAATACAAAAACTACAACTTGTCTATACTGCTGATGGACATGGCAGAAGGACAAAAAACAACAAACCCCTCCCTTCCCCTCGCCCGCCCAAAAATAAATTCATTAATTAATGAAATTAAATTAAATAGTAATAATACACGCAACAAAAACAAGAAAGTAAAACACAGATTTAAAAAAAGTTTTTTAAACTGAATTTGTTGCTTGAAAATGATTTTGGAAATGGTCTTTGTAGTTCTGGAGAGAGAGAGAGAGAGAGAGAGAGGATTGATTGAGAACAAGAGGATTGCAAACAAGCTGCAAATTGTTAGAAAGTAGAAGGTTTGAACACTTTCTCTAAATGCTTCGACTGAGCGACTTCGCTCCTTGGAGCGGTTGAAATTCCCAAATGCTGAGTCCCTTTATAACCTGAAGGGTCTAAATACCTTCAGAGGCTGTGTCATCAAAAGCATTGTTATGTTTAATACAGGGAGAAACGACCCATCCCCACAACTTCCTCCTCCAGCCCTGATGATCAGCTCGCGAAGGTAAACACTTACATTCTTCTTTTTTTCTTTTCTTTTCTTTTTTTTTTTTTTTTTTTTTTTTTGCTCTTGTTTTTGTAAGAGTTTTTACATAATTACATACACATGCGTGCATACATACATAATACATACAAACATACATACTTGCCAGCTTGCCTACAAACAAAACCAAAAACATGCACACATGCGTTCTATCCCGTTTTAGTTACTCAAACATACTAGCATAGTTACTCCATTTTTTTTTTCATAAAGTTCATATATTCCATTTTTATGCTTGCAGTATATTTTTCTAATTCATATCTTTCCATCAAAATTTTCTTAAAAAGCGCGAAGTCAGGTTGTCTTTTTTTCCCATTTACCATTTATAGATAAAGAACGGCTGACACAATTATGAAATCAAATATCTCGTCTGTTTTCTAGAAAGTGTCATTGCATGCGTATTCTATTCTATTCTATTCTATTCTATTCTTGACTAAGATGAATGAGAAGTAATTATGAAGCTTGGAACAAATTTGATGACCAACTGCTAACAAGCGTGCTAAATTGTTACATTGTCTAGCTACTTTTCCCCCCATATAAACCAAGATGTCATCGGTCATGCCTGAAATTCTACACCACCCTAAGCTTAGCCGCGATATAGTCTTTATTGCTTGCGCGACGTAATTAAAGTCTTAAATGACAAAGTAACTTGTGCACGACCCTTTGTTTGATATAAGCTAAGAGCGTTATCACCCACACCCAAAAACAAAGGAAAGAAAGAAGTAAATAATTAAACATTTCATTCCAGAAACCCAAACCAGGCGTGAAGTCAGCGATGAAAATCCCCATCCGTGGCAACGAGGAAGAGTCCCAGATTGGCTCGATGCTGAAACTCATCTGCCAGCCTGACAAGTCTGACAAACCTGATTTACCTGATAAACCTGATTTACCCGACAGGTGAGATAACGAGCAGCTACAAAATCAGTAAGTAGTTTGGTCTCAACAAACCCCTCCCTTCCCCCCGATCAGTTGATTGAGGATAGTTCTACGTGTTGCGTGTTCCAGATCCTTCGACTTCTTCGAACTCCTATGAACCTTTGAACCTTAGTCCTTGGATAGATCTTTTGATTTCCTTCTAAGTTTTTTTTTTTTTTTTTTTTCCCGGGATCCTTGTATATTCAGTCGACGCTTCAATTTCTGCTTCGAGCCACGATCGGAAGTTGATTTCGTATATCAACTTTAACCGCATTACGCGAACGTCGCTTCTGGTGGTCCGCAACGTCTATTTCACATACTGACATTGTACATGGGTAGAACATCCTTCTTCTAATTTCTACAAAGTCGGAATGAGCCTACACGAGTAGATGATAGCAGCGGAAGTGCAGCAAGCCCCAAAATTGAGTAACAATTAATAATCACCCACCGATCCATTTACCTGTTGTGTCATCACGTCGTTTGTTCGTCGCATGAATGCATAAATTGTAAAGAGAAACGTCATATCATTTTTTTGTTTCAAAATTGGATGATTGACACCTTTATATCATATGTCTGAAATATCCGTGAATCTGAATATGACAAGATAAGGTCTTGTCATGAACTGGCATTAGCGCATTATCAGCCAGTCACACCCAGTTAAAAGCGACTCGGGTTCAAACCTGCTACGGACGAGGATTGAACCCGGGTCCAGGGCCAAATCGCATTTCAGATCTAAACATGCAGCTGGCGTCATGACATCATCATGATTTCGTCAAGGCTTGACGTCGGGCATGACGTAAGTTTTCCTACGTCATTGTCAGGGTTAGACTTGCAGAGAATGTAGTGGAAACGCTATTGACCCGAGTCCAACCCGAGTCGAGTGGGTGGGTGGGTGTTTTGGGGGGTTTAACCTCCTTTTCCACCACATACGGGTGATATAAAACACGGGGTCACGATGAAAAAGCCAGCACAAATATTTGGCCCCAGCCTGGATACGAACTCACGACCCCAGCATTAGAAGTCCAACGCACTACCATTCGGCCACCCCGTCTCCCCCAACCCTAGTCGAGGCAAACTCGGGTTGAACCGTGGTTGTAGTGTAAACAGCCTCATTGTTACTGCATCGTCCTTACCCGAACTCAGAGTTTAATTTGTGATGATGATGATGATGATTGGCCATTTGTATAGCGCTACAAGAAAATTCCCATGAAGTAAGCATGCTCACGGCGCCTTTGGGGTTGGGGGGAAAAGAGAGAGAGAGAGAATTGAGAGAAAAGATGCGTCTTGAGGTTCCGCTTGAAGGTCATGACTGACGCAGAACCTGACTTGAGGTGAGCTGGCAAGTTGTTCCAGAGGCAAGGAGCTGCAAAGCCCGTGCACCAGAGCGTTTCTTGTTTGTGTTGTCACAGTAGCCTGTCTTCTGCCTTTAGAAATATTGACAAATCATATTATATGTTCTGTCTAGGTTGAAAAGACGCGTACCTACAATCACATTCTCCGGTCACGATGAAATTTACAGTGATCGGCCATCTACGGTAAATATGTACTTATTTCGAGTGTGAGTTTTATTGGAATTTTTTTTTTTTAAATAACAAACAGCTAGGAGACTTTCTGAAAGTCTTAACATGAACATCATGCTGATGACGATTTCATTTTTATTATATTGCCCTAGGTAAAACATTTCAATGAGCAAATGAAAGCAAGATACACCAAGAGACAACAGCGAAAGTGGACCTTCTGATGTGTGTGTGTGTGTGTGTGTGTGTGTGTGTGTGTGTGTGTGTGTGTGTGTGTGTGTGTGTGTGTGTGTCTGTCTGTCTGTCTGTCTGTCTGTCTGTCTGTCTGTCTGTCCGTCCGTCCGTCCGTCCGTCCGTCCGTCCGTCCGTCCGTCTCACTCTGTCTGTCTGTCTGTCCGACCGCGTGTGTGTGTGTGTGTGTGTGTGTGTGTGTGTGTGTGTGTGTGTGTGTGTGTGTGTGTGTGTCTGTTTAGTCGCTGTCATTATGTATGTGCGCGAGCATTTGTATATAGCTTTCGATTTTGTTTTGGTTTTCAGTTTTTCTACTTTTGATTTTGTATTCCTATGCCCCCAGAGGACGGGGAATAAACTTGATTAATTTTGGCTTGCTACTTGCTTGCCTATTCTATACACATTATTCTGATTCTTATCCTTATCATTTCGACAGAGCAAACAAGGCACTGGGTCGCATAGACCAAGCTTCAGAACTGACGATCAGCAAGAAGCTGACGACTTTCTCCAAAAACACTATAACAAGGATTCCAACTTTGACGGGTGAAACACAAGCACTTACACGATCCTCTTGAGTATAGCGACATTGGATCTTCTTTGTTTGTTTGTTGTTGTTTTTGTTGTTGTTGGTTTTTGGTGGTTTGTTGTTGTTGCTGTTGTTGTTGTTGTTTTGTTTTTGTATGTGTGTGTTTTGTTGTTGTTGTTGTTTTGTTTGTTTGTTTGGGTTTTTCGGTTTTTTGTTTGTTTGTTGTTGTTTGTTTGTTGTTGTTTTGTTGTTGTTTTGTTTGGGTTTTCGTTTTTTTGTTTGTTGTTGTTTGTTTGTTGTTGTTTGTTTGTTGTTGTTTTGTTGTTGTTGTTGTTTTGTTGTTTGTTGTTGTTTTGTTTTTGTTTGTTTGGGTTTTTCGTTTTTTTGTTTGTTTGTTGTTGTTTGTTTGTTGTTGTTTGTTTGTTGTTGTTGTTTTGTTGTTGTTGTTGTTGTTGTTTTGGTTTTTTTGTTTGTTTGTTTTTTTGTTGGGTTTTTTTTTTTTGGGGGGGGGGGGGGCGTTTGTTTTATTCTGCCCCAACTCTTTGCCAGCTTCGGTGGTGTTCCTCCTAGGACATGGGTGGAATCCACGGAGAGCTCGAAAGCTGGGACATTTTTTTTATTATTATTATGCATGATGATGGAGTTGAGGATGATGGTAAGATGATGCCACGGAGGTCCGTGTGGTTTGGGACTGCGGGACAGGGTCGCGATCCACGCTTCCTGTTATAAATATCCCGGCGTTAACCAGACCCGGGAACTACGACACCTGCGGTGCCGGCCGTGTAATCATCCACATCATAAGACGAAAGGAAGCACCCCTAAAGTCGCACCAGTGAAGTGGGTGAATCTCGGCCGTGCGGCAACAGCCTCCCCATTGCGCCCATAGCACACCCGCTCTGGGTAGCAGCCGACCTAGGTGGGAACAATCTCGCTTGCCTCGGCTGGGACTCGAACCCTGATCGTCTTTGTGGCTATGTGTATATTGCATGCTTTTGTAAAAAAAAAACACAAAAAAAACCTAATGGTTGCATTAATTTTGTTTGTTGTTGTTGTTGTTGTTGGGTTTGTTGTTGTTGTTGTTGTTGTTGTTGTTGTTGTTGTTGTTGTTGTTGTTGTTGTTGTTTGTTTGTTTGTTTGTTTGGAGGGGGAGTTGTGAGTTTTCGGACGCTTTATTTTGGATAGTTCTTGATTCAAACTGAGTATTCTCTCTCTCTCTCTCTCTCTCTCTCTCTCTCTCTCTCTCTCTCTGTGTGTGTGTGTGTGTGTGTGTGTGTGTGTGTGTGTGTGTGTGTGTGTGAGGGATGGGATGAGGGTGAGTTGTTCCAGCACAAAGAGGGAAGCACATGTACTTCGATATGACTGAAACGTGGAAAAGAAAGCAGTAGGTCCATTGACGTCATTTGACCATTACTATTACGTTAGTCTCTTTCGTCTTGAAATCACCCTTTTACCACACAAAAATGACGTCATGGGCGTACTGTGTTTTTGCCAATACACAGCAGAGTAAAGGGGCGTGGCTTCGGCCTCGGGGTTTGCCGAGTGGAGTCGTCTATTTTTGATGTACATATAATTCTGTTTTCCAAATATAGGTCCACTGGGCTGTTTCCTCAGATAGGGCGGCTGAAACTTACGTCTGGTTCCACTGTGAACCGAAGACCGGGCCGCACCAAGAGCGATAAGAAAGTTTCCGAGCGAGACTGGATTCCCAAAGAAATCTTCCAGGCCATCTGGTAAGCCAGGAGTCACGCAACATCAACGATTGTTTCACTGTCCTGATTATTCTGACATACGCCGGCTTACCATCCATACACTACCTCTTCAACATTCCGACATACATACACTCCTTCACGGTAACTGTCGTCTCTCTATTCAAGAAAACTGCGCTATATTCTGTAATGTTTGGAATTTCATAACTCGTGGAGCGCAGCACGTTTTTTGCTTTTAGTTACGTGTTACTTCCTTGACAGAGTCTAGCGCAGCCCAGCGGAGATTTTTTCTTGTTGTTGTTATGAGTACACATAGAATCCCCCCCTCTCTCTCTCTCTCTCTCTCTCTCTCTCTCTCGCGGAGCCGGGGTGGTCGAATGGTAGAGCGTTGGACTTCTAATGCTCGGGTCGTGAGTTCGATCCCGGCTGGGGCCAAATATTTGTGCTGGCTTTTTCATCGTTGCCCCGTCTTTGATATCACCCTATGTGGTGGAAAAGGACGTTAAACCTCCAAACACCCACCCACCCCCTCACCCACCTCTCTCTCTCTCTCTCTCTCGGGGAGCCGGGGTGGTCGAATGGTAGAGCGTTGGACTTCTAATGCTCGGGTCGTGAGTTCGATCCCGGCTGGGGCCAAATATTTGTGCTGGCTTTTTCATCGTTGCCCCGTCTTTGATATCACCCTATGTGGTGGAAAAGGACGTTAAACCCCCAAACACCCCCCCCACCACCACCACCACCACCACCACCCCTCTCTCTCTCTCTCTCTCTCTCTCCCCTCTCACTCTCTCTCTCTCTCTCTTAATTTATTACTGACCTGTTTAGCCTGCCATTGCAATACTGTCAATATGTACTTGTTCCCCCCTGAGCATTATCATAAGCGGTGCTTGTTTATGCTCACTAACAGTTTACATTTACGAACTGTATTGCAATAAACCTGTTTAAACCAGCATCAGTGCTTGTTATCGCGATGAACTGTTCGCTTCTGATGAGCTGTTGCGAGCGTGATGTGATCCTACAAAAGGGGACAAGGTCTCATGACCACTTTTGAGTGGGTGGGTGTTTTGGAGTTTAACGTCCTTTTCCACCACGTAAGGGTGATATCAAAGACGGGGCAACAACAAAAAAAGGCCCAGTACAAATATTTGGCAACAGCTGGGATGCGAACTCACGACCCGAGTATTGAGAGCCGAAGGCTCTACCATTTGAAAAAATCTGGAAACACTGATGTAGGTTCAATTTTAGTGATTTTGAGAGTTTTGCATTTGTAGGTCCTTAATTAATTTAAACAAGTAATACAACGTCAGGGAAAGTTTCAAGACTGTGTACTTAGCCGTGAATTAGCCCTTGTTGCTTGCGCGGCGTTAAGCCCTAAATAACTAACTAACTTCAAGACTGTGTATAACTTAAACCTGTACAAAAACAGTATATTTACTACCACCATGCCATACCGTTAAAGTTCCCCCGTCACACTTTCACCAGTCATTTCGAGTTCTCAAAATGATGACGATGATGATGGAGACTTGATATAGCGCACGGCTCCACCCTAACTGAGTGCTCACGGCGCTTAGGGAGAGGTTTTGAAAGGAAAGATAGTTTAAAAAAAAAAAAAAACTGCAGATGATTACTGGCGCGCGGCACTGAAGAGATAAGTCTTCAGGCGCTTCCGGAATGCGGTAATGCTGACTTCCTCCTTCACTGTCTCAGGGAGGGAGTTCCACAATTTCCACAATGACCGCTTGTAACAACAATATTTCAACAAACATATCTCAGGCCTACACTTTGCCGCAGAAATAATTTTTGTACCAAAAGAAAGCTTGTTTTCTGCACTTTCCATTGAATTTTTGCACCGAAAAAAAAGCTTATTTTCTGCACTTTCCAATGAATTTTTGTACCAAAAGAAAGCTTGTTTTCTGCATTTTCCATTGAGATAAAAACTGCCCCCATGCTCCTAATTACCGTTTGTCCCCATTTAGTGGGAGCCAGTCACAAAGTTTTGCGTCAGTATAAATGTTATGTAACTTTATATTCTGAGTGGCTCACAGTTTTGTTTGATTCCTAATAATGTACGCGTAGAGTGCACAAACGCCAAATCATTTTATATTTACGGTATATGTCAGTTATGATGAAAGCGAACTTACCCAACATTTTGTGAGAGCAGGTCGTACATATGTTATCAGTTAATTATGTTATTGTTTAGAAATACCAAACTGTAATGGGTGAGTCTGTGTCTCTGTGTGTGTGTGTGTGTGTGTGTGTGTGTGTGTGTGTGTGTGTGTGTGTGTGTGTGTGTGTGTGTGTGTGTTTTGGTAGAAACTATTTTTGAGTAACAGTTTTCCCTAATGATTTCCTAATGATTGAGGGGATGGGAGGTGTTGTATTTTTCTCCTGCTATGTCGCTCTCTCGGTGCACTCGCAGAGAAGACACGGGATACAACAGGATACAACTCCAATACTTTATTAACAGAAGATGCGCGAAGAACAAACTCATGAAAGAGGAAGAACCCAGAACGTTGTGCAGTGCTGCTTATATACTAACAGGTCAGATCTAGAACATTCCGCAACTTACTGGCAAGTACGGAATCTTTCCAAGGTTACGTAATCTACTGACGTTACTGCACTCGCATGTTCTGGGATGGTCTATAAATTTCCATCGAAATGCAGCGACTTTCCGGCGACGCCAAATATTTCTGTTGTATCCCGTGACTTCTCTGCGAGTGCACCGAGAGAGCGACATTGCAGGAGAAAAATACAACAGGAGGATTCTTACGAAAACAGGATTGAATACGTGAAATATTGCCATGTGAGGTTTTGCAGTCAGAGACACTGTAAAAAAACCTTTTATGTTCAATCTAGGGGGAAGAAAGGACGTGTACACACAACCTGTTTCGGGGAAATCCAGTTTGGAGATCATCTGCACGGTGATCAGCCGGCTAAGGTAAACATTTATATACTGCTATTGAATATGAATACGTATTTTATAGTAAGTCTTATAGTGTCTTGTTTTTAGCTGCGCAACACTATAGTCATACACTGATACAGTGGTCGCCATGTTCACTAATTACCCCTTAACCTTGCTACCGAATTTTACGGGAAAAATCTTATTCGTTTACTTTTTTTCTGATTTATTGAAACTGTCACCCATTATGTTGACTGGTCCTTAACTTTTTGTGAAGGCTGTAAAACATTTTGCTTAAGCCTCGCGAGCCTCTGACTGGTAAGGCCAAAAAAAATATTGTTGTTTCTGGTAACCCGACCGACCCTATTCTCCCCCCCCCCCCCCCCCCCCGACCCCCCAAAAATTTTTGGCTGCTATAAAAAAAAGAAAGAAAAAATACAACCACGACCAGTTTCGGTTTTCATGCGCCTGTCGTCAGGGAAGTCGTGCGCCATCGCGGACCCAAGATTAGAACGAAATATGGTAAGACAATGTGTTATGATATTAAATACAGTTTCACAGAGCATCATTTCTTATTAATACCCTGTTTCTTTGTTCTTGGATGTGTGTGTGTGTGTGTGTGGGGGGGGGGGGAACCTACCTAACTACCTATCCCCCCCCCCCTTTTTTTCTTAGCCATGTTACCAGAAACAACTTTTTTCTTTTGTGTTTTTTTTCGGGGAGGGGGGGGGGCTAATGAGAAGAACCAGTGCAAAAGGCAGAACGTTTCAAAATTTCCAATGATCTTTTGCTTAATATCATGACTTGACTTTATCACGCACAGTACGTCCGAGCACACTATGACACTGACATGGACGCGATGGAGACCCTCCTGATAGACGTGTGGCGTATGACGCCACCCAAGCTGGTCATCTCCGTCACTGGGGGCGCCAAGGATTTCCACCTGAAGAAACGCCTCAAGGAGGCCTTCAGCCGAGGTCTGAGGAGGGCAGCCCAGATACCGGGTGAGTCTTCTCTGTGTGTGTGTGTGTGTGTGTGTGTGTGTGTGTGTGTGTGTGTGTGTGTGTTGTTGTTGTTGTTGTTTTTTGTTGTTGTTTTTTTGTGGTTTTTTTTAAGTTTTTATTATTCTTTTTCTTATACAAATAAATGGGCAAAAACAAAACAAAAACAAAAAAACCAAAGAAACAAACAAACACACAACTGTGCACAAACAGAAAAATACGGACAAGGCAAAATAAACAAACAAACAAAAGCAAGTAAAAAAAAAAAAACAGACAAGCAAAACAAGCACCTCTTAAGTCTTAGTACAAGTTGCTTCAGACTGTACATGTATGTTTTAACATTCTGGTTTAGAAAGGTTTTTCTTTTTTCTTTTTTTTTCTTTTTGTCGCCAGTCCCCAATTTGGAAACACACATGTATACGTATAGCATCCCTAGTCAAGTACTCAGTGGACTCTGCCTTCGGTCCCAGTTTTTAGAAAACATACATGTACATATACACGTGATGTATGACAACAGCATCCCTAGTCAAGTACTCAGTGGACTCTGCCTCCGGTCCCAGTTTTTAGAAAACATACATGTACATATACACGTGATGTATGACAACAGCATCCCTGGTCAAGTACTCAGTGGACTCTGCCTCCGGTCCCAGTTTTTAGAAAACATACATGTACATATACACGTGATGTATGACAACAGCATCCCTGGTCAAGTACTCAGTGGACTCTGCCTTCGGTCCCAGTTTTTAGAAAACATACATGTACATATACACGTGATGTATGACAACAGCATCCCTAGTCAAGTACTCAGTGGACTCTGCCTTCGGTCCCAGTTTTTAGAAAACATACATCATACATATATACACGTGATGTATGACAACAGCATCCCTAGTCAAGTACTCAGTGGACTTTGCCTCCGGTCCCAGTTTTTAGAAAACATACATGTACAT
This sequence comes from Batillaria attramentaria, assembly GCA_018292915.2. Taxonomy (NCBI): domain Eukaryota; kingdom Metazoa; phylum Mollusca; class Gastropoda; family Batillariidae; genus Batillaria; species Batillaria attramentaria. Next base: position 513,563 of record JACVVK020000401.1, on the reverse strand, counting down.
ATACACGTGATGTATGACAACAGCATCCCTAGTCAAGTACTCAGTGGACTCTGCCTTCGGTCCCAGTTTTTAGAAAACATACATCATACATATATACACGTGATGTATAACAACAGCATCCCTAGTCAAGTACTCAGTGGACTCTGCCTTCGGTCCCAGTTTTTAGAAAACATACATCATATATATATACACGTGATGTATGACAACAGCATCCCTAGTCAAGTACTCAGTGGACTTTGCCTCCGGTCCCAGTTTTTAGAAAACATACATGTACATATACACGTGATGTATGACAACAGCATCCCTAGTCAAGTACTCAGTGGACTCTGCCTCCGGTCCCAGTTTTTAGAAAACATACATGTACATATACACGTGATGTATGACAACAGCATCCCTAGTCAAGTACTCAGTGGACTTTGCCTCCGGTCCCAGTTTTTAGAAAACATACATGTACATATACACGTGATGTATGACAACAGCATCCCTAGTCAAGTACTCAGTGGACTCTGCCTCCGGTCCCAGTTTTTAGAAAACATACATGTACATATACATATACACGTGATGTATGACAACAGCATCCCTAGTCAAGTACTCAGTGGACTCTGACTTCGGTCCCAGTTTTTTAGAAAACATACATGTACATATACACGTGATGTATGACAACAGCATCCCTAGTCAAGTACTCAGTGGACTCTGCCTCCGGTCCCAGTTTTTAGAAAACATACATGTACATATACACGTGATGTATGACAACAGCATCCCTAGTCAAGTACTCAGTGGACTCTGCCTCCGGTCCCAGTTTTTAGAAAACATACATGTACATATACATATACACGTGATGTATGACAACAGCATCCCTAGTCAAGTACTCAGTGGACTCTGCCTTCGGTCCCAGTTTTTAGAAAACATACATGTACATATACACGTGATGTATGACAACAGCATCCCTAGTCAAGTACTAAGTGGACTCTGCCTTCGGTCCCAGTTTTTAGAAAACATACATCATACATATATACACGTGATGTATGACAACAGCATCCCTAGTCAAGTACTCAGTGGACTTTGCCTTCGGTCCCAGTTTTTAGAAAACATACATGTACATATACACGTGATGTATGACAACAGCATCCCTAGTCAAGTACTCAGTGGACTTTGCCTTCGGTCCCAGTTTTAAGAAAACATACATGTACATATACACGTGATGTATGACAACAGCATCCCTGGTCAAGAATACTATATAAACTATAATTACAATACTAGGATTCCAAGCTCTTCATTTCCCATTTCACAGCGATATTTTTCTTCTAATAATCTTTTTTTCATGAGTTCTATACAGCGTAGTATATTAGGAATGTCTCTCTTACAGATGTACAAGTAGTACTTTGCAACCAGTAGTAACAAGTCAAATGTTGTATCTGTAACTATATGCCCGGTTTTCGTCCCATTATCATATGTTCCTCAGATAGATCCATGGCATTTAGATCATTACAACGTTGACAAATCCAGCCCAGCCACTTTTGCCAGGATTCTTCTGTGTTAATAGTCTACCGGCCAAAACGTCATGGGCCTGATAAGGGCTCCATCAGACGTGGCGACAGTCGGACACCATCGGTAAAATGTACTCCCAGCCAATGTAATCGGCTCGCCAGGGGCGCAAGCGCCACGCCAGTCAATCGCCGCTGACCGCGCGCGCGGCTATCGCTCTTTGTGTATTGTCCAGAGCCAGGCCGGCGGCGCAGTCCACTAACTGCACGCTCACAGCGTGTGACTAGGAAAGCCGTTCGGTCAGCATACGAAGGCCCCGCAGGCTTGCAGCGTCAGCCGTAGGCTTTAAGAACTTTTCGTAATTAAGAGAGAGCGAGAGAGAGGGAGAGAGAGAGAGAGAGAGAGAGAGAGAGAGAGAGAGAGAGAGAGTTAGTTAGTTAGTTAGTTAGTTAGTTAGTTAGTTAGTTAGTTAGTTAGTTAGTTAAGGCTTCATGCCGCGCAAGAGGGAGAGAGAGGGGGGAGGTAAATTCCTCTTAGAAATTTTGGAGGCTTAATTATTAGTAGATCTAGCTGTAATACTTTGCCGTCTACAGGTCGTGCTAAAGTCCAATCGTGCCGCAGGTTGCCTACTCGATTGTCCGGGGGATAGTCCGTCCGGAAGATATTTAATCATAGGGCGGCCCGAGCTTACTCAGCAAGTGACCGCAGCAGTTTAGCTGACTCCTCGATATTCGCATTGCATGAAGCCTTCTGTTGGTTTATGCCAGCCTATGAACTGCTGTCACTGTGCAGTTGTCCAAGTGGTACTGTAGCCAAGTGGTCAGTTCTTTCCCTTCACCCCTCTGTGTTTTACCTGTGACGTAATGTCTCGTCTGTCGTAATAGTCTGTCTGTGACGTAATTTCTGTGATTTAAATAAGTGTGTGACACAGTGTGGCGTCTTTTGGGCAATTGGTGTTGTCCGCCGCAGTTTCTGTTACAATAAGATTGTACAGAGGATATTTGATCACAGTACCAATGATGTTAGAAACTTTTGATTTAAAAAAGGCGCGGACCAGTTTTTGAACATAGAAATAATAATAATCAATCATAATAATAAATGGTATTTATAGGGCGCATTTAGAATAAAACTCAGAAGCGCCTATCACTCACCGACACTCACGTACATTTTACAAACGGCGAACGCGCATACACTGGTGAAATTGACTAGCCACTGACACAGGGAATTACTGGAAGGCTTTACAAAAGAGGAACGTTTTAAGATTGCTCTTAAAAATAGACAGTGTGGGCGCATTTCTCAAATGTGCTGGCAAAAAATTCCAAAAGGTTGGTGCCACAAAACTGAAAGAACGCTCGCCAAAGGATTTCAGGTTGCGCTTGGGAAGTTTGAGAAGCCTCTGGGGAATGTGGGAAGATGGATACTGAAGATTGTTTACTTTTACAGGCGCGTGGATTGTGACAAGCGGAATCCATGCTGGAGTGTCGAAATACGTTGGGCGGACTGTGAGGGACTGTAACCTGACGAGGGAGGAACCTGTAACAGCCATTGGTGTTGCCCCCTGGGGATGTGTTCACAACAGGGCAAAGCTTGAGTCTGACGGCAAGGTTTGTGATTAGTATCGTGCACCAAGGTGATTGTGGGACGTTCTTTAGTATTTCTCAAACTATCAACCTGGACAATAATAATAATGAGGATTTGTCTGGCGCCTAGCCTCCTGCTGGGCGCCTCACAATAGCAGAGTGGCATGCACATTAAATACACGTCACATTACATACACATTAAATACGCCACATACACGTTACATGCACACAGCCATGATAGATCGCGACATATGGGTGGGTGGGTGTTTGGGGCTTTAACGTCCTTTTCCACCACATAGGGTGATATCAAAGACGGGGCAACGATGAAAAAGCCAGCACAAATATTTGGCCCCAGCCGGGATCGAACTCACGACCCGAGTATTAGAAGTCCAGCGCTCTACCGTTCGACCACCCCGACTCCCCGATCCCGGAGTGAATGATAATGATGGTGACAGTGATGGCAGAGTAGTCAGTCTATATAAAAACAGCCGGAAAATGGGATTTTAAAGTAATTTTATTTTAAAACAAAACATTTGATTTAGGATTGTGCTTGAACCCTCTGGATCTCACTGTCTGGACTTTCAAGGGCACGGGGTCACCTATTTTGCTGCTTGAAACCGCGGAATAGTACTGACAAAAGGAATGTTTTTCTTGAATTCTCCAGCTTAAAGATACATTCCGCACCTTGTTTAAGCTCACAGATCGACCTAAGCTTATTATGGTGGCATTTAGATGTGAGCAAACTCTGAGCCCATTCCGGGGCGTCGCTGCTAAGATATGAGTCAAAACATTCGGGTAACCAATAGTAGGCCGTCTATCCGCCACTATGGGTTAACCGAATGTGTTGAGCCATATGCGCGGTCACTGTTATCACGTGACACCTTATTCCCCTACAACTACGACTGTAAACACGTACACGATACGGGCTGGCATGGCTTTCTGGTTCAGTCCCATGTAGTCACAGGTCAGCGGCCGATGCAGTCAATCTGATCTACTTACGGCAGCGTGCCTCTCGCCTAGCACGCGTGTGAAGTACTGGCACAGCTAACGCTGAAGCAATACTTACTGACGAAATGGTAAAATCCAATGTTGACAGGCACATCCGGGTGACTGTCTAAAGGGACGTCACCAGTTTGTGAGGAGCAGACGAATCGTATTGGACACGATGCGTGGCGTCTGTGCGAAACACTTTTTTTCTTTTTTTTTTTTCTTTTTTTGGACACAGTGGGAGTTGATCACGCTGCGGTATGTAACTTTAAATGCGATTTCTCGGTTGCTGGCTTGCGTTTGATTGGCAGACTGACTCTGGCTGATTGGTTGACCGACCGATCCACTGGATCACATCACGCCATGTTCAATCATTTCAGGGGTTGTGGCCTGCAAAGTACCCAGTCCAGGCTGACGAACCAGAGCACGACAACGAAGTCTCACTGGATCCCAACAACACTCATTTCATCCTTGTGGACAGCGGGGCTGCAGAATCATGCGAGACAGATATGGAATTCCGTACACACTTCGAACAGAGGATGTCCGAACTGGTGTTCATGAAAGTCGATCAAAGACAAGGTAATGTGCTACGTGCGTACAAGTGACTCCTGCTGTTTTGAAGTTCCATCACAAATAGGATTTGCTCTTGTAGTTAAGGCATCCGGTCTCTGGAGACTCAGGTATTGGGTTCAAATCCCACTTGGGCAGGAAGCTGTTTGTAGTTTGTTGTTGTTGTTGGTTTTTTTCTTTTTTTTTTTTTTTTTTTTTTTTGGGGGGGGGTGTTGTTTGTTTGTTTGTTTGTTTGTTTGTTTGTTTGTTTGTTTGTTGTGTTTTTTTGTTGTTGGTTTTTTTTTGTTTTTGTTTTTTTTTTTTGGGGGGGGGTTTTTTTTGGTTGTTGTTGTTTGGTTGGTTTGGTTTGGTTTGTTTGTTTGTTTGTTTGTTTGTTTGTTCGTTTTGGGGGTTGCTTTTTTAATGTTGCTGCGGGTTTGTTTGTTGTTTTTTTTATTTCTTGTTGTTTTTGTTTATATTTGTTTTTTTTTTTGTTTCTTTCTTTCTTTCTTTTTGTATCTTCTTCTTTTGTCTTTTCTTTTCTGTTGTTTTATTTTGTTTTGTTTTGTTTTTTGGTTGTTGTTTTTGTTTTTGTTTTTTTGGGGGGTGTTGTTTGTTTGTTTTTTATTGTTGTTGGTTTTTTGTTGTTGTTTTTTTTTTTTTTTGGGGGGGGGGGTGTTTTTTGTTTTTTTCTTTGTTGTTGTTGGGTTGTTGTTGTTTTTTTCTTGGGGGGGGGGGTGTTTTGTTTGTTTGTTTGTTTGTTTGTTTGTTTGTTTGTTTGTTTGTTTGTTTGTTTGTTTGGGGGGCGCCAGCTCTTTACCAGCTCCGGTGGTATTCCTCCCAGGCCATGAGTGGAATCCACGGAGGGGGAGGATTGTGTGTGGTTTGAGACTGCTTGACAGGGCTGCATTCCATGCTTCCTGTCATAAATATCCAGGCGTTAACCAGGCCCGGGAACTACGGCACCTGTGGCGCCGGCCGTGTAATCATCCACGTCATGAGATGTGGCATAACAAGGAAAGCACCCTCTAAGTCGCACCCGTGAAGTGGTTGAGTCTCGGCTGTGTGGCAACAGCCTCCCTATTGGGACTACACGTATATAGCATACCCGCTCTGGGTAGGAGCCAACCTAGGTAGGAAAACTCCCGCTTGCCTCGGCTGGGATTCAAACCCGAGTCTCCGGGTCCATGGTCCAAAGTGTTAACCACTACACTACGGGAGTCGGTAGCTAGTTGTATTTTCCTCACCTTCGTGCATTCTGAGGATGTGTTAAGTTCAAACAAAATCCATATCTGTCAGTAATCCTCAAGTGTTTTGCCTTTTTTTCCGTTGTTTTTCCAGATGACAGGAGTTCTTACGTTCCAACCATGGCCAACGTTCCGGTTGCCCTGCTGGTGCTGGAAGGAGGACCCAACACCCTGAAGTCTGTCAAACGAGCCATTGAAAACAAGACTCCCGTCATCATCATCAAAGTACCGTGTCAATTATCCATTCGATTTTATTGCCCAGCTACGAAATGCTTCACAGGGTGCAGGAAGATGACGTTTTTGCATGTATATGCTGGTGTTCTTTCATATTATTGTCTTCTTTTGTCCATAGGGTTCAAGAACATGTGCTGGTGTTCTTACATATTTGCTGATGTTCTTTCGTATGTTCTTATTGCCTATTTTGTCCGTATAGTTCAGGAAGATGTGCTGATGTTTTTGCATATGTGACCCGTTCTCACAAAAGGGACCATAAGTCGAAAATTGTCAAGTTTGAGATATGTATGTCACTGCAATCTACTAGTTATGCAGTTTAATTCAATATAAGAATGAAAGCTGTACTACTAAAATTGACAGAGATATCAGCAGTTGAAGTTGGCTACTCACAAGGCGGCCGTACTGACCCCCGGCACTCTTTTCGCCTGTAGCGGCGGTCGGCCTAGCGCGACTTACGGTCCCTTTTGCGAGAACGAGTCACATATATGCTGATGCTCTTTCATATTATGTCTTCTTTTGTCTATAGGGTTCAGGAAGATGTGCTGATGTTCTTGCTTATGCTCATCAAAATGCTTCCCCAAAAGAAGACGGGTATTACTGCTAACACTACAATTTCTACTCTCTCTCTCTCTCTCTCTCTCTCTCTCTCTCTCTCTCTCTCTCTCTCGATCCGTGATAAGCTTTACTGTGTTTCATCACTGAAAATGTAGTTCTGGGATATCCCCCCCCCCAGACAACATCTTCGAGTTCTTGAAAGAGTCTCTCTCTTCTCTCTCTCTCTCTCTCTCTCTCTCTCTCTCTCTCTCTCTGGGGAGCCGGCGTGGTCGAATGGTAGAGCGCTGGACTTCTAATGCTCGGGTCTTGAGTTCGATCCCGGCTGGGACCAAATATTGTGCTGGCTTTTTCATCGTTGCCCCGTCTTTGATATCACCCTATGTGGTGGAAAAGGACGTTAAACCCCTAAACACCCACCCACCTCTCTCTCTCTCTCTCTCTCTCTCTCTCTCTCTCTCTCTCTCTCTCTCCTGAGCCCTTTACATTTGCCCGTTACCTTTGCTTGACTGAGAGACTGAATAGTACATTTGTTAAACACCCAAAGAACCAACTTAGTCAAAGTAGTTACTTTGTACTTTTCATTGTAAGTCGACAGGGTTGCCACTTGTCAATCAGGACCGCAGTATAGATCCTTTTTTCGCGCGCAGGCAGACTAGTGGTTACAACCAGGCAGACAGGGATCCTGGCAACCGTAGAATAGCAGTCAGGCGTCATGGCCCAGTGGGAGGTATCAACTGGGCCATGGGGGCTAATCCCGGGGAGGTAAAGAGTTGTTGCCCCTCCCCTGTGACTGTATCCAATTATTCTTTTCGTAGCACTCTGGCTGCCATCTATGGGGAAGTTGAGGATAGCCTGAAGGAGATGGTGAGGAAAGAGTTCGTTAGTGAGGAAGCTGAGGTCATAGAGCAAGTGGATCTCGTGAAGAAATGTGTGCGCGTTCCCCATCTGATCACTGTCTACGAGCTGGGCACCAAGAGAAAGTCGGACGTCGACGTGGCCATCATCAAGGGACTCTTGAAAAAAGAAGGTCAGGGAGTTTGTGGTCTGTGCTTTTGGACAGATGCAACATTCTCTCTCTCTCTCTCTCTCCTCTCTCTCTCTCTCTCTCTCTCCCTCTCTCCCCCCCCCCCATGTCTCTGCTCTCTCTCTGTCTCTCTCTGTCTCTCTCTCTCTCTCCTTCCCCCTCTCCTCTCTCTCTCTCTCTCTCTCACACACACACACACACACACACACACACACACACACACACACACACACACAGAGTCAAAAATAGCCTCCTGCATGGAAAAGAAGGTGGTGTGCCCTAGGGGTTGGCGGAAGGGTTAAAGGTTCGTTCTGTCGTTTTCATTTTGCTTTATTGTCTTTCATGAAAAGCGAACACGAAAATGAACAGGGGCCTGAAGGGAGCTGTTAGAGGGATACTGAAGGACAGCGTGGTGGCTCAGCTGGAACTGGCACTAGCCTGGAACAGAGTGGATGTCGCAAAGAGCGAGATCTTCACGGAAAACAGAAGATGGAAGGTATGAGATTGTATCGTAGGCATTTTCTCCTCTGTCTTTTGTGGGTGTGGTGAAAGGTTGGGTGTTTGATGTGTGTCGGTCTGTGTGTGTGTTTGAGGTGGTTACCACCATTGGTGATTACTTCGATTATAATAATAATAATAATAATAAATTGTTCTTGTATGGCGCAGAAAGTCTGCCCAAGAGCCGGAGCACTCAGTGCGCGCTACACACACACACACACACACACACACACACACACACACACACACACACACACACACACACAGACAGACCGACGGACACACACACACACACACACACACACACACACACATACACACACACACACACACACACACACACACACACACACACACACACACACACACACACGGCGGACGTGGGATACAGGGGAGGATACAGT
>JACVVK020000401.1:495000-500000 GCA_018292915.2 Batillaria attramentaria | reverse complement strand
TTGCCAGCTCCAGTGGTGTTCCTCCCTGGTAATGGGTGGAACCCACGGAGGACTCGGAAGCTGGGACAATTTTTATTATGCATGATGATGGAGATGAGGATGATAGTTAGATGATGCTATGGAGGTCCATGTGGTTTGGGACTGCGGGACAGGGCCGCATTCCACGCTTCCTGTCATAAATATCCCGGCATTAACCAGGCCCGGGAACTACGGCACCTGCGGTGCCGGCCGTGTAATCATCCACATCATAAGACGTGTCATACCAAGGGAAGCACCCCCAAAGTCGCACCCGTGAAGTGGGTGAAGCTCGGCTGTGTGGCAACAGCCTCCCCATTGGGCCCATAGCACACCCGCTCTGGGTAGGAGCCGACCTAGGTATGAAAAATCCCGCTTGCCTCGGCTGGGATTCGAACCCGGGTCTCCCGGTCCATGATCCGAAGTGCTAACCACTACACTACGGGGGCCGGTATGTTTTTCCCATTTGTGACGGGTAGCCGGGATAGGCGAATGGTAGAGCGCTGGACTTGCATTGCTCGGGTCATGAGTTCGAATCCCGGCTGTTGCCAAATATTGTGCTTGCCTTTTCTCGTTGCCCCGTCTTTGATATCATCCTTACATGGTGGAAAATGCCGTTAAGTACGTCCCAAACACCCATCCCACCCCTACCCCTCGCCCACCCGTGACCACTGTTTCCAATTTATTTCTGATGGTCTTTCAGGGAGTTTGAAGATCTGGCTGTCAACCTCCTGAACAAGTGTTTCCATGTGGACCAGCAGAAGGCTCAGGATTTGTTGGTGCGGAAACTGCGACAATGGGGAAACGCTTCCTGTGTTCTGATCGCCCTGAAATCCAACAACAAGCGATTCATCTCCCAGTCCGCTTGTCAGGCCCTCGGCAGATCTGTGTGGAATGGGAAAGTGTCACCTAACACCTGTTTCTGGAAGGTACGTCTGTTCATACTCAGTGTACAAGCATGGGTAGGTAGGTAGGTAGGTGTTTGGAAGTTTAACGTCCTTTTCCACCACATAAGGGTGATATCAAAGACGGGGCAACGATGAAAAAGCCAGCACAATATTTGGCCCCAGCCGGGGTTCGAACTCACGACCCGAGCATTGGAAGTCCAACGCTCTACCATTCGACCACCGCGGCTCCCCGTGTACAAGCATGAACTGTGTTTCTGTATTATCTTATTTACTAGTTTGATTTTTGTCCGACAAGTGTTACATGAAGGCCTACGTCTGTTCATACTCAGTGTACAAGCTTGGACTGTGTTTCTGTATTACCTTATTTACTAGTTGGATTTTTGTTCGACAAGTGTTAGATGAAGGACTCTTAAAATCTTCATGCTTGTGTTTCCTTCAGTCCGACTTCGGGTTTAGAGACCTTTTGTTAGTTACTTTCTTTCTTTCTTTATTTTATTCAGGGCTAAACATCTTCCACCTTTGGCCAGAAATTTTCCTCCCTTCAGAGAGTGTGTTTCCTCTGCTGAAGCACCTAAAAATCATTCCAACAAAAATAATAATAATAATATGAGTATTGTATAGGCGCTTTTCCCAATTTCATGAATCGGCTCAAAGCGCCGCGAACTGAACCCAACACGCACGCTCACGTGAATCACACGCATCCTCTCACACGCTGGACATAAACACATTACAATCACGTGGTGCGAAGGGTCAGCTCAGCTATTTAAATTTCGGGATTTAGAATTGCATTTATTTTTTTCAAATTTGGTGGGCTGAACATTTCCAAAGCAGAGGGGGAGGAAGCCGGAGTACCCGGAGAGAACCCCCGACGATCGGCCCGAATGAACGGTGCCACATACGAGAAGGAAAAATTCTTCGCCCCGAATGGGACTCGAACCTCTGACCTCTCGCATTGGTGACAAGTCTCTTAACCACTAGACCACCGACCGCCCCGAAAACTGCACAGATTTTAGTCTACTCCTAAAAATTTGCCTCCACACTAAAGCGTTTTCTCGTCTGAAGCATTCATACTGAAAAGCACAAAACTGCGCAGATTTTAGTCTAATTTTTAAACATCCTGGGGAGCATGCCTCCTGACATAGCATAACGCGAATACTCTGCAGACATGACTGTGTTCATGGCGTTGCTCACTAAATTCGACACACCTTTTCTTCTTTTGGATCGTGGATCATTTTAAGCCTGTGTATTGTTGTAGCACTTGATCCTGAAATTGTCCGATCCACGATCCAGGGATTAATGAAATTGTCCTATTCATTAATCCCAGGATCGTGGACCATTTTAAGCCCTGTGTATTGTTGTAGCACTTGATCCTGAAATTGTCCGATCCACGATCCAGGGATTAATGAAATTGTCCTATTCATTAATCCCAGGATCGTGGACCATTTTAAGCCCTGTTTATTGTTCTAGCACTTGATCCTGAAATTGTCCTATTCATTAATCCCAGGATCGTGGACCATTTTAAGCCCTGTTTATTGTTCTAGCACTTGATCCTGAAATTGTCCTATTCATTAATCCCAGGATCGTGGACCATTTTAAGCCCTGTTTATTGTTCTAGCACTTGATCCTGAAATTGTCCTATTCATTAATCCCAGGATCGTGGACCATTTTAAGCCCTGTTTATTGTTCTAGCACTTGATCCTGAAATTGTCCTATTCATTAATCCCAGGATCGTGGACCATTTTAAGCCCTGTTTATTGTTCTAGCACTTGATCCTGAAATTGTCCTATTCATTAATCCCAGGATCGTGGACCATTTTAAGCCCTGTTTATTGTTCTAGCACTTGATCCTGAAATTGTCCTATTCATTAATCCCAGGATCGTGGACCATTTTAAGCCCTGTTTATTGTTCTAGCACTTGATCCTGAAATTGTCCTATTCATTAATCCCAGGATCGTGGACCATTTTAAGCCCTGTTTATTGTTCTAGCACTTGATCCTGAAATTGTCCTATTCATTAATCCCTGGGAGGTGCACTGGTGCAATAGTTACAGCTATTGTTGGAAACCATGCTGCTTAATATCTAATAATAAGAAGAAGAAGAATTGTATAGGCGCTTTACCCAAGTTCATGTATCGGCTCAAAGCGCCTCAGCACGCACGCTCACGTGAATCACACGCATTCTCTCACACACGGGACATAAACACATTATTATTTAAATTTCGGAATTTAGAATTGCATTTATTTTTCAAACTTTGTGGGTTGAACATTTCCAAACCGGAGGTGAAGGAAGCCGGAGTACCCGGAGAGAACCCCCGACGATCGGCCCTAATGAACGGTGCCACATACGAGAAGGAAAAATTCTTTGCCCCGAGTGGGACTCGAACCCCTGACCTCTCGCACTGGCGACAAGTCTCTTAACCACTAGATCTCCGACCGCCCCGTCGTGTCATATATTGGGAAGATTTAGTAGGACTTCGTAAGGAGGACTTCGCTGAGCAGCGTAACCCATTTCCATGTAAATTAGGCTCACGCGGCAGAGGCCGCGAGCTGCTAACGCGCTGCGATTGGCTAATGGTACCCGTAACGTGCCTAATTTACATGCAAATGGGTTACGCTGCTCAACGAAGTCCTCCGTACGAAGTCCTACTATATCTGCCTTTTGTCTCAGTCATTCGTTTCTGGTTGTCATTCATTTTTTTTTATATTTATTTTCACTGGCTGTATTTTGCAGTGGTTTGCTTGTATGCTCGTTCCTGTGCTGGTGTGCAAGTTCATCAGATTCGTTCCACTTGAATCTGCGGAAGGCAAGGTAATGCTTCCTTTCATATTAACAGTGAAATCCAGTAGACTAAGTGTTGGAAAATTACCGGCCACCGTAGTGTAGTGGTTAGCACTTCGGACCATGGACCGGGAGACCCGGATTTGAATCCCAGCCGAGGTAAGCGGGATTTTTCCTACCTAGGTCGGTTCCTAGCGGGTGTGCTGTGGGCCCAGTGGAGAGGCTGTTGCTACACAGCCGAGATTCACCCACTTCACGGGTGCGACTTTGGGGGGTGCTTCCCTTAGTATGACACGTTTTATGATGTGGATGATTACACGGCCGGCACCGCAGGTGCCATAGTTCCCGGCCTGGTTAATGCCAGGATATTTATGACAGGAAGCGTGGATTGCGGCCCTGTCCCGCAGTCCCAAACCACACGGACCTCCATAGCATCATCTTGCCATCATCCTCATCTCCACCATCATGCATGATAAAAATTGCCCCAGCTTCCGAGCCCTCCGTGGATTCCACCCATGACCTGGGAGGAACACCACTGGAGCTGGCAAAAGAGTTGGGGCAGCAAAAAAAAAAAAAAAAAAGGTGTTGGATAATTATGTGGGTCGAACTGAATAAAAGCGCCTTCTCATTAAACTCCCCTTTTCATTTAAAAATAATGGATTACCAATACAGCACAAGATTGTAAGTAGATTATGTAAGATTATTCAAAATTCAATTCAAACGACTTTATTGTGTCCATCAAGAACAAATTTGTGTTTTGCCCAGGGGGGCATGAATAATTAAAATAAAGGGTTAATATTTTAAAAGCAGCTTCACTATGTATGACTTGTATAAGACAAGCAAACTAAAACTGATAAGAAAGGACACAATGCATCATTATTATAAATGTGATCAAAAGACATATATTATGCTAAGTCAATAAAGTGAATGCTAGCGGGGGAGGGGGGGGGGCCGCCACTTTCAGATGCTGAGTCACTGACAGATACAGATAACTTTATTGTCCTTAAGACAGGTAATTTGTCTTCGGCTTCATCGACACGTAAAGGAGATCATGAAATCACACATTTGGTTTGGCTTTAAAAAAAAATTCCCTTGTTGATTCCAGCCAGCCCCCAACAGCAGGGGGAGCCGGGGTGGTCGAATGGTAGAGCGTTGGACTTCTAATGCTCGGGTCGTAAGTTCGATCCCGGCTGGGGCCAAATATTTGTGCTGGCTTTTTCATCGTTGCCCCGTCTTTGATATCACCCTATGTGGTGGAAAAGGACGTTAAACCCCCAAACACCCACCCACCCACCCACCC
>JACVVK020000401.1:317500-492500 GCA_018292915.2 Batillaria attramentaria | reverse complement strand
TACATTTTCACTTACATCCGGGAAAGAAACAGAAACTATCCTTTTCCTCATTAGACTAATAAATATGCAGGAAGTAACACTTTTTGAATTTTTCAAAGCTGTTGGTGTCGTTGTTGTTTAATTTTGCAGGTCGCCTACCTCGTATTCCTCAGTCTCTACAGTTACCTGCTCCTGGTCAAGTTGTCTCCCAAAATTCACTTCTTGGAGGTCGTCATCTTGGTGTGGGTTGTGACCATCTTCGCTGAGGAACTTCGAGAGGTGAGACAAAGGTCATCGACGTCAGAAAACGCCTGACGTTTTCCTATGACGTCATAGATGGTTGTCGGAAACTGTGGGTTTTTTTGTTTTTTTTTCAGATAATTGTTGGTTGTTTATACTTGTTAAAGATACTAACGAAACTTTTTTTCTTTTTTCTTTTTCTTTTCGGTTTTTGTTTTCCTTTTTTTTTGGGGGGGGGGGGAGGGGGTACTGATGTTTATTTTTCATAAAATTATGCAGGTGGTTGTACATGTACCTGTTTTATTATGCAGGTGGTTGTACATGTACCTGTTTTATTATGCAGGTGGTTGTACGACGTACCTCATTTATTATGCAGGTAGTTGTACGTACCTGATTTATTATGCAGAAGATTGTTGTACATGTACCTGTTTTGTCTTGCAGGTGGTTGTACTTGTACCTGTTTTATTGAGCAGGTGGTTATACATGTACCTGTTTTATTATGCAGGTGGTTGTAGGTGTAGCTGTTTTATTATGCAGGTGGTTGTACATGTACCTGTTTTATTATGCAGGTGGTTGTACACGTACCTGTTTTATTGTGCAGGTGGTTGTACGTACCTGTTTTATTATGCAGGTGGTTGTACATGTACCTGTTTTATTATGAAGGTGGTTGTACATGTACCTGTTTTATTATGCAGGTGGTTGTACGTGCCTGATTTATTATGCAGGTGGTTGTACATGTACCTGTTTTATTATGCAGGTGGTTGTACATGTACCTGTTTTATTATGCAGGTGTTTGTACGTACCTGATTTATTATGCAGGTGGTTGTTCATGTACCTGTTTTATTATGGAGGTGGTTGTACATGTACCTGTTTTATTATGCAGGTGGTTGTACATGTATGTACTGTACCTTTTATTATGCAGGTGGTTGTACATGTACCTGTTTTATTATGCAGGTGGTTGCACATGTACCTGTTTTATTATGCAGGTGGTTGTACATGTACCTGTTTTATTATACAGGTGGTTGTATGTATACCTGTTAAATATGTAGGTGGTTGTACATGTACCTGTTTTATTATGCAGGTGGTTGCACACAACGTCCATTCAGTTCGCTCCAGCTGGAGAAAGGCTATGGACTTCTCCTTAGTGGTGGTGTTCTCACTCGGCGTGGCTCTCCGGCTGCTAATGTTTATCCCGTGTCACACGTGCTACGAAGTGGGCCGGGTCGTTCTGTCCATCAACCTGGTGCAGTTCTGTGTCCGCCTTCTCTTCAGCTTCTCCATCAACAAGGAACTGGGTCCCAAGGTCGTCATGATTCGCAGGATGGTGAGGATGGTTTTTCATTTATTTATGTGCACACACACACACACACACACACACACACACACACACACACACACACACACACACACACACACACACACACACACACACTAAAGCATTTACACTGTCGAAAATGCCGGAAACTATCATGAAGTTTTGTTTTGGCTTCTTTCGTTTTGGTTTGTTGTTGTGTTTTGTTTGTTTGTTGTTTTTTCCCCTTTTTTTAGGAGCGGGACGGATGATGAAGTAATGTGTTTTGTGTCATCCCTTTTATTAGTAAGGTGAAGCTGCAGCATGGTAACGCCCTCCCTCCCCCCCCCCCCATCCCCCCACACACTACTGGAAAAATCAGCCTGACATAAATAGGTTATAATAAAGTAGATTTAGTTCGCTTTGTTGCCCTATCGCCAATGATTTCACTGTCAGAACGCCCTGTGAAGCCATATTCTCAGACCTAGCGCAGAGAAAATGTCAAGTTTCAAGTTTTAGTGCTTTATGTTTCGATCTCCTCCGCGTAATATTGACATCAGAGGCTTTGATAAATCAGAAGAAAAAAGAATGGAGTATCTCAGTCGTCATATTTAATTTGCAGATCACAGACCTGATGTGGTTTTTCGTCATCCTGCTGGTGTTTGTCTTCGCTTACACTATCGCATCGGAAGCCATCTTGTACCCCAACACTGAAGTGTCCTTGAAACTCCTGTACTATCTTCCCCGCAAGGCCTACTGGCAGATCTACGGGGAACTGTTTCTTGAAGAACTGGAAGGTATTGACCACCTGAACTGTGTGCAGTTGTAACTTGATGTGAAGAATTCCAAAATATATCAAAATTTAATCTCTTTGTTTGACCAAGAGGCATTTTGCTGAGTAAGAGAAGAATTATTTCAGTAGTTAGTTAGGGCTTTACGCCGCGCAAGCTGCAAAGACTATTTCGCGGCTAAGAATTATTTCAGTAGTTAGTTAGGGCTTTACGCCGCGCAAGCTACAAAGACTATTTCGCGGCTAAGAATTATTTCAGTAGTTAGTTAGGGCTTTACGCCGCGCAAGCTGCAAAGACTATTTCGCGGCTAAGAATTATTTCAGTAGTTAGTTAGGGCTTTACGCCGCGCAAGCTGCAAAGACTGTTTCGCGGCTAAGAATTATTTCAGTAGTTAGTTAGGGCTTTACGCCGCGCAAGCTGCAAAGACTATTTCGCGGCTAAGAATTATTTCAGTAGTTAGTTAGGGCTTTACGCCGCGCAAGCTGCAAAGACTATTTCGCGGCTAAGAATTATTTCAGTAGTTAGTTAGGGCTTTACGCCGCGCAAGCTACAAAGACTATTTCGCGGCTAAGAATTATTTCAGTAGTTAGTTAGGGCTTTACGCCGCGCAAGCTGCAAAGACTATTTCGCGGCTAAGAATTATTTCAGTAGTTAGTTAGGGCTTTACGCCGCGCAAGCTGCAAAGACTATTTCGCGGCTAGGAATTATTTCAGTAGTTAGTTAGGGCTTTACGCCGCGCAAGCTGCAAAGACTATTTCGCGGCTAAGAATTATTTCAGTAAGTTGAATAATAATAATAATGTGATCAACCAGCGAATCAAGAAACAAGAAACAAACATAGAATACAAAGCATGCCTTGTTGTAACCAAAAACCATGAAATCAAAGACATGTATGCGCGAGACACACTGTAGAATTGGAAAATTTGACGAAAATCTCTGTGTGTGTGTGTGTGTGTGTGTGTGTGTGTGTGTGTGTGTGTGTGTGTGTGTGTGTGTGTGTGTGTGCGTGCGTGTGTGTGAAGTACTTTTCATTCTCATTTCCATTCCAAAGTTGTTGTTGTTGTTTTTTTTACATTTCTTGAGTAGTATTAGCAACGGCAAGGTTGAAAATTGGTCTGACGACTAACACCTTTTTTACCGTTGTAAAATAAAGATTCGTTCGTTCGTTCGTTCGTTCGTTCGTTCGTTCGTTCGTTCGTTCTCTGTTATACAACATGCGATATACACCAGGTGACGAATGCACCAATAACCGCACCCTATACTCTGGATACAAGGAACAGCGCTGTCCGTCTGATATCGGTCAGTACATGGTGCCCATCATGATGGCGGTCTACGTCCTCGTCACCAACGTTCTGCTGCTTAACCTCCTCATCGCCATGTTCAGGTCGGCAGCTTACTATCCTTTGCTGATTTTTTTTTCCAAAAGCTCACCCGTAATGAGCTATTTAGAATTACACGAGTTTGACGCGACAAATTTCATCAAATCGAGAAATCACCTAGTTTGTCCCACGATTCAAATTTTCAGTACCGTTTATACTAGTACGAGCAAAGTCTGTCGTGATGCGACGAATCGCTGGCTGTGTGTTGTGCTGCAGACAATTTTTAGGTTAGAACAATAGGAGAAGAATAATGATTTTTTTTTTTTTTTTTTTGCTGCCCCAACTCTTTGCCGGCTCCAGTGGTGTTCCTCCCTGGTAATGGGTAGAATCCACGGAGGGCTCGGAAGTTGGGGCAATTTTTATTATGCATGATGATGGAGATGAGGATGGTAAGATGATGCTATGGAGGTCCGTGTGGTTTGGGACTGCGGGACAGGGCCGCATTCCACGCTTCCTGTCATAAATATCCCGGCATTAACCAGGCCCGGGAACTACGGCACCTGCGGTGCCGGCCGTGTAATCATCCACATCATAAGACGTGTCATACCAAGGGAAGCACCCCCAAAGTCGCACCCGTGAAGTGGGTGAATCTCGGCTGTGTGGCAACAGCCTCCCCATTGGGCCCATAGCACACCCGCTCTGGGTAGGAGCCGACCTAGGTAGGAAAAATCCCGCTTGCCTCGGCTGGGACTCGAACCCGGGTCTCCCGGTCCATAGTCCGAAGTGCTAACCACTACACTACGGGGGCCGGTAGGAGAAGAATAATGATAATGCCATTTTTTTTAGAATCGTATCGGAGAAGAAGGAACGACAACTTGGAGGGTAAACATTCTGAGCTGATCCAGTCAGATATATATACGTCCTTATTCATGTGGATTTGAAGAGTTTACATTGTTATTTCCCTTTAATTCCCATATAATTACCACTGAGCCTCTTTCTCCCATTTTTGTGTGAATAGCTTCCTTAGCTTTTTTTTTAACAATCAACCGATGTTTTATCACTGTTTAAAACCTTGAAATATTTGTCTGCTGTTGTGGCCAAAGAACATAATTGCACGAGGTCTCAAAATGCCTGTACATTCCCTATTAGTCTCAGGCATCATAGTCACCCTTACAAATGCTTCAATCTACAAACACAAATTATCATGCACAGACCATTCAAGGGCACGCACCTGACAGGAGTTTAAAAAAAAAAAAAAAACTTGAATGTCTCCTTTCCGCTCAGGCCTCACTAGAGTAATGTTAGTATACTTTCTGTTGAGGCCAGAAAGCCGCTTGGTCCAAACCCACTCGCGTTGTTGTTGCCGCTCTCCAGCGCAAAAAGTCCCACCTTCACTGGCAGCTTGCCTCTTGTGGTGCCCCCCCCCCCCCCGGCATGCACCTCGGGCTACAGAGTTCAAAAATGACGAAAATCACGTTTTTTCGTGATAACAAAAATCATTCAGGGTTCTCCAAATAAACACCACACATGACCCCACGATCAATTAATAAAAAATAAATATTTGTGTCGTTACGCCTGTGTTTCTTCACCAGCTACACGTTCCAGCAAGTTCAGGAAAACACGGACATCTACTGGCACTTTCAGAGGTTCAACCTGATCTTCGAGTACTCGGCCAGGCCTTGTCTCCCTCCACCACTCATCATCTTCTCCTATATCAGGATGGCGGTCGTCTGGGGATACAAAAAGGCATGCTGTAAGGCGGCATCGGATTCGCCAAAGTTCAGTAAGTGAGACAGCTCCCTGTAGGTGTAATAATTCAGTTTAGTTCAATTCAGTTTATCCATAAATGGAGAGTTGATGTGTGTGGTATGTCACATAAAACAAGAAACAAAAAATATCATAAAATAAGTCATAGATATGAAATAAATATAAGACAAATTGTAGTATGAAACTTTAAATAAGGTATAAGTATGAATAATAAATAATTAATAAATAAATTATTATAAGATTAGTATAAAATGGGTAAGTATGAAATAAGTGTAACATAAGTTAATTAGTATGAACTTGGCATTAAATAAGTAAGTTAGGATTAAGAAAGGTAAATTTGTATGAACTTAGTATAAGATAATTAAGTTACGGTAAGTTAAGTAAATTAGGATAAAAATCAGTATAAAAGAAGTAAATTAGTATAAAATAAGTAAATTAATCCAAATCAGTATGAAATAAGTAAATTAGTATTAAATTAGTATAAAATAAGTAAATGTTGATAAAATAAGTAAATGAGTGTAAAATTAGTAAGTGAGTGTAAAATTAGTAAATGAGTGTAAAAATAGTAAATTAGTAAATACGTTTAGTATAAAATATGTTATTTAGTATGCAATTAGAATACAACAGGCGCGTAGGAAGATGCTGAGAGGAAGGGGGGCCCACTAAGTCGGGTGAGCCATACGGCCGGGGTGAAGAAGGGTGGGGTGTGTGTGGGTGTGTGTGTGTGTGTGTGTGTGTGTGTGTGTGTGTGTGTGTGTGTGTGTGTGTGTGTGTGTGTGTGTGTGTGTGTGTGTTGACTGCCAAGGATTGTGTCCTGCGACAGCACGGTCCTTGGTTTGGTATTAATCTCGGCCCTCTCCTCTTATCAAAAGCAAGGGGGGCCCAAAGATATTCGGGCCCCCCTTCCAAAAATCGAACGGGGACCTGGGCCCCCAGGGCCCCCGTGGTTCCTACGCCCCTGAAACAATAAGAAAATTAGAACGAAATAAATAAATTAGTATAAAATAAGTGATGTTGCATAAAATTACTATAAAAGAACTGATTGTAAAAATAAATGAATTAAAACTGGTATGAAATCAGCAAAGTAGTATAAGTTCATGTAAGTAAACTAGTATAAAATAAGTAATATTTTTAAACACAGAAGGTTGTTCGGTTGTTCTTGTAAGCGCGCTTGTACTCTTCAGTCTTAGTTAGATCTGAATGCGGGTGGGTGTTTGGGGTTTGAACGTCCTTCTCCACCACATACGGGTGATATCAAAGACGGGGCAAGGATGAAAACAAACCACAAATATTTGGCCCCACCAGGGATCCGAACTCATGACCCGAACGCTGGAAGTCCAACGCTCTACCATTCGGCATCCCCGGTCCCCCAGATCAGAATGAAATGCATTGACGTCGGCTGCCTATACGAGCGAGAAATCAAATTCTTCTCCTCAGCGGCTGACCGCAACACTAACCGACTCCTCGATATTCGCGTGGCGTAAAGCCTTCTGGTTGTTCACTGCCAGTCTGTGAGATTCTGCCACTGCACAGGTGACTAAGTGATGCGTCGTTAGACACAACCAAAAGAGTTCAGAACGATTTGCGAACAAAAGAATTATGAGAAGATGGGTGTTTAGGTCACATCCACATAAAGTCACGTGTGCCGTTTGTCCTCAGACCAAGACTTTGGAGAAAAGAAGAACAAGGAGCTGGTTCGTTGGGAGGACATTATGGTGGAGACATACCTGTCTGAGATGGAAACCATTACCACAGACAGCGTGCAGGAACAAGTTAAGGGACTCGCTCAGAGGTAATTAAGAAACCTGTAGCGGTGTTTATTTCTTTTGTGTAAATTCTTTTAGTCGTATTCTGCATGGTTGTATTTGTAGTGTGAAGATCTAGAGGAATCATCGTCAGTGAAGTTAGTGCTTATCTAAAGGATTTGCTTTACCACGAAATTATTTCAGCCACAAGATGTCTCAGTGTTAGCCGTTGCTACCAAGCCTCGTGTATTGGGGAAAGGTTTAGCAGGGTCATTTAGGGGGGGGGGGGTGTCTGCGGTGCGAATGTTCAGCCCATGGATTAACTTCCATTGTAACCCCCACCCCCACCTTCCAGGAGAAGCGCGTCGCCCTGGTGCAGCGCCTCCCAAATTTCTTTCCTTTTTTTTTCAATTTTGGAAAGGAAAGCCGGATAACCCGGAGAGAAACGCCCGATGAGCAGCCTGGTTGCCAGGAAAAACCGGTATCACATATCACAAGCTCGACCTGGGCTCGAACCCACGCTTCATCGCCATGACAGTGGTGACGGCCGTTCAGTAGCACAGCAGCTAAGTCAGACGCGCTACCTGTTAGACCACCGCTCACCCCAGACTACCACTCACTTGAACAGCAAGCCCAAGCTATTGTAATGTCTCAGATGTGTTGTTTGTGAATGAATGCACGGTTCATATACAGTCTTCACAAAAAAGTTAAGGGCCAGTCAACATAATGGGTGACAGTTTCAATGAATCAGAAAAAATAAACGAATAAGATTTTCCCCGTAAAATTCGGTAGCATGGTTAAGGGGTAATTAGTGAACATGGCGACCACTGTGTGGATGGCACATGCGCGTCATACAGCATGCTTGGCGCGTTTGAAAATCTGCAATTTCGGCAAAACTAGACCGAGTTTCAGTGTTCAGTGAGCGATACCTGGGGCTTTCTGCACGGCAAATATGAGACGCAGGTCAAAGAATGCATCCCTGGTTATGAACTGTACTCATTTGTTTGCCTACATAAGCCGCCGTTTCAGCAATGTTCAGCACTACACCAGCATGCCACCACGACAAAAGTTGAATGATATTTGCAAGTGGTCCTTAACTTTTTGAGAAGGCTGTATAAGTGGTGTTTTTGGGCCAGTCAGGTGGGTTTCCTCACACGATGTTTATTAATTTTTTTTTTTCAGATTGGACAGTATGCAGAGCAAGACAGAAGGATTCATGGACCAGCTGGAAAAACGGGTAAGTATCGTCAGTACCAGTCCATCTTATAAAGCGGATGATTCTGATAAAAATGAAAAAGGGACGTATGCTATTGTGTTATCTTCATATAGCCGGTACTAGTCTGTGCGACCGAACTCGCCCCCTTCTCGAGTGTATGCGCTCGCACCGATATGAACTTTTCGGTGGCTGTGTTGTTTTCTCGGTGGCTACGCACAACGAAACGTCAGGCTAGTGTAAGAAATATGACGTCATGCCTAAGCTCTCTGATGACGTTCACTAACTGGATATAAAGTGCGCAACAGCACTTGAGGGATCCCCTATGGCGCATGTCGTGGTGTTAGAGTGCGACATTGTCGACTGACACACGCGTGCACTGTGAGCGCGGGTAAGATGTATATTTTCAGGAGCGTCAGTCGGCGTACACTATGTCCTTGGCTTGTATCAATATTCGTCCAGCCACCGAAACGATATTCACTTTATGGATGATTTTCCTATGGAGCGAAAAAAAAACACGACAGGGTCGCCTGGACTAAGCCGGTGCTGTCCTGGTGGAAAATTCTCCCGTAACAAATTCGCTACTCACGAGGTGCGAAATAGGCAGAACAACATACCTAACCTCTCGCTACCGTGATCCTATGTATGGGTATTATCAACTTCGTGTGTGTGTGTGTGTGTGTGTGTGTGTGTGTGTGTGTGTGTGTGTGTGTGTGTGTGTGCTTCGAGGAGAGAGCGTTTCGGTCTTAGTGTCGCATTTTGTAAATATAAAGACTCTTTTCACCATGAATTTTTATTAGACCCAATTACATTCTGAACAGATGACGAACACAAACCAAGCTCTCCAGTGGATCATGAAATCTCTGGAGGCCAGCGGTACAGCATGTCGTGACCCGAAGCCTGACCTCTCAGCAACCCTCCGTCGTGACAAATAATTAAGAACTGACCGGTGCATACCACGAGTCGCAAGATTGTTTCTCAGAGTATTTTAGAAATCACTTGTACGGAGTGTTGTAAAAACATCCTTGCATGTAAAGCAAGGTAAGCCAAACAGTATTGAATACACTTAAATGTCAAAAAATACACTTGAAAAAGAAAATCATTACACTTACTCAGATTTAGAGGTTGGCAGGTCTGGTATTCATAAAGCGTGTGTAGCTAAGAATCGGGCGTAGAAGAATGGAAAATTACTGTTGTTATAAACGCCCGTTTAGACCTTAACGCGTTTGTCCTAGCTAAACGCGCTTCGTGAATACCGGGCCAGGTGGCGTTGCTGTACTTAGGGAAACCAAACACATTACAGAACATGGCTACAGGAAGTGAGGAAGTTTGACAATTATGTAGAAGACACGCAAATTTATTTTAGAATATCACGAATGAATATGAACGTCAAAGTAGAGCTTCAATAAATATGTCGGTGATTATGGGGCTGATTAAGTGATGCCTAACTATGGCTAGTTGATCAGACAGTTTCCAATGATAAGCAGTTCTAACTCATATCATTAATGAGAGCTCCTTGAAGGCCGCTTCCAAGAACTGAGTGGGAAATGTACCACTCTTGACTAAACTCTAATTTAAAAACCCTCTACGATAGAGATTTGCTGCTGTTTTAAGAACAATGTTTACGTAAACCGTAATTTTCCAACTTTCATCATTATATGTGGAGTTCTAGTTGGGATACCAAAAAAATTAGGAGAGTATTCCGGCGTCGTCTAAAGGAATGGGGTGCTGTCTTCATTACTACGTGTTTTGTCAAAGCAATTTTTATTATCCTATTTTGCGTGTTATTTGATCATGAAAATGCTCACACATTAAGAAGATTGTGTTTCTCTAATTCTGTTTCTTTAATCATCATATTGCAGTTGTGTGTACAGCAGTAGCACAGCATAGCTTGAATGTATACTCATCACAAAAAGTCAAGAACTGCCTTCCAGTTCTAGTCCCGGGTGTTGTAAAATGGTCATAGTTTCGTAAACTTGATTAGATACCATAACCAACTTCTCATCTGTCAAACTACGTTGTGAAACCAGACATTTGTGAGAACATACTGCAGGGATACTCTGACACAGCTTGACTTTTGTGGGGGAAAAAACACAAACTTTAGCATTTAATAACACATACCAAAGCAAGCTATGAAAATATATCCATGTGGGAGACTGAAACTATGAAAAGACATCCTTGTGGGAGACAGAAACATTGGATTCTGATACTGATCCCTTGTTTGTTATCATGAACAGGCATGGATTGAAAACGAGAGATTGCATCATCATTGCGTCTTCATAGCATTAGATGTCTTTTTGCAAGTGGTACTTGACTTCTTGTGATGAGTTTATTACTTGATAATATTGTTCACCACTCAGCTTTGTCATATAGTTTTCGATACAAGTCACTGATTCAAAGACAACTATTTCTTTCCCTAATATTCGTCAGCTGTTGATTCCTTGCCTTGTTGTGCTTATTTTATTACTTTAATTGATTTTTTTAATGATGAAAAGTGCTGCACTGACTATTTTTGAAATAACCTAAAGGACTGTTTACACAACTAGTTTAGTCAAGCAATGTCAATAATAGGAGACCAGCGTATGAATATGACATTTACGCAGTATTAATAGGGGAGCCGGGGTGGCCGAATGGTAGAGCGTTGGACTTTCAATGCTCGGGTCGTGAGTTCGAATCCCGGCTGGGGCCAAATATTTGTGCTGGCCTTTTTCTCGCTGCCTCGTCTTTGATATCACCGTGATGGAAAAGGACGTTAAACTCCCAAACACCCACCCCCACCCACCCGCAGTATTAATAATGAAAAATCAACGAATAAATTTGATATTTATGTATCATGTTTGTATAAACCTTTGTTCGCCTTAAAAACAATCAACAAGAAAATAACAAAGGAAAAAGCATTCACCTAAGAACAATAATGGAAAAAGGAAACAAAAAAACAAAAACAAAAAAACACAACGGGTGGAGAGGGTGGGTGTCTGATGGTTTAACGTCCTTTTCCACCACATACGGGTGATACTAAAGACGGCCAGGTCAAGGAGAAAAATGCCAGCAGAAACATTTCGCTCCAGTCTTGATTCGAACTCACGACCCGAGCATTTCAAGTCCCATGCTATACCATTCAGCCACCCCGGCTTCCCGAAAACACACTGTAAGTCTGCACAAACTGACACACGCACTTGCTGGTCCCACAGCTCGCACGCACGCACGCACACACACACACACACACACGCAAGCGATTTGCAACTTTGACTTTCCCAAAGTTGTGTCTTTTAAATTAAATTCATTTTTGACTACATGCTTGTTTTGAAAGTTTGGTTGTTGCTGTTGTTGTTGTTGTTGTTGTAGGTCTCACATTGCACTACACAAAGATAACGTTTGACCACAGACAGTATGTTTAACCGGAAAACAACTCTTATCTGACATCAAATTGTCCACATGCATCTAGGCTTTGCCTGAAAGACGATTTGGTACTTTTTGGTGTTTCACAAAATATAGTCACAGATCCAGTTATGGACTTAATCATACTCCTCGCCGGAGGCTCGGTAGTGTAGTCGTTTCGCACGACTACAAGTCCGAAATACATGTTCTCTTAGCTGTCAGGATGTGGTGTATGGCCGTTGAGGCGGTGCAAAGCAACCCATGCAATCAACCAACCATCCACACACTCACACGCACACCATGCAGGAACGAACACAACGAACAACATGCAAGTTACCAGTAAGAAGATGCCGAGATTTTGAAGTTACTCCTTGCTGTTTACTACTTACTGTGTTGTCATTCACACAAGCACACACACATACGCTCGCTCATCCAATCGCCATTCTCTCGCACATTCTCACGTCATCCTCACGTCATGGTTCTCGCACCGTGACAACAGTAGCTACGGCAAAAACTTAAAACATCTCGTGGTTTCTTTCGTGGTAAACCACTCAAACTAATCATGCAAGATATTATTCACAATGTTTACAGTGGAATTACGCAGTATTAAAGTGACGTAGTCGTAGAAATCCAATCGCAGTCTGGCATGTGGAATAGTCTAGCATGAGTCACGCTGATTTCCATGGTTTTGTAATATCTAATAAGGACGGAATTTGTCTCATCGCGTGAAGTTTGTTAATAATAATAATAATAATGAGTATTGTATAGGCGCTTTACCCAATTTCATGAATCAGCTTAAAGCGCCGCGAACTGAACCCAACACGCACGCTTACGTAAATCACACGCATTCTCTCACACACTGGACATAAACACATCACAATCACGTGGTGCGAAGGGTCAGCTCAGCTATTTAAATTTCGGGATTTAGAATTGCATTTATTTTTTTAAATTTTGGTGGGCTGAACATTTCCAAAGCAGAGGGGGAGGAAGCCGGAGTACCCGGACAGAACCCCGACGATCGGCCCGAATGAACGGTGCCACATACGAGAAACATTCTTTGCCCCGCGTGGGACTCGAACCCCTGACCTCTCGCATTGGTGACAAGTCTCTTAACCACTGGACCGTATGGTTCATACTCACTGCGACCTCCTTTTGCGAGAACGATGAAAAATAAACACGGAATGCGCTTTTTAGTCCAAAGGGGTCTTCGGCGACAAGAGCATGAACTTTCTCTCAGATACATTTCTTCACAAGTGCCACAGTCATGAGAGCCTGTGCTCTGCCAGTGTTCAGGCGAAATGACTGCTCTCTCTCTCTCTCTCTCTCTCTCTCATAGTTTAGCAACGGCAAATCATAAACACGTGTGTGTGTGTGTGTGTGTGTGTGTGTGTGTGTGTGTGTGTGTGTGTGTGTGTGTGTGCCCAAAATTTCTACCGTTGAAAAAGAAGGTTCCATTGTGAGAGGTGATACAAAAACCCTTTGCACATGATGTCACTTGTTTTGCAAGTTGTGGAGTGTGAAAATCAACTTGATTTGCGTTGTGTTGCTTCGTCACACACGTCTGGGTAAAGTCGATACTCTCTACTCGCTGGCTTCGCTAATACTGAAGTACATTCACGCGTTCATGCAGCGGCCGTCGTGCACTTGCCTTCCAGGGCAAGAGCTTCGATCGACATGGTGAGGAAGCTTGGAATCGTTATAGCTACAATGAAAATGATCCACTGGACGATAAATCAGAAGTACAATACATTCACTAGTGATACCGAATACCCGCGAGTTGTTAATACGGCATTTCAGAATAGGTGTCTCACTTTCTGGAAATGCATAACTAGTCTGGGAAAGTCATTTGTTATAGCCGTATTTTCAATGAACACGGACCTATAGGCTTGAAACTGGAGATAAGTCCAGACAACTCTGAGAGTATTAGTAGAGATGATAAATTCATAGGTGCGCTACGATATGCCAGAAAAATTTTTTTGAATCGAACAACCTCAAATGTCAGTAATATCGGTTTCAAAGAACCATCTTTTAATATCACAATTTCTGTTTTAATATCTTGTTTCAAATGTGGTGTTCCCATTTCAGCCACATATCGCCTGTATGTCAAATATTTATCTTGAATGTGTGTATATGAACAATTACTTGTTTGTTTTTTATTCTCCATAATTAGAAAGTTGCCGTTTATTCCTCTTCGATAAATATCTTGTTACAAATTCTCTTTTATATATTAGTAAGGTTAACATAGAGTGTCTGTCGAAAACTATTTTTCATGAGCATATTTGTGGACGCATTTGTATTTTACAGTGTCACAATGTGTTTTTGTACAGTGATCATCGTGAATAAATATCCCGTTACAAACGGATGATAATTAAGTCTTCCATAATAATCGTCTTTTGTCACGAAATACCGACTCATTGCAACTGTATTTATTTCAAGAGCTCCTGAATCAACTTCATCTTCGAGAGCTTAAAAAAAAATATAAAAAAAAAACTTTTTTTACCAACAAACCGTGTACACAATTATGAAAATACCAGGCTTGACACACCTCCTGATTTCATTCAAAATTAATGGCAGTTTTCTGCTTTTGTGAGTGCTTGCGATGGTGGGTGTGAATTTGATGTTGGTTTCTTATGCCCCTCCTCCTCCCTGCCCCTTCCCCCTTTACTCAAGTGAACAGCGTAACATTGGCCCCCAGGTGTATAAAAGTCTGCCAACGAAGATCCAGACACAACAGTCACCTCGCGTTTCTCAAAAGTACAGAATGCTCAGTTCAGTCTGTATCTTTCGGGACAGCATTGGCTGCGTGAAATAACTTTTCTTGTTGCTCTGGTTTCTGTCACTAACTTTGACTGTCTTCGGATATCCGAGTCTGAGGAACGCACACACTGCGCATGTACAGAGCGTTCTCTTGGGAGTGTAAGTAAGGATCACACACACACACACACACACACACACACACACACACACACAGAGGAAACCGCCTTCCTTATCAAATGAAGCCAGACAGTGGAAAGCGGGGAAGCGTGTGAAAGGTTTTCAACACAGGAAAGGCTTCTGTTCCATACAAAGTCTAAAACTGGAAACACAACACATGTGGTACGGAATAAAAACTGGATATATCTTCGAGCACGGTACTAGAGAGTAGTGTAAATCCAAATGCGTCACTTTGCAGAACATGCTCTCTAAGGCATTACCTTACATCAAGCACTCGTAGAAGACTTCAGACTAAGGTGGACATTATCAAGTTTCAACTTTGTACTGCTAATACGCTTCAGCGTGAACGCCTGACAATTTTTAATAACCTACGGCTGAGTGAGACACAGATCATGTGCTGAACAAACCTTCAACTAAACGTTCCATAGAGTTTGTTTTGAGGCGACCAAGAATGATGAACGTGGGTCGATCGACAGGCGAAGTGATGACCAAAATGTGCTGTATATTACATACTGTGTGCATCTTAGTCCACTTGTTTTTCATTCCTTGTCCTTCAACCGATGCCCAGCCGGTGAACACGGACATTTGGACAAAAACCTCCACTGACGAAAACTGGACAAATATCACCACTAAAGACAACTGGACAAATATCACCACTAAAGACAACTGGACAAATATCACCACTAAAGAAAACTGGACAAATATCACCACTAAAGACAACTGGAAAAATATCTCCACTGAAGAACACTGGACAACTACCTCTACCAACGACAGTTGGACAAATATCTCCACTGACGTCAACTGGACAACTGCCTCCACGAAAGACAGTGCGAGAACTGTAGAAGACAGCCGGACAACTGATTCTCCAGAGTATTCAACAGGTTTGAAAACAGTCGTTGTACTTCATACATCCAATTACGAGCATAGATTTATAGTGTCACCAGGGTTTGATGATTATCGACCACATAAATACACAATTGACACGTACACACAAGTGATTCTTCCGAAGGACATGGTCGTCGTGGTCAGTTTTAAGTATTTCCACGTCAACTTATATGAACAAACCGCAAACTACGACGGTACAAAATGGATACCTGATTGTCCAGACACCTCAGCATACGTGTATCTTTCTAGTGTTGACGAAAACATAACGACGTTCGATGGATGGGTGAAATGTAGCGAGAAGTTTCTCTCCACAGCAGTGTACAACCATTCTCTGAACGTCCACTTCTACACGGCGAGAGCTCTTAGACTATATTACATGGTGTATGACGATTTCCAATGTTTGTCATCTGGGTTTAAAATGTTCTATACCATGCTCCGCTGGTGGGAAGCTCCACAGAAACTGGACAGCGGGAAGTGGAACTGTTCCGTGCCTCAATACACCAGCTTCAAGGAGCATTTCCACTGTAACCTGGAGGAAGAGTGTCAAGGCAGGGAGGATGAGGGGCCACACTGTCCCTTCAGTGACTACGGTTGTCAGGGCAACGTGTCTGTTAACGGCAAGTGCTACAGTCGTGTTTATGTAAACAATTCCATCCCTTCCTGGTATTACGCTCGGGAGAAATGCCAGTCAATGGGAGGCGACCTGCCCACAATGACAACACCTGAAGAGTGGGAGGCGTTCAGGAAAGTATATAAATATGGAAAGAGGACAGAACCTGTTCCTGTCGGACTTGAAGTTGGTGTGCTTTCATACAAGTACTTTTACTACAAAAACGTGTACATGTGGGTCGACAACACTGCAGCCTATTACATCAATACACAATACAGGAAACGTGGAAAGTCGCTTTCAAGTTCATGTGCTTACTACAGCCTTCCAAAGGCATTGCGGTCTGATAGTAAAAACGAAATTCGTTTGTTTCCATGTATGCAATTTAATTTAAAGAGATTTGTATGCCAGTTTCCTTCAAGCAATAAGCGCCCACCCACAAATCAAGTTGTATTTCCCACTCGAGAACGCGTACAGCCAATACCTGTTTCACATCTTCCTCTGGTACCTTGTCCTAGTGGACATGTGACAATCGACTTCCTCCGTTGCTCTTTTGAAAGCAAATGTGTTGATAACAGCAGGCTTGATACGTGCCCGTTTTATTTCCACAACACATCATCCACAGACAGTTATTTGGGAAGCGAATCAGCTGCACGGAGTGTGAACAGTGTGGCGATGTTTATCTGTGACAATGGAAGAGCAACCATACCCTACACCCTGGTGTGTGACTTCAAACAAGACTGTCTGGACGGATCGGATGAGTTGTTCTGCGTCCGTTCGGAAACGTGTTTTGGCTTCAAATGTCAAAACAAACAGTGTGTCCGTCTGGAAAAGCGTTGCCAATTCGATGTTGATTGCATTGATGGGTCAGACGAAATTTTCCAGGACAGAACAGGCAGAACATTGATAACATGTTCTAGTTCTTACAAATATAGCTTCCCAACTTACGAAGATGTGCGTCCTCCAGCAGTCATCCATTTTTCCAAACTCGGTATGTGGTCCCACACTTACATGAATGTTTTTGCTCCATGTCCCTCTACTCATTTTCGATGTCCCCCAGGTACAGATTACTGTCTACCCGTGTACCTACGCTGTAACGGCGTCAATGACTGTCCTCTTGGGGAAGACGAGGCAGACTGTGACACTATTAGTTGTCCCGGGTACTATCGTTGTCACGGGTCGTCGGTATGTGTACTTCCTGAGAATCTCTGTGACGGTTCGCCCCAGTGTCCACAACGAGACGATGAGCTGTTCTGTTACTTGCATTGTCCTGACGGATGTCGCTGTCAGGGTCTAGCTTATGTTTGTCACAGGCCTTTCTCTGTCGCGGACTTTCCCAACATCCGGTATCTGGATGCTAGAGGTTCCGGTATGAGTCTCAACGATTTAACAAATAGTTTTTATTTGGTGTGGTTAAATCTTGCCCATGTGTGATATTGCCAGTGTTCAGCAGATGGACTTTCCCAATCTCCAATATCTGGACTTGAGTGATAACGAAATTCCAGTTCTCTACATGGACTCATTGCTAGGACTCCGTAATTTGCGTGTCCTCAGATTTGGAGGAAATCCACTAGTGTCATTTGCCTCTGCAGTCCTGGACCGTAAACACCTTAATTTTGAACGCATTGACATATCAATGTCACAGATAAAGACACTGGACACATCAGTATTTGCACAGTTTCCAAACATCCGCCACCTTAATGTGTCACACAGTGGTCTGACAACTATACCTGAAGCTTGGTTCCAGTACGTGCCCGCTTTGGCTGAGTTGGATATCAGAGGAAACCCAATAGACAGATTTCCTAACAATTTCTACGGAAGTCTGACGCAACTTACCAACATATTTGTTGGAAACTACAAGTTGTGTTGTCGCAGCATTCTACCGGATTATTTTGATGGCATCTGTATCGCCCCTGAGAACGAATTGTCTTCTTGCGAGGACCTCCTGAGGTCTGACGTGTACCGCGTGTTTCTATGGGCCATATGTCTGTCGTCGATTATTGGTAATGCACTCAGTTGTACGTCCAGACTCGTTCAGAAGAGTGCTTCAAGGTCAGCCTTTAACATGTTCGTGACGAGTCTAAGTGGATCAGACTTCTTGATGGGTGTGTACCTGGCTGTTATCGGTTCAGCTGACCTCATCTCACGTGGAACGTACGTGGCTTTTGAAGAAAATTGGATGGGAAGCATTCCATGCAAGGTAGCTGGCGTCTTGTCTCTTTTGTCTAGCGAGGTGTCCACCTTCATGATTTGTCTCATTACTCTGGATCGCTTCATTGTTCTCCGGTTTCCATTTACAACCATTCGATTTGAACGACAGTCGGCTGTTGTAGCCTGTACGCTTGCGTGGGCTGCCGGTACATTAATAGCTGTTGTGCCTTTGCTACCAGGGACGTCACACTGGGAATTCTACAGCCAGAATGGAATCTGTATTCCATTACCAATCACCAGGAATGAATTTTCCGGTCGTCACTATGCTTTTGCTGTCATGATCGTCTTAAACTTCACCCTGTTTGTCATCATTGCTGTCGGACAGACTTTCATCTACAGGTCAGTCAAAGCAAACGTGCTGATTACTGACACAAACAAGAAGTCAAGAGATCTCACTGTTGCTCGTCGTCTGGTATCTGTAGCGTTGTCAGATTTCCTCTGCTGGTTTCCTATTGGTTTGCTGGGTGTTCTGGCTTCTGCAGGAGTTCCAGTGTCTGGAGAACTGAACGTGGCCATGGCAGTGTTTGTGTTGCCTGTCAATTCGGCGCTAAACCCTTTCCTCTACACTTTCAATGTGCTAATGGAGAGGCGACGGAAAGCACTGGAGGACAATCTCTTAAGAATGTTGGAGGCGCGTGTGTTGTCTCAGCCCAAGATTGCAACGTGCAACAGCACAGTAAGCGGAACATCGCAGGAGGGTTAATCCATGAAAAAGAAAAAAATTAGGGTTGGAGTGCAGCATCATCTCTCGCATTACGCGTCTCATACATCAGGAGAGTCTGGAGTGGGTAGATTGACACTGTTCTGGGGCCGATTGCATGGAAAAACGTCTACCGTGATGTCGGTAAACTGCTACCGCTCCGGTAGCTACCGGCGGGTAATTTTGTTATCAAGTTTGGATTGCATGAGTCGTTATCGGAGCGGCGTTAGCTACCGGCACCGTACTATTAATAGACAGGATTTTCCCGGAAACGTGTACAGTCCTATCGCAAAACACTGGCGAAGTTTTTAATGGATGCCGTTCGAGTCCTTGCAGGGCGCTGTTTGTTTCTGTTTATGCTGTCAATGCTACGTTGCTACGAGATACGTGACGACAGATAACGGGAAGCAACTGTCTTTTACACACTGAAGAAAGCAGCCGGTCTGTGTAAACGGCAGTCGCGTGGGTCATTACGTCCTTTGTAACGACATGACAATGCAGTACAAACAGATACACGTATGCGGGTCAGCGAGCATCGTACATGCCGCCATTTATAAAATCGACAATAATTTGGAAGGCAGCTGTGCACAGACGGAGAGAGAGAGAGAGAGAGAGAGAGAGAGAGTGCTATTGATGTGTGTGTATCAGTGTACACACACACACACACACACACACACACACACACACACACACACACACTGCTGTAGAGATTTGTATTGATTTGGAAATGTTATCCACTGTCAGTGGTACCCATTGCAAGAGCCTCGGTAACTCTGTATATTGTTCGGCAAGCTGTCGAACGGTCAACGCCAACCAACTCGCCGCACTTGTCTTCAAAGCATCCGGACGCGTAAAATGGGAGCGTTGACAGTACCTGTGGTGCTGGCGGCAAGGCGCCTTTCCGATTGGGGTGTTCTACGTCAACTTTCAGCTCATCTGTCATTTGCAGTATGTCCACTCGTCGAAATCTGAACTTAGAAAACAGTTCGACGTCATCATATCTATCCAGCTGATACAATCGGTCCCGGAAAATGCGGTTTCTTCGTATTTGTTGCCTGCGATGATTTGCAATAACTATGTGCGCGGCCATATTTACCAGCTTCACGGTAAGAGTTACGGGGGCTGAGAGGTGCCTGTAAATTTACCGGAGGATAAGGGCCTCCGGTAAGCCTACCGCCGACTCATGCAACCCGAGTTATCGGGATTTCCCCAGATTTACCGGCGGATAGGCTATCCCACCTACGGTAGCGGGTTACCGGCAGCCCATGCAATTGGCCCCTGTTCTGTACTTCACTCACTCGACGTTGTACATCTTCCTGCAATTTTCACCTGTACACTAGCCAATCTCTTCTAGCAATTTCTATCACTGCAATCAGCGGTATACGGTGTTCAAAGCCCTCGCTTAGCGAAATCGGAGCCTGGAGCTATTGGTTGCCCGTTTCCCAACCACTTGGGACCGTATCGGGTCAACAAGTGATTTGCAGGCTGAGTAATTAAAATAATCAATTTTCCGACTATATACAGTGGTTCATCGCTTGTGATGTGCTCGAATGCTTTCTATGTGTATTCACAGAAAAGCGAAAAAAATCGCTATGATCTCCCCTTTGTAGTTATGAGTAGCCGTCACTTCGTAGATCAAGCACACGTCAATAGATTTTAGCAGAGAAGATCCAGCGAGGTACAACTTACTGGCTCACTGGCCAGTCGTGGTTGTCCGCTTAGGTAATGGTGTTTTGTTTTGGTTTGGTTTGGTTTGGTGGTTTGGTTTGTTTTTTTTGTTGTCGTTGTTTTGTTTTTGGGTTTTGTTGTTGTTGTTGTTGTTTTTTTTGTTTTTTGTTGTTGTTTTTTTTGGGGGGTGTTGTTTTGTTTTTGTTTTGGGTTTTTTGTTTGTTTTTTGTTTGGTTTGTTTTGTTCTGTTTTTGTTTTTTGTTGTTTTTGTTGTTGCTGTTTGGTATTTTGTTTTTGTTTTTGGTTGCTGTTTTGGGTTTTTGTTGTTGTTGTTGTTGTCGGGGTTTGGTTTTGTTTTCTTTTTGTTTTTTGTTTGTTTTGTTTTGGGTTTTTGTGTGTGTGTGAGTTGTTGTTGTTTTTTTGTTGTTGTTGTTTTGTTTTGTTTTTTTGTTTTTTTTTTGGGGGGGGGGTTGTTTGTTTTTTGTTGTTGTTTGTTTTTTTGTTGTTGTTTTTTTTTGGGGGGGTGGGGGCGTTGGGGGGGGGGGGTTGCACAGACGATCTTCCGTCACGTAGCTATCGTAAAAGAGGGACATCCAATTTGATCTGTTTTCTGCAAGTGTTGCCAGAAAGAAAGAGAAACAGATACAGATCGGAATGAACAGAAAAGGAAGCGGTAATGACTGCAGGTGGATTGTAGACACGACTAGAAGAAACTCAATGAAATTCTAAGAACACTTCACCTCGGACAACAAATCTCACAGTCAAGCCTACGCCTTCGTCAGGACACACAGTAACAAATGGGACACAATTCTAACAAAGGACAATAATATTAATAATAATAATGATAATAATAAGCGCCCGGTGAGAACCCCCGACGGGTCGGCCCGAATGAACGGTGCCACATGCGAGAACAAAAAAATTCTTCGGCTCGAGTGGGACTCGAACCTGACCTTCCGTATTGGTGACTAAATCTTAACCACTAGACTACCGACTGCGAATATTTTTGTCACACACATACTTATACACAGTTACACGCCACTTTCCGATTCTCGAAAGGTTAAGAAACATACGCCCGACGGGGAGAATAAAAGAACTGACCCCACCAAACCCCCCTCCCAAAAAAGGGGCCACCGTATACAAGTCAAACCACCTACCCGCGCTTATACTCAGGTCAAGCCGGGATAGCTGAATGGCTGAATGGTATAGCATTGGACTTCTATATTATTGCCTATTCTCGGGTCGTGAGTTCGAATCCCGGCTGGGACCAAATAATTATTTGTGCTGGCCTTTTTCTCGTTGCCCCGTCTTTGATATCACCCATACATAGTGAAAAGGGTCATCAAACATCCAACCTCCCCCACCCCCCTCCTCCACCGCCCCTCCCCCTTCCCTTATACTCAGGCTAGTCGCAAAAATACCTCCGTGTTCGTGCATCTGTTTTCCGTTTGAAACACCGCTTTTGAGGAGCGACCCCGGAACTGAGTAATCTATACTCGAACAGTGAAGAAAACGTCCAAAATTTACCAAGAATGTGGATAAGTCGTGAATATTTTAATCATTACACACTGTCTTGTATGCTTTCTCCCCGAAAATATATGTACCTTGGTATTTAGATCTAAACCAGCGCGAGGCATTACATTTGGTTCGCTTTGCTTTTGATTTCTGTTCCCCAGTGTGCAAAAAAATTGTGTTCTCTTGGGTTCCTATGGTGCACTCAAACGTACCAGTAATTATTGTATCTTGGTCAAAATATCAGTTCCGAGCAATTATCAGTTTCACCAGATTTCGATTCAGTTTAACATTTTTACCGTCCATACTGACAGAGGATTGACGAAACCCAATACCGGCCAAATAAGACACTGTACATAGTTCTCAGTGAAAGGTCATGGGTACGATTCTGGAAGCACTGGAATATGGATTTCCCTAGTCCTAGACGGGTCAACATCATGTGCAGACTCGAATATTGTTGCCGCGAATACATGTACCGTTTCACACACTATGACCAGGTTTTAGAGATCTGGTCGCCCGAACAAAAGGTACATCTCAAAAACTTTGTTGTACAGACTTCAACATAAGTCAAGGACCACTTGCAAATTTGCCTAAAATTCCTGGAAGATGTCCGTGCAGCACATGGTGGTTTTTCAGCTTCAGCGAGCTTTCCAGGATGCATTGTTAACTCTTTAATACTTTCACAGCAAAAAAATTTTGAAAGATTCCTTGATCTCTATTTTTTTCTGAATTCTTAAAAATTAGACCTGTCTGTCAAGGTGGTCCTTGACTTATGTTGAAGTCTGTAGTTGTTTTGGGGCGTTGGCGGTAGTCGTAGTTTCCGTTCTGCGCGTGCTTGATGTTGGGATGTTTTGTGTGGTTGTTGCCGTTGTTGTTGTTTGTTTGTTTGGTCGGTTGCGTTTGTGTGTGTGTGTGTGTGTGTGTGTGTGTGTGTGTGTTGCTACTTCTTTCTGTTTTTCTTCTTCTTTTTTTTTTCTTTTTCTTTTTTTTTTGGGGGGGGGGGGGGGGGGTAGAGGGGGGGTGTTGTCGTTGTTGGGTTTGAAGGGTGTTTTTATTTATGTTGTTTACTTGGTTCTGTTTTTGTTGTTTTTGTTTATTTGTTTGGTTGTTTCGGGGTTTTTTGTCTGTGTCTTGCTTTCTTGGTGGTGGTGGTGTTGTTTTAGCTTTGTTTTGTTTGTTTTATTGATGGTTTTACTTTTCTGCTGTCTTTTTGTAGGATATAGAGTTTTCACAGATACACAGAACCGGATGGAAACCATATAAAATTACAATTATCTTAATTTGGGTGCATGAGGACGCCCCTTCATATTTCGCACTTTTAAAGTTTTTTCTCTGTGTATGAAATCATGGCTATGTCCTATACCACATGGCTGAGGGGCTTTTACTTCGAGATGAAATGGGTAGTCATATACCCCAGAGGTACCTGTCACGATTTTTCTCATGCCGCATTTTTAGAAGAGTTATCGCCCTTTTAAAGAAATCAGTCATGTTATATTTTCGGACGAAAATGTTATTCAAACGCCACCATTTTCTAGAATTTCGAAGTTCATCCAATTATACCGAATGGCCTCGTAGCACAGATCTGTACAGCTCTGACAGATTTTGCGTTAAAAAAAAAATATTTCTGAGGTAGGGGTGGTTTTGCATATAATGCCGACTATCCATGAAAAGACTGCTTCAAATTACTCATCATCCCGGCGTTGTTGTCAATTTTGACAACTGCACATATGACGGAAATTACTGCGCTGTTGTTTCTTGAATATTAAGAATAACAGTGATTTTAGCTAAACATATTTTTCCAGTTTCTGCGAGAAGCACTGGTCCAAAGAGTTCAAATGTAAGGTGGGTTGGGGGAACTTCGGCACCCTTGCGATTCGGGGGAAATTCGTCACCCCAAGTTTCTTCTATAATTCAATGCACTTACTAAGCTTTCATCCCTCCAAATAGGCTCTCCCAAGTAACTACAAGATTCCAAACGATAGATGGAACGACCAGTGAAAATACTTGGTACAGCCAGACGCGTCAAATGATCGCATTCTGACTTGACTGCTTTTCTCGTCTGCTTCATAACTTCACGTGTCTTTTGCCGGTAAAGTCCCAACTTCACGTGTCTTTTGCCGGTAAAGTCCCAACTATCTTTGTATAGTCTTATTTTTATGTTTTTGAATGAAATCAAATATATTAAGGGTCTTAAACATAAACATGACTTTATTTTAAAGTTTAAATGTTTCTTTAGCGATGGCACACATCAAAACACTGCATAAACACGAAATTACTGAGGGTGACGAAGTTCCCCCGACCAAAAATGTACATGGGGGAAATCCGTCACCATCAACAGGGGAAATTCGTTTTAAGAGTAAGCTAAGAAGTTGAAATATTCTAACACTAAAATAGCCTTCCAGGATGGTTCTACCATAGACACACTCACATTCCCAGACTGGTCGATTTGCTTAGCTTAATGAATACACACAAAAATAACCTCTTGTTTTAAGCTCAGTTTTGCCTGAAACAGTCTTCTTCATTCAGAGAGAGAGAGAGAGTTGTTTAATCACACATGTTAGATAAAAATAAAGAAGAAATCTGACCTACAGTTTGTAGCACATCACATTTAAGGCACTGAAACCATGAAAACAAATACTCTCAAGCCTAGTGACGAAGTTCCCCAGGTGGTGCCGAAGTTCCCCCGAAGGGGGTGACGAAGTTCCCCCGAAGGTGTCGAAGTTCCCCCAAACACACTCACTTGTTCTCAGAACGATTTTCAATGCACATTATGAGGTTAAAGTCGCAGTTTCATTGAAAGCAGGTCTGCGATTGGTTAAAGTATCCGTTGGCATTAAGCATGTTTCTCTCACGTGAACACGAAAAGGCGGGCAGCATGTTAAGTCAACACGCTAGTGGACGCATGCACGCAGTGCCGAAGTTCCCCCAACCCACCTTAGCGATTTCGCAAGTACAATCCAAGATATTCAAGTCCACATTTCACGTGCCCTCTAGATTTTCAAGATTTTCTTTTTTGTAAAGTTAATTCAGCCGGGAAAGTCACATCAGTGACAGGGAAACCACAAGACATGAACCAGCATCTTCTGTCACACCACATGTATGAGGCTGGCGTCAAATGTTTGCTTCACAGACAAAATCTGTAAATATCGTCGCCACCTCCGACATTTTACCAGCCCTCTAGATCGTTCAGGTTTCACGTAAAAATTAATTCAGTCGGGGACGTCACAACACAGACAGGGAAACCACAAGACATGAACACGCGTCCTCTGTCACAGTGTCTGACGACCTGCGTCAGCGATGCTGACGTGAAATGTTAAGTTCACGGAATTGACGTCATCTCTCTCTCTCTCTCTCTCTCTCTCTCTCTCTCTCTCTCTCTCTCTCCTAAGATTTGATCCGCTTGACTTGAAGAGAAAAAATAAAAAACAACAACAACAAAAAAGCAAAAAGAAACACCGGCAACAATAACAACAAAACCGACAAAATTGCATGAAATTTGGAGAAACAATTTTATTGGATGGGGCCATTCCTCCTTGTTTCTTCTTTCTTTTTTTATTTTTTATTTTATTTTATTTTATTTATTTTTTTTTTTTTTTTTTTTTGGGGGGGGGGGGGTGTTGTTGGGTGGGAAGGCTGTTTTTATTTGTGTGTTGTTCACTTGGTTCTGTTTTTGTTGTTTTTGTTTATTTGTTTGGTTGTTTCGTACTTTGTCTGTGTCTCGCTTTCTTGTTGTGGTTGTAGTTTTATTTTGTTTTGTTTGTTTTATTGATGTTTTTTGCTTTGCTGTTTTTTTTTTGTTTTTTTTTTTGGTAGCAGATGGAGTTTTCACAGATATACAGAACCGGATGTAAACCATATAAAATTAGAATTATCTTACTTTGGGTGCATGAGGACGCCCCTTCATATTTCGCACTTTTTAAATGCCGTTAACACTTCGCACGAAATGATTTCACACAACGTGTATGAAAGCAATATCATCATGACAGTTGCAGTCCAGAATTACATTTGTGTTACATAAGCCAAGAACCTTGATGGTCTGATGCATTTCTTCCTTGACGTTTCCGCAAAAAGTCCCAGCTTCACTGGCAGTTTGCCTCTCGCTGCAACCCTCTGGCATGCCCTTTTTGTTTGTTTATAAGTTGTTTCTCTATAGAGGCATTTTTATGGGATGGGGCAGATTTCGCTGCGCGCACTGAGCAGCAAGTTTCAGTGTAAAAATTAATTCAGTCTAGGAAGTCACAATAGCTACATGGAAATCACAAAATATGAACAAGCATCTTTTGTCAGACAAAGAGTGTGAGACTGACGTCAAATGTTTACTTCACAGACACAATATGCAAATATCGTCACTGCCTCCGACATTTCACCAGGGATCTACGTCTTCCAGATTTCATGTAAAAATTAATTCCATCGGGGAAATAACAAGGTATGAACAAGCATCCTCAGACGAGATAGTTGAGGCTGACGTCACCGAAACGACATCACCCCTCCCTCTCTCTCTCTCTCCTAAAATTCTAGATCCGCTATAGTATAGCGGGTGTAGTGTCTTTGATAGGTCTTACATACTTGAACAGAAGGAAAAAAATACCAGCAATAACATCAAAAGAAACAAAATAGCATGAAATTAGGATTTAAAAAACTTTATGGGATGGGGCCATTCCTCCTTGTTTTTATTACCGTTACCACTTCGGCACGAAATGATTCCACACAACGTGTATGAAGGCAATATCATTATGACAATAGCTGTCCAAAATTACAGTTGTGTTACATAAGCCAAAAACCTTGATGGTCTGGTGCATTTCTTCCTTGCCTCAACCTGCTGGCATGCACCTTGCCCTGCAAATACAAAACTCATGAAAATCACGATTTTTCGTGACAATAAAAATCATTACAAACTAGCACACTCGTCACGAATGGTCCTTCAAATAAACACCAAACATGACCCCACGGTCAATTTATGTTATTACGCGTGTATAGTGGTAATGTATAAGTCCAAGTGAAGCCTGTAGAGTTGTAATGTTGTATAAGTCCAAGTGAAGCCTGTAGAGTTGTAATGTTGTATAAGTCCAAGTGAAGCCTGTAGAGTTCAAATGTTGTATAAGTCCAAGTGAAGCCTGTACAGTTGTAATGTTGTATAAGTTCAAGTGAAGCCTGTATAGTGGTAATGTTGTATAAGTCCAAGTGAAGCCTGTAGAGTTGTAATGTTGTATAAGTCCAAGTGAAGCCTGTATAGTTGTAATGTTGTATAAGTCCAAGTGAAGCCTGTACAGTTGTAATGTTGTATAAGTTCAAGTGAAGCCTGTAGAGTTGTAATGTTGTATAAGTCCAAGTGAAACCTGTATAGTTGTGATGTTGTATAAGTCCAAGTGAAGCCTGTAGAGTTGTAATGTTGCATCAGTCCAAGTGAAGCCTGTATAGTTGTAATGTTGTATAGGTCCAAGTGAAGCCTGTACAGTTGTAATGTTGCATAAGTCCAAGTGGAGCATGATTGTGTAGTTGTAATGTTGTATAAGTCCAAGTGAAGCCTGTACAGTTGTAATGTTGTATAAGTCCAAGTGAAGCATGATTGTGTAGTTGTAATGTTGTATAAGTCCAAGTGAAGCCTGTATAGTTGTAATGTTGTATAAGTCCAAGTGAAGCCTGTATAGTTGTAATGTTGTATAAGTCCAAGTGAAGCCTGTATAGTTGTAATGTTGTATAAGTCCAAGAGAAGCTTGTATAGTTGTAATGTTGTGAAAGTCCAAGTGAAGCCTGTATAGTTGTAATGTTGTGAAAGTCCAAGTGAAGCCTGTATAGTTGTAATGTTGTAAAAGTCCAAGTGAAGCCTGTACAGTTGTAATGTTGTGTAAGTCCAAGTGAAGCCTGTATACTTGTAATGTTGTTATAGGTTCAGGTGGACATCGGCAGGTGGTGACCGTATTCCTATGTGCCAAACGTTATTATTGCTGTTAAGAAATGTTGCATTTTCAGACACCTCTAGACACAAAGACACGCACTGGCAGACACCATGACACGCACCGGCAGACACCAAGACACGCACTGGCAGACACAAAGACACACTCTCACAGACACACAGACACGCTGGCAGGCACAGAACACACTATTTGTAAAAGCCACATTTTGAGTGGTGTGAAGCCCTACTGACTTTAACAATCAAATTAAAGTTGGCAGCAAACTTTTCTTTTTTTCTTTTCAGCTTATACCTGAGACCTCTGCCTGTGAGCATGTGTGTCTCTGTGTCTGCCGTTGCGTGTCTGCCATAGTATGTCTTTCGTCTGTGTGTCTCCAGTGTCTGCCAGGGGGTGTCTCTGTGTCTGCCAATGTGTGTCTCCGTGTCTGCCGTTGTATGTCTTTGTGTCTAGGGGTGTCTGAAAATGCAAAATTACATGACTATTATTGACTGAATACAGTTGGTCGACTGAGAGTCATAAATGACGCCGTCCAGTACAAAGTGAGTCGTGTTGCACCTGACCTCATCAGCACTAGCAGCCAGCAACAGGTGGGTGGGCGCGGAAAGGTAGATTTAGCGATTTCACTTTGTTTTGCCTGTTGTTGTTGTTTTGGTTTTTGGCTCCCTTGTGTAACAAAGGGAGTCTACGTAATAACCCTCCGACATTTGTCTGTGTGTGTGTGTGTCTGTCTGTCTGTCTGTCTCTGTCTGTCTGTCTGGATGTCTGTGTGTCCGCGGTAAACCTTAACATAGGCATTTTCTCAGAATCTACAAACAGCAGAGGCACCAAACTTGGCATGCCGATAGACAGCCGTAAGACCTTTCAAAATATATCATTTTGAATGACCTTGACTCAAGATCAAGGCCACTAAAGCTGTCTGTTTGAAAATTTTACATTGGCATTTTCTTGGACTGTACAAACACCGCAGGTTTTAAAATTTGCATGATGATAGACATTGATAAGAACTTTACAGATATACATGTATTCAATAGCCTTGTGTCAAGGTCAAGGCCGTACAAGCTGTTTTCCATATTTCCGCAGTAAACCTTAACATGGGCATTTTCTCAGAATCTACAAACAGCAGAGGCTCCAAACTTGGGATGCCGATAGACAGTCATAAGACCTTTCAAAATATGCCATTTTGAATGACCTTGACTCAAGGCGTCAAGGTCACTAAAGCTGTCTGTTTGAAACTTTTACATTGTCATTTTCTTGGAATCTACCAAAACCGGAGGTTTTAAAGTTTTCATGATAAGAACTTTACAGATTTACATCTGTTGTATCAAATGGTCTTGTGTCAAGGTCAAGGCCGTACAAGCTATTTTATTTTATATTAACATGGGCATTTTCTCAGAAAAAAACAGCAGAGGCGCCAAACCTGGCGTGCTAAAAGACATTGATAAAACCTATGCATGAGCTTTATATCTTGGTCAGGTTAATTTACTCAGTCTAGATAATATTTTATTCAGTAGTTGCCAAGAAAAACTAAAACAATGTTTTTCCTGGAAATTTTGATATATGGGGGGGAAGGGGTACGTATGTCTAAGAAGTACTTTGACTTTGCCATCATTGAGAAAACAAGGAGGAACGGCCCCGTCCTACAAAGCTGTTTCTCCAAATTTCATATTATTTTGTCTGTTTTGTTATTATTGTTGTCGGTTCTCCCCTCTCCAAGTCCTACCAGTGACAGTAGATCCACTACGACCTCGACCGATTAGCCACGTGACTGGGGTTGGTGGAAGGGGGGGGGAGAGAGAGA
Organism: Batillaria attramentaria; assembly: GCA_018292915.2. Lineage (NCBI taxonomy): Eukaryota > Metazoa > Mollusca > Gastropoda > Batillariidae > Batillaria > Batillaria attramentaria. The sequence goes on along the minus strand of JACVVK020000401.1, from coordinate 462,554 downwards.
GATGACGTCAAGTCCGTGAACTAAACATTTGACGTCAGCCTCTAGCACTGAGATCGTCTGAGGATGCTTGTTCATGTCTTGTGATTTCCCTGTTGGCTTTGTGACTTCCCCGACTGAATTATTTTTCACATGGAATCTGAAAGATCTAGAGGGGTGGTGAAATGTCGGAGGCAGTGACAATATTTGCAGGTTTTGTCTGTGAACCAAACATTTGACGTCAGCCTCACGCTGCATGCTCGTCTGACAGATGATACTTGTTCATAGCTTGTGATTTCCTTGTTGCTTTTGTGACTTTTGTAATTGTTTCTTCAGCGTGTTATGTGGTTCAATAGAAGACCTCACTCCTGTCAAACAAAAGGGGCGAGCCCCCAGAATTTAACCAATCGCCAGACACTACAAAGAGGGAAGTATGTGTCGATATGACTGATCCATGGAAAGAAAGCAGTAAGTTCAATGACGTCATATGAGGAAAAAGATCATTACGTCAATCACTTTCACCCCTTTCCGTAAAATGACGTCATGGACGCACTGTGTTTTGCGAATACACGGCAGAGTAAAGAAGCGGGGCTTTGGCCTCGGAGCTTGCCGAGTGGAGTCGTCTGTTGTTTGTTGTGGCATTTTTCTCGCCCTGTCAGAAGCATCTGCGTGTGAACCCCAACATGAACGAATGCACTGTGTGTCCAGGGTCACCGATCGCTCGGGCTGGGTAAAGGCCGAAACTTATACAGGGGCTTGCCAGTTGGAGCGAGTGGTGACCTAGACCTTTGACTCGATCAGCAGACACGAAGCCAAGATTCCGGAAGCTCGGCCCAGGTCGACCTGTGACCTTGAGCAAAAATACTCGGATGCTATTTCTGTACTAGTAGCTTACGTTACTAGTTAAAGCCTCTGTGTGCAAGTTGTAGAGTGTGAAAAACAACTTGATTTGCGTTTTGTCCATTCGTCACACACGTCTGGGTAAAGTCGGTACTCTCTACTCGCTGGCTTCGCTAATACTGAAGTACATTCACGTGTTCAGCGGCCCTTGTTCACTTTACTTCTTGGGCAAGAACTTCGATCGACATGGTGAGGAAGCTTGGAAGCTACAATGAAAATGATCCATAGGACAATAAATCAGAAGTACAATGCATACACTAGTGATATCGAATACCCGCGAGTTGTTAATACGGGATTTCAAAATAGGTGTCTCACTTTCTGGAAATGCCTAACCAGTCTGGGAAATTGTCATTTCTTATATATATTTGTCATATACAAACGCATTCTCTCACACACTGGACATAAACACATTACAATCACGTGGTGTGTAGGGTCAGCTCAGCTGTTTAAATTTCGGAATTTAGAATTGTATTTATTTTTCAAATTTGGTGGGCTGAACATTTCCAAAGCAGCGGGGGAGGAAGCCGGAAACCGGAGTACCCCGAGAGAACCCCCGACGATCGGCCCGAATGAACGGTGCCACATACGAGAAGGAAACATTCTTTGCCCCGAGTAGGACTCGAACCCCTGACCTGTCGCATTGGTGACAAGTCTCTTAACCACTAGCCCACCGACCGTATGGTTCATACTCACTGCGACCTCCTTTTGCGAGAACGACGAAAAATAAATACGGAATGCGCTTTTTAGTCCAAAACAAGCTGCGCGCCGTTCACAAGCGCAAGGCGACAAGAGCATGAACTTTCTCTCAGATCCATTTCTTCACAAATGCCGAAGTCATGAGAGTCTGTACTCTGGCAGTGTTCAGGCGAAACGACTGCTCTCTCTCTCTCTCTCTCTCTCTCTCTCTCTCTCTCTCAACCCGGCTGGGGCAAAGTATTTGTACTGGCCTTTTTCTCGTTGCCCCGTCTTTGATATCACCGTGGAAAACACGTTAAACTCACAAACACCCATCCCCACCCCCCCCCCCCCCTCTCTCTCTCTCTCTTAGTTTAACAACGGCAAATCATAAACTTGTGTGTGTGTGTCCAAAATTCTAAATTATAAGGTTCCATTGTGAGACGTGATACAAAAACCCTTTGCACATGATGTCACTTGTTTTGCAAGTTGTGGAGTGTGAAAATCAACTTGATTTGCGTTGTGTCGATTCGTCACACACGTCTGGGTAAAGTCGGTACTCTCTACTCGCTGGCTTCACTAATACTGAAGTACATTCACGTGTTCAGCGGCTGTCGTTCACTTTACTTCATGGGCAAGAACTTCGATCGATACGGGGCGCAAGCTTGGTATCATAGCTACAATGAAAATGATCCATAGGAATTTTGGAATTGATTGGGAGTTTAACGTCCACATGAGGGTGATATCAAAGTCGGGGCAACGAGAAAAAGGCCAGCAGAACTATTTGGCCCCAGCCGGGATTTGAACTCAGACCTGAACATTGAAAGTCCAACGCTCTACCATTCGGCCACCCCGTCTCCTCTGATCCATAGGACGATAAATCAGAAGTACAATGCATACACTAGTGATATCAAATACCGGCGAGTTGTTAATACGGGATTTCAGAATAAGTGTTTTACTTTCTGGAAATGCATAACTAGTCTGGGAAAGTCATTTGTTATAGCCGTATTTTCAATGAACACGGACCTATAGGCTTGAAACTGGAGATAATTCCAGACAACTCTGAGAGTATTAGTAGAGATGATAAATTCATAGGTGCGCTACGATATTCCAGAAAAAGATTTTCAATCGAACAACCTCAAATGTAAGTAATATCGGTTTCAAAGAACCATCTTTTAATATCACAATTTCTGTTTTAATATCTTGTTTCAAATGTGGTGTTCCCATTTCAGCCACATATCGCCTGTATGTCAAATATTTATCTTGAATGTGTGTATATGAACAATTACTTGTTTGTTTTTTATTCTCCATAATTAGAAAGTTGCCGTTTATTCCTCTTCCATAAATATCTTGTTACAAATTCTCTTTTATGTATTAGTAAGGTTAACATAGAGTGTCTGTCGAAAACTATTTTTCATGAGCATATTTGTGGACGCATTTGTATTTTACAGCGTCACAATGTGTTTTGTACAGTGATCATCGTGGATTACAAACGGATGATAAGTCTGTCCATAATGATTGTCTTTTTTCAAGAAATACCGACTCATTTCAACTGTATTTATTTCAAGAGCTCCTGAATCAACTTCATCTTCGATAGCTTGTTTCAAAACTTGTTTACCATTAAACCGTGTACACAATTATGAAAATACCAGGCTTGACACACCTCCTGATTTCATTCAAAATTAATGGCAGTTTTCTGCTCTTGTGAGTGCTTGCGATGGTGGGTGTCAATTTGATGTTGGTTTCGTATGCCCCTCCTCCTCCCTGCCCCTTCCCCCTTTACTCAAGTGAACAGCGTAACATTGGCCCCCAGGTGTATAAAGTCTGTCAACTTTCAGACGAAGATCCAGACACAACAGTCACCTCGTGTTTCTCAAAAGTACAGAATGCTCAGTTCAGTCTGTATCTTTCGGGACAGCATTGGCTGCGTGAAATAACTTTTGTTGTTGCTCTAGTTTCTGTCACTAACTTTGACTGTCTTCGGATATCCGAGTCGGAGGAACGCACACACTGTGCGCATGTACAGAGCGTTCTCTTGGGAGTGTAAGTAAGGATCCCACACAACACACACACACACACACACACACACACACACACACACACACACACACACACACACACAGAGGAAACCGCCTTCCTTATCAAATGAAGCCAGACAGTGGAAAGCGGGGAAGCGTGTGAAAGGTTTTCAACACAGGAAAGGCTTCTGTTCCATACAAAGTCTAAAACTGGAAACACAACACATGTGGTACGGAAAAAACTGGATATATCTTCGAGCACGGTACTAGAGAGTAGTGTAAATCCAAATGCGTCACTTTGCAGAACATACTCTCTAAGGCATTAATTTACATCAAGCACTCGTAGAAGACTTCAGACTAAGGCGGACATTATCAAGTTTCAACTTTGTACTGCTAATACGCTTCACCGTGAACGCCTGACAATTTTTAATAACCTACGGCTGAGTGAGACACAGATCATGTGCTGAACAAACCTCCAACTAAACGTTCCATAGAGTTTGTTTTGAGGCGACCAAGAATGATGAACGTGGGTCGATCGACAGGCGAAGTGATGACCAAATTGTGCTGTATATTACATACTGTATGCATCTTAGTCCACTTGTTTTTCATTCCTTGTCCTTCAACCGATGTCCAGCCGGTGAACACGGACATTTGGACAAAAACCTCCACTGACGAAAACTGGACAAATATCACCACTAAAGACAACTGGACAAATATCACCACTAAAGACAACTGGACAAATATCACCACTAAAGACAACTGGACAAATATCACCACTAAAGACAACTGGACAAATATCACCACTAAAGACAACTGGAAAAATATCTCCACTGAAGAACACTGGACAACTACCTCTACCAACGACAGTTGGACAAGTACCTCCACTGAAGACAGCTGGACAAATATCTCCACTGATGTCAACTGGACAACTGCCTCCACGAAAGACAGTGCGAGAACTGTAGAAGACAGCCGGACAACTGATTCTCCAGAGTATTCAACAGGTTTGAAAACAGTCTCTGTACTTGGTACATCCAAATACAAGCATATATTTATAGTGTCACCAGGGTTTGATGATTATCGACAACATAAATACACAATTGACACGTACACACAAGTGATTCTTCCGCAGGACATGGTCGTCGTGGTCAGTTTTAAGTATTTCCACGTCAACTTATATGAACAAACCGCAAACTACGACGGTTCAAAATGGGTACCTGATTGTCCAGACACCTCAGCATACGTGTATCTTTCTAGTGTTGACGAAAACATAACGACGTTCGATGGATGGGTGAAATGTAGCGAGAAGTTTCTCTCCACAGCAGTGTACAACCATTCTCTGAACGTACACTTTTACACGGCGAGAGTTCCTTATCTATATTACACATTCAATTCAGATCGCGTCCATTACTCATCTGGGTTTAAAATGTTCTATACCATGCTCCGCTGGTGGGAAGCTCCACAGAAACTGAACAGCGGGAAGTGGAACTGTTCCGTGCCTCAATACACCAGCTTCAAGGAGCATTTCCACTGTAACCTGGAGGAAGAGTGCCAAGGCAGGGAGGATGAGGGGCCACACTGTCCCTTCAGTGACTACGGTTGTCAGGGCAACGTGTCTGTTAACGGCAAGTGCTACAGTCGTGTTTATGTAAACAATTCCATCCCTTCCTGGTATTACGCTCGGGAGAAATGCCAGTCAATGGGAGGCGACCTGCCCACAATGACAACACCTGAAGAGTGGGAGGCGTTCAGGAAAGTATATAAATATGGAAAGAGGACAGAACCTGTTCCTGTCGGACTTGAAGTTGGTGTGCTTTCATACGAGTACTTTTACTACAAAAACGTGTACATGTGGGTCGACAACACTGCAGCCTATTACATCAATACACAATACAGGAAACGTGGACAGACGCATGCAAGTTTATGTGCTTACTACAGCCTTCCAAAGGCATTGCGGTCTGATAGTAAAAACGAAATTCGTTTGATTCCATGTATGCAATTTAATTTAAAGAGGTTTGTATGCCAGTTTCCTTCAATCAATAAGCGCCCACCCACAAATCAAGTTGTATTTCCCACTCCAGAACGCGTACAGCCAATACCTGTTTCACATCTTCCTCTGGTACCTTGTCCTAGTGGACATGTGACAATCGACTTCCTCCGTTGCTCTTTTGAATGTGTTGATAACAGCAGGCTTGATACGTGCCCGTTTTATTTCCACAACACATCATCCACAGACAGTTATTTGGGAAGCGAATCAGCTGCACGGAGTATAAACAGTGTGGCGATGTTTGTCTGTGACAATGGAAGAGCAGCCATACCCTACACCCTGATGTGTGACTTCAAACAAGACTGTCTGGACGGATCGGATGAGTTGTTCTGCGTCCGTTCGGAAACGTGTTTTGGCTTCAAATGTCAAAACAAACAGTGTGTCCGTCTGGAAAAGCGTTGTCAATTCGATGTTGATTGCATTGATGGGTCAGACGAAATTTTCCAGGACAGAACAGGCAGAACATTGACAACATGTGCTAGTTCTTACAAATATACCTCCCCAACTTACCAAAATGTGCGTCCTCCAGCAGTCATCCATTTTTCCAAACTCGGTATGTGGTCCCACACTTACATGAATGTTTTTGCTCCATGTCCCTCTACTCATTTTCGATGTCCCCCAGGTACAGATTACTGTCTACCCGTGTACCTACGCTGTAACGGCGTCAATGACTGTCCTCTTGGGGAAGACGAGGCAGACTGTGACACTATTAGTTGTCCCGGGTACTATCGTTGTCACGGGTCGTCGGTATGTGTACTTCCTGAGAATCTCTGTGACGGTTCGCCCCAGTGTCCACAACGAGACGATGAGCTGTTCTGTTACTTGCATTGTCCTGACGGATGTCGCTGTCAGGGTCTAGCTTATGTTTGTCACAGACCTTTCTCTGTCGCGGAGTTTCCCAACATCCGGTATCTGGATGCTAGAGGTTCCGGTATGAGTCTCAACGATTTAACAAATAGTTTTTATTTGGTGTGGTTAAATCTTGCCATGTGTGATATTGCCAGTGTTCAGCAGATGGACTTCCCCAATCTCCAATATCTGGACTTGAGTGATAACGAAATTGAAGTTCTCTACATGGACACATTGCTAGGACTCCGTAATTTGCGTGTCCTCAGATTTGGAGGAAATCCACTAGTGTCATTTGCCTCTGCTGTCCTGGACCGTACACACCTTAATTTTGAACACATTGACATATCAAGGTCACAGATAAAGACGCTGGACACATCAGTATTTGCACAGTTTCCAAACATCCGCCACCTTAATGTGTCACACAGTGGTCTGACAACTATACCTGAAGCTTGGTTCCAGTACGTGCCCGCTTTGGCTGAGTTGGATATCAGAGGAAACCCATTAGACAGCTTTCCTAGCAATTTCTACGGAAGTCTAACGCAACTTACCAACATATTTGTTGGAAACTACAAGTTGTGTTGTCGCAGCATTCTACCGGATTATTTTGATGGTATCTGTATCGCCCCTGAGAACGAACTGTCTTCTTGCGAGGACCTCCTGAGGTCTGACGTGTACCGTGTGTTTCTATGGGCCATATGTCTGTCGTCGATTATTGGTAATGCACTCAGTTATTCTTTCCGACTCGTTCACAAGAGTGCTTCACGGTCAGCCTTTAACATGTTCGTGACGAGTCTAAGTGGATCAGACTTCTTGATGGGTGTGTACCTGGCTGTTATCGGTTCAGCTGACCTCATCTCACGTGGAACGTACGTGGCTTTTGAAGAAAATTGGATGGGAAGCATTCCATGCAAGGTAGCTGGCGTCTTGTCTCTTTTGTCTAGCGAGGTGTCCACCTTTATGATTTGTCTCATTACTCTGGATCGCTTCATTGTTCTCCGGTTTCCATTTACAACCATTCGATTTGAACGACAGTCGGCTGTTGTAGCGTGTGCGCTTGCCTGGGCTGCCGGTACATTAATAGCTGTTGTGCCTTTGCTACCAGGGACGTCACACTGGGAATTCTACAGCCAGAATGGAATCTGTATTCCATTACCAATCACCAGGAATGAATTTTCCGGTCGTAACTATGCTTTTGCTGTCATGATCGTCTTAAACTTCACCCTGTTTGTCATCATTGCTGTCGGACAGGCTTTCATCTACAGGTCAGTCAAAGCAAACGTGCTGATTACTGACACAAACAAGAAGTCAAGAGATCTCACTGTTGCTCGTCGTCTGGTATCTGTAGCGTTGTCAGATTTCCTCTGCTGGTTTCCTATTGGTTTGCTGGGTGTTCTGGCTTCTGCAGGAGTTCCAGTGTCTGGAGAACTGAACGTGGCCATGGCAGTGTTTGTGTTGCCTGTCAATTCGGCGCTAAACCCTTTCCTCTACACTTTCAATGTGCTAATGGAGAGGCGACGGAAAGCAGTGGAGGACAATCTCCTGAGAATGTTGGAGGCGCGTGTGTTGTCTCAGCCCAAGATTGCAACGTGCAACAGCACAGTAAGCGGAACATCGCAGGAGGGTTAATCCAAGAAAAAGAAAAAAAATTACGGTTGGAATGCAGCACCATCTCTCGCAATACACGTCTCATACAGCAGGAGAGTCTGGAGTGGGTAGATTTACACTGTTCTGTTCTGTACGTCACTCACTACTTGTACATCTTCCTGCAATTTTCACCTGCACACTAGCCAAACCTCTTCTAGCAATTTCCATCACTGCAATCAGCTGTATACGGTGTTCAAAGCCCTTGCATAGCGAAATTGGAGCCTGGAGCTAATGGTTGCCCGTTTGCCAACCACTTGGGACCGTATCGCAGAAACAAGTGATTTGCAGGCTGGGTAATTAAATAATCAATCTTCCGACTATATACAGTGGTTCATCGCTTGCGATGTGCTCGAGTGCTTTCTATGTGTATTAACGGAAAAGGAAGCGGTAATGACTGCAGGTGGATAGTAGACACGACTAGAAGAAACACAATGAAATTATAAGAACACTTCACCTCGGACAACAAATCTCACAGTCAAGCCTACGCCTTCGTCAGGACACACAGTAACAAATGGGACACAATTCTAACAAAGGACAATAATATTAATAATAATGATGATAATAATAAGCGCCCGGTGAGAACCCCCGACGGGTCGGCCCGAATGAACGGTGCCACATGCGAGAACAAAAACATTCTTCGGTTCGTGTTGGACTCGAACCTGACCTTCCGTATTGGTGACTAAATCTTAACCACTAGACTACCGACTGCGAATATTTTTGTCACACACATACTTATACACAGTTACACGCTGCTGTCCGATTCTCGAAAGGTTAAGAAACATACGCTTGACGGGGAGAAAGAAAGACTTGACCAAAAAAAAAAAAAATGGGGCCACCGTATACAAGTCAAACCACCTACACGCGCTTATACTCAAGTCAAGCCGGGATAGCTGAATGCTGTAGCATTGGACTTCTATATTCTTGCCTATTCTCGGGTCGTGAGTTCGAATCCCGGTTGACACAATTTTACAATGCAACACACGAGCAGACGAACTAGTGTTTTTCTGCCTACCGTGAAGAAAATAGGAAGATGTGGCCTTCACGTCGTGTACCAAACGAAACGTTTTCATGACCGACACCTCGCCGCGATAAAGGTCGAATATGTTTGAATCTGCCCGCGCGCACACATTTTGTCCTCTTTCGCTACGGAGGCTGACGCAGCGGCCACTTCTACACCGAAACATGAACTTGGCGCAAGAATCTGGCCACGCAGATAGTAAACTTTGAAATTATTCTTTCATTGTTGAATTTACTGAGATGGCAATTTGTTGCAACAGTGTCATCTTCACATTTAATGTTGTTCGTCAAACTCGTAAAACAAGACAGCACACAGTTGTTTTGAATGGAACTACTTCTTTTCTCGGTGTCGGTGGAAATGGTCTATGTAAAAAGGTCTATCAAAAATGAGCGCTTTTATCAATAGCTTGGATTTTCGAAGAGAAAAGAAAATGCTCGTGGTATAAACAGCTTACATGGTTAGTTCTCGTGGTTTACGGCGAAAGACTAAGCCCTCGATGGTTCGATTGTTTGAATACCTACCTGCCGGAGGCTCGGTAACTACTCAAACAATCGAACCATCGAGGGCTTAGTCTTTCGCCGTAAACCACGAGAACTAATCATGTAAGCTCTATGTCGTCTTGGGTACCTATATGGTGCACTCAAACGTACCAGTAATTATTGTATCTTGGTCAAAATATCTGTTTCGAGCAATTATCAGTTTCACCAGATTTCGATTCAGTTTAACATTTTACCGTCCATACTGACAGAGGATTGACGAAACCCAATACCGGCCAAATAAGACACTGTACATAGTTCTCAGTGAAAGGCTATGGGTACGATTCTGGAAGCACTGGAATAGGGATTTCCCTAGTCCTCGTCGGGTCAACATCATGTGCAGACTCGAATATTGTTGCCGCGTATACATGTATCGTTTCACAAACTGTGGCCAAGTTTTAGAGATCCAGTCGCCCGAACAAAAGGTACTTCTAAAAAATTTTGTTGTAGTTGTTTTTGGGCGCTGGTGGTAGTCGTAGTTTCAGTTTTGCGCGTGCTTGATTTTGGGATGTTTTCTGTGGTTGTTGCCGTTATTGTTTTGTTGTTGTTGTTGTTGTTTGTTTGGTCGGTTGCGTTTGTGTGTGTGTGTGTGTGTGTGTGTGTGTGTGTGTGTGTGTGTGTGTGTGTGTGTGTGTGTGTGTGTGTGTGTGTGTGTGTGTGTGTGTGTGTTTTTCTGTTTTTCTTGCTACTTGTTTGATTTTCTTGTTCTTTCTTTTGATTTGTCTTGTTGTGTTGTTTTGCTTTTGTTGTGGTTGTTGTTTTTTTTCTTCTTTCTGTTTTTATTCTTTTTATTTGTGGTGTTTACTTGGTTTTATTTTTGTTGTTTTTGTTTATTTGTTTGGTTGTTTCGGGTTTTTTGTCTGTGTATTCTTGTTGTTGTTGTTGTTGTTGTTGTTGTTGTTTTACTTTGTTTTGATGTTTCTCTATAGAGAAACAACTTTATGGGATGGGGCAGATTTCGCTGCGCGCAGCAGCAAGTTTCAGTGATAACTAGAGAGGCAAAAACCTCCATGGCTCCCTTGTGACACAGGTCAAGGTCATTCACAAGAGTATGTTTGTAAAGCTCTTATCACTGTCCATTATCATGCCAAGTAAAGTGTCTCTGGCGCAACAATAACAACAATACAGACAAAATTGCATGAAATTTGGAGAAACAACTTTATGGGACGGGTCCATTCCTCCTTGTTTCTTCTTTCTGTTTGTCTTCTCTTCTTTCTTTTTTTTCTTTTTTTTTTGGAGGGGGGGGGGGGGTGCTGTTGGGTGGGAAGGGTGTTCTTATTTGTGTGTTGTTTACTTGGTTTTGTTTTAGTTGTTTTTATTTGTTTGGTTGTTTCGTTTTTTGTCTGTGTCTTGCTTTCTTCTTGTTGTTGTTGTTTTACTTTGTTCTGTTTGTTTAATTGATGTTTTTGCTTTGCTATTGTTTTTTTTTTGTTTTTTGTTTTTTTTGTAGCAGATAGAGTTGGAAACGGATGGAAACCATATAAAATTAGAATTATCTTAATTTGGGTGCATGAGGACGCCCCTTCATATTTCGCACTTTTTTAATGCCGTTACCACTTTGGCACGAAATGATTTCACACAACGTGTATGAAAGCAATATCATCATGACAATAGCTGAATTACATTTGTGTTACATAAGCCAAGAACCTTGATGGTCTGATGCATTTCTTCCTTGACGTTTCCGCAAAAAGTCCCAGCTTCACTGGCAGTTTGCCTCCTGCTGCAACCCTCTGGCATGCCCTTTGTTTTTAAGTTGTTTCTCTATAGAGATATCGTGTGATAAAAATATTTCCGAGGTAAGGGTGGTCTGCATAATATGGCCAAATATCTACGAAAAGACTCCTTGAATTTACTTATCTTCCCGGCATTTTTGTCACGTGTGAGAACTGCACAAATGATAGGAACTACGGCACTATTGTAGCTTTAGAATTAAGAATAACAGAGCTTTTAGATAAACACATTTTTTCAAGTTTCTGCGAGAAGCACCGGTCCAAAGAGTTGCAGTTTTGCGATTTCGTAATTACAATCCAAGGTATTCAAGTCTTCGTTTCACCAGTCCTCTAGATCTTCCAGATTTTATGTAAATATTAATTCAGTCTAGGAAGTCATAAAACCAACGAGGAAATCACATGATCAAGCATCTTCTGTCAGACAAAGAGTGTGGGGCTGACGTTAAATGTTTACTTCACAGACAAATATCGTCACTGCCTTTGACATTTCACCAGGGCTCTACGTCTTCCAGATTTCACGTAAAAATTAATTCAATCGGGGAAGTCAACAGGGAAATCACAAGACATGAATAACAAGGAGGAACGGCCCCGTCCTACAAAGTTTTTTCTCCAAACTTCATTTTATTTTGTCTGTTTTGTTGTTATTGTTGCCGGTTCTCCCCTCTCCAAGACCTACCAATGACACTAGATCCTCTACGACCTCGACCGATTAGCCACAGTGACTGTGGTGGGGGTGGAGAGAGAGAGAGAGAGACGTCAGTTCCGTGAACTAAACATTTGACGTAAGCCTCAGGCAGGTCGTCATACAGAGAGAGAGAGAGAGATGGCGTCAATTCCGTGAACTAAATATTTGACGTCAGCCTCTAGCACTGAGATCGTCTGAGGATGCTTGTTCATGTCTTGTGATTTCCCTGTTGGCTTTGAGACTTCCCCGACGGAATTATTTTTCACATGAAACCTGGTAGACCTAGAGAGCTGGTGAAATGTCGGAAGCAGTGACGATACTTGCAGATTTTGTCTGTGAACCAAACATTTGACGTCAGCCTCACGCTGCTCGTCTGACAGATGATACTTCTTCATCTCTTGTGATTCCCTTGTTGCTTTTGTGACTTCCGTGACTGAATTAATTTTGACATGATATCTGGAAGATCTAGAGAGCTGATCAAAAGTGGACTTAAGTGCCTTGGATTGTACTTACGAAATTGCAAAACTGGAACTTTTTTGACCGGCGCTTCTCGTAGAAACTAGAAAAAATGTGTTTATCTAAAAGCTCTGCTATTCTTAATACTAAAGCTCTAATAGTGCAGTAGTTCATGTCATATGTGCAGTTGTCACAGGTGACAAAAATACCGGAATGATGAGTAATTTGAAGAAGTCTTTTCATAGATATTTGGCCTTATGATTATGCAAACCACCCCTACCTCGGATTTTTTAATTATTTTTTTTACACAAAACCTGTCAGAGCTACAGACCTGTGCTATGAATACAGTCAGTATAATTGGATGATCTTCCCAAGTTCAGAAAATGAAGCCATTTGAACAATTTTTTCGTAAAAATACGTAACATGACCGATTTTTTTAAATGGGCGATAACTGTTCTAAAAATGCGGCAGGATAAAAATCGTGAAAGGTAGTTCTGGAGAATATGACTGCCCATTTTATCTCAAAGTAAAAAGCCCTCCAACGAGGTGGTTTAGGAGACAGCCATCATTACATCCGTCCACACACACAGACGTCTCACAACTCCCGCCAAAAAGAACGCAGCAGCATAGTGTGCACGTAAGGTGTCTATGACGCAGATTTCGTTACGTCACTGTGTGCGTGAAAGTATGTATTGTGTGGAGAAACGTCACAGTCTTGTTTTGTATCACTGAAACTTGCTGCTGCGCGTAGCAAAATCTGCCCCATCCCACAAAGTTGTTTCTCTATAGAGAAACAACTTAAAAATCTTCAAAGTGAAAAGCCCTCCAACGAGGTGGTTTAGGAGACAGCCATCATTACATCCGTCCACACACACAGACGTCTCACAACTCCCGCCAAAAAGAACGCAGCAGCATAGTGTGCACGTAAGGTGTCTATGACGCAGATTTCGTTACGTCACTGTGTGCGTGAAAGTATTATAGAGAAACAACTTAAAAATCTTCAGACGACATGGGTGAGGCTGACGTCAAATGTTTAGTTCACGGATATGACGTCACCCCTCTCTCTCTCCTAAGATTCTAGATCCACTATAGTGTAGCGGATCTAGTGTCTTTGAACAGAAGGAAAAATATACCAGCAACGATAACATCAAAAGAGACAAATTAGCACGAAATTATGAGAAACAACTTTATGGGATGGGGCCATGCATTCTTTCTTGTTTGTTTGTTGTTTGTTTGTTGGGGGGGGGGGTGGTTGTTGTTGTTTTGGTTTGTTTTGTTTTGGGGGGGGTTTTTGTTGTTTTTGTTTTGTTTTTGTTTTGTTTTGTTTTGGGTTTTTTTTGTTGTTTTTTTGTTTGTTTTTTTTTGTTTTTGTTTTTTTGGTTGGGGGGGGCACTTTACATGAGCTTTATATCCTGGTCAGGTCTACTCAGTGTAGACATTATTCAATTCAGTGGTTGCCAAGAAAAACTTCTAAAACAAAATTTTGATCTATGGGGGGAAGGGGCACCTATGTCTAAGAAGTACTTTGACCATAACTGCATCTGTGTTAGGTACAGGGTGAGTGAGTGAGTGAGTTTTTAGGGCTTAAAGCCGCGCAAGCCGTGTTAGGTACAAGGCAAGTTGCTTCCCTTGACGAGTATCATCATTGTCTGTGATGTACTGTGATACACTGTATTACTCAGGTGGAATGTTTGTATATGTTGTGAGTGAATTTTTTTTCTTTTCTTTTCTTTTTTCTTTCTTTCTTTCTTTCTTTACATTTGTTGTTACTATTTGGATTGCTATTTGGATCTTTGGGCATGTGTGTGTGACTGTGTGTTGTATATGTTTGTTTTACAAGATATTCTCTGGAGTAATTTGATATGTCCATCTACGTAAGTCTGTTGTCTAGAAATGTCTGTGGCATGTATATGTATATGTCCTAAAAACAGAAACAATTTTTTTTTTAAGTACTTTGACTTTGCCATCATTGAGGAAAAAAACAGCAATTGTACTATTGAAAAGAGCATTGCTTCTACCTTCCACTTGCTATCGATACTAATATTTCAAAATAGCAAAAAGATTTTTTTGTTGTTGTGAACGGTAACAAACGACGTCATTACCACAATGTTATGCGACATTATCCGTAATTGTTTCTTCAGCGTGTTATGTGGCTCAATAGAAGACTCCACTCCTGTCAAACAAAAGGGGCGAGCCCCCAGAATTTAACCAATCGCCTGACACTACAAAGAAGGAAGTATGTGTTGTTCGATATGACTGATCCGTTGAAAGAAAGCAATAAGTTCAATGACGTCATATGAGGAAAAAGACCACTACGTCAATCACTTTCACCTCTTTCCGTAAAATGACGTCATGGACGTACTGTGTTCTGGCAATACACGGCAGAGTAAAGGAGCGGGGCTTTGGCCTCGGAGCTTGCCGAGTGGAGTCGTCTATTGTTTGTTGTGGCATTTTTCTCGCCCTGTCAGATCGCATCTGCTTGTGCACCCCAACGAATGCACTGTGTGTGCAGGGTCACCGATCGCTCGGGCTGGGTAAAGACCGAAACTTATAGAGGGGCATTCGAGTTGGAGCGAGTGGTGACCTAGACCTTTGACACGGTCAGCAGACATGAAGCCAAGATTCCAGAAGCTCAGCTCAGGTCGACCGTGACCTGTTACCTTGAGCAAAACTACTCGGATGCTATTTCTGTACTAGTAGCTTCGGTTACTCGTTCAAGGCTCTATGTCATCACCATTATCATTCTTATGCCGTGTTAGGATGTATCATGGCTGTGTGTATGTGACGTTTATTTAATGTGTATGTAATGTGACATGTATTTAGGTAATGCCACTATTGTGAGGCGCCCAGAGCTCCAGCAGGAGGTTGGGCGCCAGACAAATTACCATTATTATTATTATTATTTATATTCGTAACGCCGCTTAGAATGAAAATTGTCGCTTTTGAAGGTCTGAGGTTGTTTGCCAGCTGCATGGTTGTTTCATTTGGCCATTGCGACTTTGTGGCTTCTAATATGAGAGAAATACGAATTTCTTCGACGGTCTATTTTTTAACAGACTTGGACTCGAAAAAGCTGATAAAAATAGCAACCAATCAGAGCTGTTTAGCTCAGTTCGCAACATGATAACGTCGTCTGCTCAGTACGCGTACGCACTCTTGTAGAACAGCTTATACGCTGTCCATGTGCAGAGAGTCAGTACAATGGTTTCAGATACTATACAGTGATCCAAGTGACTGATTCTCGTGCACAGATTCAGCGCATCTGATCAAACGTTTTCCACACGATGTAGTATGCCTGACGTACGTATTGACACTTCAGGATAACGGCTCGTTATTCACCTTATATTTGGAGTGCCTATACAATGACTTTTTTTTGTCAGCCGGAGAAGCCCAGCGGTAGAGCGTTGGACTTCCTCTGCTCGGGTCGTGAGTTCGAATCCCAGCTGAGGCAAAATTTTTGTGCTGGCCTTTTCTTCTTCTTTTTTTTTTTTTTTTTTTCGTTGCCCGGTCTTTGATATCACCCATGCGTGGTGGAAAAGGACGTTAAACTCCTAAACACCCCAGACGTCACCCATATATGGTGCAAAGGGGACTCAAACAAAACCACTCCACCTACACCACTTTTAGCTTTCTGCCCATTTCATCTAAAATGCAGCATGTTCTTGAACACACTTTGATAAGACATTTATATACGTCATAGCTTTTTAAGTTGTTTCTCTATAGAGAAACAACTTTATGGGATGGGTCAGATTTCGCTGGTCAATTCCAGTGGACCGTGATGCCCTTTGGGGTCAAGACCGCAGTCATCGTCTTCACCTGAATGATGAGAGACCTGCTAGACCCCCTAAGACGAAAAGACGTCCTAAACTTCATGGACGATTGTCTGGTCGCTACTGAAGCCTGGAAGACTCATCTAGAGGCCCTAGATGCTCTGTTTAACCGCCTGAAGGAAGCCAACTTGACGGCACGGCCAACGAAGTGCTTTCTGGGCTATGAAGAGCTGGACTATCTGGGCCATCGAGTCGGCCACGGCTGTGTATGGCCAGAACGTGGAAAAGTGGACAAGATTCGCGACGCACGTCGGCCTGAGACCAAGAAGGAGCTCAGGAGCAAGCTGGGAACCTTCGGCTATTACCGGAAGTTCATCCCTTCCTTCAGTACCATCGCTCTCCCCCTCATTGATCTCACGAAACAAAATCAGCCCATGAAACTTTCAAGTTTCTGCGAGAAGCACCGGTCAAACGATTTCCAATTTTGCGATTAGGTATGCACAATTCAAGGTATTCAAGTCCACGTTTCACCAGCCCTCTAGATCTTCCAGATTTTATGTAAAAATTAATTCGGTCATGAAGTCACAAAAGCAACTGGGAAATCACAAGACACGAAGAAGCATCCTCTATCAGACGAGCAGCTTGAGGCTGACGTCAAATATTTAGTTCACAGACAAAATCAGTGAACATCATCAGTGCCTCCGACATTTCACCAGGCCTCTGCATCTTCCAGATTTCATGTAAAAATTAATTCAGTCGGGGGAGTCACAACACCAACAAAGAAATCACAAGACATGAACAAACATCTTCTGTCAGATGACTTGCATGAAGCTGACGTCATATGTTTACTTCGCGGAATTGGCGTCCTCTCTCTCTCTCTGTATGACGGCCTGCCTGAGGCTGACGTCAAATGTTCAGTTCACGGAATTGACGTTTTGTTCTCTCTCACCTAAGATTCTGGATCCCCTATGGTGTAGCGGATCTAATATCTTCGGTAGGTCTTACAGATTTGAAAGAAAGGGACTAAAAACAACAACAACAAAAACACCGGCAACAATAACAACAAAATAGCACGAAATTGGGAGAAACAACTTTATGGGATTGGGCGATTCCTCCTTGTTTTTGTTCCCATTTGATGGTTATGTGTTTTGTTGTTTATTTTTGGAAATTATTTGCATGTCATGTATCACTGTGTGCATTACAATCTTCTCACGGTATTAAATAGTTCTGGAGCATAATAGAATTATAACCATTTTTGTGTGCGTTGGCGGTGTCTCAATGTGGCTATATAGACACATTGTCTGATTTTTTCCTGTAGTTTCATTAACTGAGCGACATGGACCAAAAAGCACAGGCGCCCGCGAGGAATAAAGTGCACTTTGTGCGTATGCCTGTGAAACCAGCATTACGCAAACACATCTGACAACATGAAAACAAATCAGCCCAATATGTTGCTTCCATTCCATTCAGTGACCTACTGTAATACTGGCCATGTACATCGGGGAGAAGAACACACACACACACACTCTCTCCCCCCCCCCCAAAGACATTGCTGTATTTGTGTGTGCGTGCATGCGTGAATTCACCAAGGAACGCCAGCATTACGTCAATCAAATATGACGTCGGCGAAACGACGCTCATACTTTGCGTAAGTGCGCATGCTTCGTTTCGTGAGGAGTGTGGTTTGTAGACAAAATGTGCTTGGAGCACAAACTTTCAACTGACAATAACGGCTTTTTTTTTTTCTTTTTTTTTTTTTTTGGGGGGGGGGGTACATGACATTAGAGACACCTTATCTACATACACTTTGAGCGGTTTTGAGATCTAAAATAAGGTACTCTATACGCCGAAAGTATGGCAGCGACCACTTCCAAAATGTAATCTGTTCAGAGACCGTATTCATGCTACCAACAGCATTCTGATCCTTTTATGTTTAGAAGGTCATGGTGTACAAATCTACAATCGATCGCACCTGGTGTAGTGACGTTTTAATTTATTTTAATCAAGCCCGCATACACAGACACTTGAAATGAGTGACCAGCTCATGTCAGAACTTTAGATCAGGGCCCGCATGTAAACCTCGAGGTTAATTTAACCCACAGCTACGGGCCTAACCCAGACTAGGAGAAAAGAAACCCAAAAAAAACAAAATTAAAATTTAAAAAAGCAAAGAAAGGAATAAATAAATCTTTCTGCAACGGCTTAGGCACCATGGTGGAATGGATTAAGAAAAAAAAAAAACCAGAAAATTTAACCCTAGGGCCAGTTTAGTTCTAGGTTAGACTTTTACATGCGGGCCCAGAGCCGCAGTCTGGCGTCACGCTATCAAAGACTCAAGATCGGCGTAGAAAAAGCAGAAACGAACAAAGCAACAACATACTGACCTCCGTTGTGTGTCCCACAAACAAAGCCGAGCCTGCTAAAGAACCATCACACTACTACGGTTCCAAGCACAGACGTATACGTCTGTGGTTCCAAGTCATGCAAACCACAATCTCCATAATTGCAGCCCCTTTATCGTCACGCGTTTGTCGACCCCGTAATTCCCTCTTGCCGATACCAAGTCAGCTGGCTTAAATGTATGTAATCGAAATGATACAGTATGTAAAGGAATTAACACAAACCAACGATTTACAACTCGCAGGTCAAAAGCCACTGATACAGCAAAGCGCTTAAATAGGACATACAAACAACACGCTAAACACACAGGTGCACTTGACCCGGGTAGCCCACATCCCACCCCGACCAGACACGGCTGCATATAATACAGTCTGCCGAATTTCTACACACTATCAAACGCTACTGTATTACTGTAGTTCTCTAGTGCTTCAGAAAATATAGTGGCTGACTTTCGAGCAGGAACACTGATGGCGGTCAATTACCCCGGTACGGCCGATTCAGCTGATTTGCCACAATCATCTTTTTATCGACTGATCTGGGCTTAACTAACAGGTTAAAACATCTAAACCGTAACTCTCTCTCTCTCTCTCTCTCTCTCGCCAGGCAAAATGATCAAGGATGGGTGGGTGGGTGTTTAGGAGTTTAACGTCCTTTTCCACCATGTAAGGCTGATATCAAAGACAGAGCAACGATAAAAAGGCCAGCACAAATATTTGGCCCCAGCCGGGATTCGAACTCACGACCCGAGCATTGAGAGTCCAACGTTCTACCATTCGGCTATCCCGGCTCCCCCGGCGAAATGATCAAGCAGTCTCTAAGCAGACTCTTAGCAAATAATAAACGTGTTTTTAGCGTAAGTGTTAGTAGTGCTATATATCTGCTAACTCTCCTGAATGTATGCTAAAACTACAATAATTTTTTATTACATGGTTTGTTAGCAGGGGCTAGGCAGAATGAAAAGCAGCGTAGTAGTATGGTGAAGCAGGCGCGTAGGAAGATGCTGAGAGGAAGGGGGGCCCACTAAGTCGGGTGAGCCATACGGCCAGGGTGAAAAAGGGTGTGGGGGGGGGGAGGGAGGTGTGTGTGTGTGTGTGTGTGTGTGTGTGTGTGTGTGTGTGTGTGTGTGTGTGTGTGTGTGTGTGTGTGTGTTGACTGCCAAGGATTGTGTCCAGCAGAGCTGGTGGGCCCCCTCTCCTCTTATCAAAAGCAAGGGGGGCCCAAAGATATTCGGGCCTCCCTTCCAAAAATCGAACGGGGGCCTGGGCCCCCAGGGCCCCCGTGGTTCCTACGCCCCTGGGCTCATTCTAAAGGAATATCTGAAGCCCTCAGGGTGTGAACTGAGCAAAGAGGGGAACTGATATTTTTTGTGGCGTAACAACAGGCAGTCGGTGGTCTAATGGTTAACACTTTCAGCCCTGCTACCGTATCACCTACGGTCTCGCAGACCCTAACAATAATATGCGTGCATGTGACCGACTCTCATACGCTCTGCACAGTGGAAGATTCTCCTATAGGATCCAATACTTCTTGAGAAATAGGGTTTTGTATGCAGGAGCCCAGCTTTAGATCTAGCACACTTGGAAAAACTCCCAGGCAGAGAGCGTTATCGCTATTGAGATTCCTTCAGGGCTGAAAGGGTTAAGTGACGTCGTCACCATTACGAGAGGTCAGGTTAGAGTTATACATGTAGTAATAATAATAATAACAATAATACTTATAGGGCGACTATCCCCTGGGAGCGAGCTCTAGGTGCCTTACAATCTAAAAACGAAAAAAAAAAACAAAAAAACCCAACCCAAAATCCACTGAACACATTCACTCAATGTACACTACGCAAGAACAACTTAAAGAGAGAGAGAGAGAGAGAGAGAGAGAGAGAGCACAGATTAAAGAACAGATCACACAAATAAAAATGATACAGGACAGGCAGAGACAATTAAAAACCAAGAACAAGTACCAGCGATAAGACCCAAAACAAAAGAACAGATTGGAATGAGCCAGATAAAACCAGACAGCAGTCGTGAGGAACTAAAAGGAAGACTCGGGGCAAAGGTTTCCTTCTCGTTCGTGGCACCGTTCATTCGGGCCGACCGTCGGGGGGTTCTCTCCGGGTACTCCGGCTTCCTCCCCCTCTGCTTTGGAAATGTTCAGCCCACAAATATGAATGCAACTTTCTGACTTCTCAAACTTAAGTAGCTGTGCTGACCCTTCGCATCACGTTATTGTACTTGTAGTGTTTCCAAATCCAGTGTGTGACAGAATGCGTGTGACTCACGTGAGCGTGCGTGTTGGGTTCAGTTCACGGCGCTTTGAGCCGATTCATGAAATTGGGTAAAGCGCCTATACCATACTCAATTACTCATACTCAATTGTTATTCTTATTCTTCTTATTATTAACAAAACGTGTTTCTGAAATTTCCTTCACGCACGACCTCGTCTGAATGATGGATCAGAACTGAGCTTGTTAGTGCTGGATTTTACCAGTAGGTACGTGTATTATTCTGCCGCTGACACTCGGAAACTCCGTATACATGTCATAGACCTTTGGTCAACGTGGTTTTTCATACCAGGGTCCGACTTGTTGGAATGATCTCCCAGCATCAGTCAGATATGCAGACACAAAACCATCCTTCAAGCAAAATCTGTAAACCTCACCTCTTCACTGCCCTCAACCAATAGCACTCAGCTGGTGTAGTTCGCGCCGTTAAGGGGTGCAAATGTATACCAGTCAATTTCGTCGATTTTTCGGCATAAACAGTCGTCCACTAACGGGGGCGACTGTATCCCCGCAACGCGGGAGGGGGTGCAAATGTACTTCGGAGTCTGGCGAGGTGAAGTCGGTCACGTGGCCGCTGACTTCGTTCTACGAATCAGTTACTTTATGTGATGTTTTTAACAGAAAAACAAATTTAAATATGACGGGTTCGTCTTTTGGCTTTTTTGCGTGAAGGCGGACTTTCTCGTTTTTCACGGGCGGCCTTCTGTGTAGCCTGTCCCGTGCTCGTGGTCAGGCGCTCACTGGTCAGTCGGCCGGCCGGCGCTGCAGCGGCTACGTGCTATGTGCTAAGCTTGCTAGGGGTGAACAAGTGTTTTTTGCCTTAAGTCTGACCACACGGCTAAAGCTCACCCCAATGCAGTTCCTACGCCAGGCAATATTTCATCTGCATAGGGGTGTGCGCAGTCAACTTCAGTGAGAGGGGGAGATTCATCCAACAGACCAAGCCCCCTCCCTCGTCAGGATCCTTTCACTTGTGGCTTTTTGGGAAATGTGAAGGGTGTAGCATCTATAGCAAACCGTAGAGATGTGTGGGAACGTGAATTAGCTAATGATCCAGATAAATCTTTTCTCCTGGAAGGAATACGCCATGGGTTCAGGGTAACAGATGAAGGCAGTAATGTGACTGAAGTAGAAACAGAGAACCATCGTTCCGCTTTTCAGTACAAAAAACAAGTAGAAGAGGAGTTATGTCGTCAGATAGGTGAAGGTAATTATGTCATTGCCTCTCAAAAGCCTAGCATTGTGAGTCCCATAGCTGCTATACCAAAAGATGACGGTGGGATCCGCCTGATTCATGACGGTAGTCGTCCGTTCGGTTGTGCGTTGAATGATTATGCATCTCTTCATACGCAGCGTTTCCAAACCGTTGAGGATGCTTGTAAACTTGCGCGCCCGGGTTATTGGTGCGCGAAACTTGATTTAAAGGCAGCCTATAGGGCTGTTCCTATTCACAGGGACGACTACAGGGCCACAGGTTTAAAATGGCAGTTTGATAGGGGACACTGAACCCACATATCTTTTTGACACTAGACTAGCGCCTTTTGGCGCTACTCTGGCCCCAGGCACGTTCCACCGTTTGTCTCAAGCGGTAGGTAGGTTTCTACGCCGTCGTGGATTTAGATCGACTGTCATTTACATTGACGATTTTCTTATTGTGGCAAAAACATACTCTGAGTGCAATGCAGCGTTACACTGTCTAATTAATCTGGTGCGTCAGTTGGGTTTCAGTGTGAGCTGGCCAAAGGTCGTTGGACCCACACAAAAAATTACGTTCTTAGGCATTGTGATTGACACGTGCAGTAGTACTCTCTCCCTGGGAAAAGAGAAACTGGAAAAAATTCAGCAAAAACTTTTGAACTTTGCGGCAAAAAAGCGCGCGAGCAAACGCCAGCTGCAGCGGTTGGCGGGTTTGCTGAACTGGGCTTGCCAGGCTGTCCGCGGTGGGAGTTTTTTCATGCGGCGTATCCTTGATGCAATTAAGCCCTTGCAGCAGCAGCACCATAAGACTAAGCTGAGCAAAGAATTTAAAGCTGATGTTGAGTGGTGGTTGAGTGGTTATATACTTTTAATGGTGTAGTGTATTTTAGAAAAGAGGTGGTTCACCATGTTCACGTTGACGCATGTCAAAAAGGCCTAGGTGCCTTTTTCATGGGTGACTGGTTGTATACTGTGTTTAAAAAAGATGCACCCGCCTTCGATCGTTTACATATAAACTACAAGGAGGTGTGCGCAGCAGTTGAGGGTATTAGAAGATGGGGTCATGTGTTTCAAGACAGTGTGGTCATTGTGCATACGGACAACAGTGTAGCCAAAGCTGTGATCAACAAGGGCGTAGTCGGAACAGTCTAATCAACCGCCTGCTCAGAAAGATGTTCTGGCTCAGTGTGAAATTTAATTTTTCAGTGAGGGCAATTCATGTTCCTGGTCAGGTGAACATTATACCAGACACAATTTCACGCTTACATGAACCAAACAAAGTTGAGAGGTTGCAAGCGTTGTTGTCGCAGTGGTCACGCTGTCGAGGGAATCGCAGCATGAATTTTTTTACCCATATGTCACCTGGTGCTTTAACTTTTTTAATGCAGGAGTGGCGCAAGCACTGGAGGCGGAGTTGAACTCGGAGGTGGCTATGTTTAGGGGCTGTATGTTTGCCATGAATACTGCCAAGACCTATCGAACTCATCTGGCCATTTTTCTTGACTTTTGTAATAAGTTGTGCATCCCCCCAGTTCCTGTTTCAGAAAGTACGGTCGCACGTTATGCTGCTTTTCTGGCTCGGAAATTAAAACCAGCGTCAGTGAGACAGTATCTGAACATTGTGCGTATACTGCACTTAGAAAGTGGACTGGATAATCCGTGCAAGGACTCGTGGCTAGTGAAATCCACTTTAAAAAGTATTGAAAGGGAGAAGGGTTGTGAGATTGTGCGAAAAACTCCCATCACTCCGCCGCTATTGATGGAAATCAAAAGCAAACTCAGTCTCCAGACGCGGAATGATTGTGTTTTTTGGGCTGCATGTTTGCTGATGTTTTTTGGATTGTTGAGAAAATCAAACTTGTTTGCAAATGGTGCCGAGTTTTGTGGAGAGAAACAGCTTACGAGGGACTGTATTCAGGCAGACAGGGCTTCCCAGTCCCTTTCGGTGGTTGTATGCTGGTCAAAGAATAATCAATGTAGGAAGAGAAAGCAAGTCATTAACCTCCCTGTTCTTCACCCCCACCCTCTCTGCCCCGTTTCGGCCATTGTAAACATGTTTAAACTGACGGGCCCCCAAGCTCCGAAGTCTCCAGCCTTCCCTTTATCCTCGTACACCTTTTGTCAGAGACTGCGAGCAGTTTTGAGCGATCGTCCAGATGTGACCAGTCATAGTTTCAGAAGGGGGGGGTGCTACGTGGGCCCTCTTAAATGGGGTTCCTGGAGAAGTTGTGAAGAGTCTGGGAGACTGGAGGAGTTCTGCCTATCTGGCGTATCTTGATCAGATCCCTCAATCCACTATTGATTTTTACAGACAAAAAATGTGCTATGCGCTCCCTACTGTTTTTTAAATGCCTGTGAAGTTACAATCGTCTAACTTTTCCCTTGGGCGTGGTTAGGATTTTTTTTTAAAATCCTTCCTTGGGTGGTTTTAGTCGTTTACCACTCGGATTTAACTGTTATATGTGTGTTAGTTAAGAATAAAGAAGAAAGCCCTTGCTTTTTCATTGACGCCCAAGGGATGTGTTTGGACGTTTGTTTCTTGGTAAAGAGAGAGAGAGGGGTGTGTGTGTGTGTGTGTGTGTGTGTGTGTGTGTCAGTGTGTGTGTGTGTCAGTGTGTGTGTCAGTGTGTGTGTGTCAGTGTGTGTGTCAGTGTGTGTGTCAGTGTGTGTGTGTGTGTCAGTGTGTGTGTGTGTGTGTCTGTGTGAGTGTGTGTGTCTGTGTGTGTGTGTGTGTGTGTGTGTGTGTGTGTGTGTGTGTGTGTGTGTGTGTGTGTGTGTGTGTGTGTGTGTGATCTGTACATGTAAGTGTGCGTGTGGGATGGAGTTTGCGAGGGTGGGTGCGTTGTGTGGAAGAGGATGGATTTAAGTGATGTTTTTAACAGAAAAACAAATTTAAATATGACGGGTTCGTCTTTTGGCTTTTTTGCGTGAAGGCGGACTTTCTCGTTTTTCACGGGCGGCCTTCTGTGTAGCCTGTCCCGTGCTCGTGGTCAGGCGCTCACTGGTCATTCGGCCGGCCGGCGCTGCAGCGGCTACGTGCTATGTGCTAAGCTTGCTAGGGGTGAACAAGTGTTTTTAACCCTCCAACCTCCCCTTTCACCACAACTTTAATTCAGCAATAGGGTATTCTGCGCGGCTACCATTAGTTTTAGCAAGGGTTAAGTGTGTAGAATTGTGTTGTTTGTAATTAATTTTTAGTGAGTAGTTTATTGTTTTAAACGATGGGTGGTTTTAGTCGTTTACCACTCGGATTTAACTGTTATATGTGTGTTAGTTAAGAATAAAGAAGAAAGCCCTTGCTTTTTCATTGACGCCCAAGGGATGTGTTTGGACGTTTGTTTCTTGGTAAAGAGAGAGAGAGGGGTGTGTGTGTGTGTCAGTGTGCGTGTGTCAGTGTGTGTGTGTGTGTGTGTCAGTGTGTGTGTGTCAGTGTGTGTGTGTGTGTGTGTGTGTCAGTGTGTGTGTGTCAGTGTGTGTGTCTGTGTGTGTGTGTCTGTGTGTGTGTGTGTGTGTGTGTGTGTGATCTGTACATGCAAGTGTGCGTGTGGGATGGAGTTTGCGAGGGTGGGTGCGTTGTGTGGAAGAGGATGGATTTAAGCGAAATATCGACGAAATTGACTGGTATATATTTGCACCCCCTAACCGGCGAACTATACCAAGTGAGCACCAATAGCAGCTGTTGTCGACCACATCATCATCTTGAGGGTCGTGTGTGTGTGTGTGTGTGTGTGTGTGACGGTGTGTGTGTGACGGTGTGTGTGTGACGGTGTGTGTGTGTGTGTGTGTGTGTGACGGTGTGTGTGTGACGGTGTGTGTGTGACGGTGTGTGTGTGTGTGTGTGTGTGGAAACCGGGGGCAGGGGAAGCCGTGTATGATGTGTTGGTAGTTAAATGTATGTTTGGAGGCATGCTGCGTGTGTTTCTGGGTGAGTGTGTGTTGACTGTAAGGCGCCTTGAGGTCGTCGAGGGAGTCCCTTAAATACCAATAGTAGTAGTAGTAATATTAGTAGTAGTAGTATATAATTCAGCAAAATTTTAAAACTCAAGCAAAAACGAAAAATCCTAACTCCGAAGAGTTTCGCAAAAAAGAAAAATCCTAACTCCGAAGAGTTTCGCAAAATCGACAAATCCTAACTCCGAAGAGTTTCGCAAAAAAACGAAAATTCCTAACTCCGAAGAGTTTCGCAAAATCGACAAATCCTAACTCCGAAGAGTTTCGCAAAAAAACGAAAATTCCTAACTCCGAAGAGTTTCGCAAAATCGACAAATCCTAACTCCGAAGAGTTTCGCAAAAAACGAAAATTCCTAACTCCGAAGAGTTTCGCAAAATCGACAAATCCTAACTCCGAAGAGTTTCGCAAAAAAAAAACGAAAATTCCTAACTCCGAAGAGTTTCGCAAAATCGACAAATCCTAACTCCGAAGAGTTTCGCAAAAAACAAAAATTCCTAACTCCGAAGAGTTTCGCAAAATCGACAAATCCTAACTCCGAAGAGTTTCGCAAAAAACGAAAATTCCTAACTCCGAAGAGTTTCGCAAAATCGACAAATCCTAACTCCGTAGAATTTAGCATCGCGCGTGTAGTCAGTGTCTGTCATTGCGTGTTCACAAAAAACCCTTCTCAAGTTTCTTCAGCTGATTGCATAAATTCGTCAGCTCTGGGGACACGGGAGAACCTTTGTGCTTGGCTACATCCACTGAGTCCATTACCAAGTCATAGAGATCAAACGGTAGCAGAATTACGTTCAAGACAAGGAAACTTCGCGAGAACAATTTTGAGCCATCAAGCACCGCGGTTTGAGTGACCACTTCTGCCCCTGCTGCGGCACCGTCAACAACCTCCACCATCTCAATGCCATCTGCCAAAGCGTCAACAACCTGAATTTCAGCTGCCTTAGCAGCACGCATAGCTCGCATGGCTTTATAAAACCCGACAATGTGTGTTCCACCAGAAACGCTCGAGGCAGCCATGGTCTGTATTTTGCCATAAAACACATTATCAGTACTTATGATCTCAAAGTATTCCCTGTACTCGTGAAGCTTTTCCTTCAGATGATGCAGTTCCTCTTGCACTTGCTTGACCTTGTTGTGGGTGATGATATTTTCAGCCGTCCCGGAAGCTACAGAAGTTATGCCACCAGCTGCTGCTAGCGCGGCTCCCCCGAACCCAACTGCAGCGGAAATGCCGAAGGTGAAGGGTGCAAAACTAGCTCCCAGAATTGCCAACACTGCAAATAAGAGACATCTCATATGAACAATCGATAGACGGAACTAGATATTAGTCGTACCTAATCGCGACTTAGCCTAACACGTAAACTAGACAGCACATATATCGTTTTTATGTGAAATGACTTGTAAAGATGCCTATTTCATGCATTAGGCAGCTTGATTTATGACTGAAATAGGCTACCAATAAAATAACTCAGACAAACTGAACTGCCCGGTTCACGATTCCGGCAAACTTGAGAAACAAAAAAGAGAAAATTGACATCACCAAACGTGTGTTGGGCAAAGTTACTTGCCATGACGTATCATACAGTCTTCACAAAAAGTTAAGGACCAGTCAACATAATGGGTGACAGTTTCAATAAATCAGGAAAAAAAAAAACGAATAAGATTTTTCCCGTAAAATTCGGTAGCAAGGTTAAGGGGTAATTAGTGAACATGGCGACCACTGTGTGGATGACACGTGCGCGTCACACAGCATGCTTGGCGCGTTTGAAAATCTGCAATTTCGGCAAAACTAGACCGAGTTTCAATGTTCAGTGAGCGATACCTGGGGCTTTCTGCACAGCAAAAATGAGATGCAGGTCAAAGAATGCACCCCTGGTTATGAACTGTGCTCATTTGTTTGCCTACATAAGCCGCCGTTTCAGCGATGTTCAGCACTACACCAGCATGCCACCACGACAAAAGTTGAATGATATTTGCAAGTGGTCCTTAACTTTTTGTGAAGGCTGTATGAAAGCCTAGACTGTGACCATCATTACATGTAATTTTAGTCCCGTTTGCAATACATGCATACATACATACATAATATACATGCATGTAATGCAAAAACAGCTTGAAAAGCACAACTTTAACAAACACACACAAAAAGTGAGAGAAAAAAGCAGTTTATTTTCAAATTCAGAGGTGTACCAAGTACAGTCGGTACTTAGTAAAGCCTGGCCAACATGGATTAACATCAAAGACCCATGTGTATGCTTCTAAGCACCAGAGAAACCGGAGTCCCCGGAGAAAAACTCTGAAACCAGGCACCTTCTGCAAAGCTTTAAAGGGTTTATATTAACATCCTGTAACTTTGTACCATAACATATACTGTCTTTACGGTTCTGCTTTTAATACATAATGAAACAAGTGTTCAAAACAGTACGTAACTTTAGGAGGCTCATTATTACATTACTGCAAATCATGACCAACACACACACACACAAAATTAATAAAGTTAAAATCAATACCAGCGGTGTTCTGGATTGTTTCATTGCAAGGTTCAACGTTCACAGCTCGAAAAGCACCAATTAAAACTTTCCTAAAAACAAACATGACAGATGACATGGCTTAAATCACTGATGATGTGAAAGACTGGCCATACACAAATGAAATACTTTACAAAATTAAAAATAAAAACCAAAAACCAAACACACACACACACACACACACACACACACACACACACACACACACACACACACACACACACTATTTCAGATACTTTATATAACCATATTACTTCGGATAATCGATGAGAATCTGAGAGTATATGCAAAGACGAGTTTGGAAATTTACAAATAAAATTTTAAAAGTATCACAAAAAATTAGATAAATAAGAGATGAATAAAAGGCGCGCGCACGCACACACACACACACACACACACACACACACACGAGTCGCGAAATAAAATCAACTGATAATCACTGACGAGTTTTCAAATTGAAAACTGATGCACCCTCATAAACACATACATTGAAAACAATTGAAATCTTTTGATTTCAAAACTTGAAAATTAAAAAAAAAATTCCATATAAACACATACACATAATAATAAAATGTAAGAAAGCACCCAAACACATTACAAATAACAATTTTTAAAATGTGTAATGTGTACAAGAAACACTTTCCCCACACACATTACATTTTTTTCTTCCAGTTTTAAACTTCAAAATGATCTTAAAAATGAAAAAAAAAAGGAACTACACAACCTCACACAATTAAATTAATGAGGTGATAGAAAAAAAAATGAAAAGTAAAACCGCACCCACATAAACACACATTGAAAAAATTAAAATCTTTCAAATGTCTATAGAAACAAGAAACACGTCCACACAGACAAACTTTGCCCCCCCCCCCCCCCCCCCAAAAAAAAAAAAAACAACAACATGAATGGCTAGCTGATGATGCAGAAATTGAAAAGGAAATCGGACTAAACTTGACAGACCACCTTCAATAGAAAGCACATCTGGTGAGTATGGCATTAGTTGAGACTGTGGTATACCATTGTAAAATGCCAATCTGAGCCGTATTCAACATCATGAAATGAGGCAACAGACAAAGGGAACAACAAAAAAACAAACAAACAAAGAATCGCACTGACAGAAAGAAAGAGCAAAAACAGCCACCACAGACAAAGGGCTGGTCAAAAAAAAAAAAAAAAAAAGGGGGGGGGGGGAGAGAAAAAAAAAGGAAAGAAAAACACAGTATTTAAAAACTAAAGACATGGTTTAAGACATGATGGTGCCTAAACATAAGTTCTGGTATTTAAAATAAAAAAGACAAGTGCACATTAAAACATGTACACACTAAAAACAATTAAAATTCAAAATAAAATCCAAAATGTACACACAAACACATTCATACATGAACTAAAATATATAAGTCAAAATCCAAAATGTACACACAAACACATTCATACATGAACTAAAATATATAAGTCAAAATCCAAAATGTACACACAAACACATTCATACATGAACTAAAATATATAAGTCAAAATCCAAAATGTACACACAAACACATTCATACATGAACTAAAATATATAAGTCAAAATCCAAAATGTACACACAAACACATTCATACATGAACTAAAATATATAAGTCAAAATCCAAAATGTACACACAAACATATTCATACATGAACTAAAATATATAAGTCAAAATCCAAAATGTACACACAAACACATTCATACATGAACTAAAATATATAAGTCAAAATCCAAAATGTACACACAAACACATGCATACATGAACTAAAATATATAAGTCAAAATCCAAAATGTACACACAAACACATTCATACATGAACTAAAATATATAAGTCAAAATCCAAAATGTACACACAAACACATTCATACATGAACTAAAATGTATAAGTCAAAATCTAAAATGCACGCAAAAACACGCTTTTTAACTTAAAACTTAAAAAAATAGATTCAATTAAACATGCCGACGCACAATAAAACCAAAAACAAGACTGTGAAATTAAAATTGTAAAACACACAAATACATTCATAAAGCACACATACCCACAAAGAAAAAGAAAAAAAAAAGAAAAACAGAAAAAAGGAGCAGCAAAAGCAGGTACAGTTCATGTATAAGCCAGGCAGGGTTAATGCTGATGGACTTTAATTTTCAAGTTTTAAGTTCGTTCCGAGGAGTGGAACATTTTCGTTCTAAAATCACCATTTCCTCTGTGAACAACTCGCAACACAATACTTTAAATAGTCTTTAGGCACAGACCTTGAGTGTGTTTTACATTCAGGTATCCCCCATCAGTCAATCTGTCAAAATATGACCTACATACTGCACAAATATACAACATTCTGTTTTGCAGTCATTGGGTGTGTTTTACATTCAGGTATCCCATCAGTCATTGAGTGTGTTTTACATTCAGGTATCCCATCAGTTCATGTATCAAAATATGACTTACATAATGCACAAATATACAACGTTCTGTTTTGCTGTCATTTAGAACCTTGCCAAGTCTGGAAATTCATCAGATGGGAAACCATATTTGAATATCAAAGAATAGGTTACAGTGTACATACTATACGGGACTCACGCCAAGGACAATAAACGGGACATAAAATAGCCAGGCAGACTTCGGTGTAGTCCTTTCATTCGGTGGAACGTCCATGTGGTGTAGTGATATGAACAGGTGACGTGGATGGGGCCCTGCTGAGGTTCAGCTGCTGACGCCTTGGGAGAGAAAGGTGTGAAGACCAGTGCAGTTTATCTACCTCAGCTGCTGACGCCTTGGGAGAGAGGGGTGTAAAGACCAGTGCAGTTTATCTACCTCAGCTGCTGACGCCTTGGGAGAGAGAGGTGTAAAGACCACTGCAGTTTATCTAACTCAGCTGCTGACGCCTTGGAAGAGAGAGGTGTAAAGACCAGTGCAGTTTATCTACGCACTTGTTTTGGTCCACGCACCAGCACACCATCCTCTTCAGGCTGAGGACCGGTCACTGCAGACTACTGAGCCACCTCAACCGACTCAGGATTGTCCACACTGACAAATGTCCATGTGGCACTGGATCCCAGACCATAGAACACATCCTTCAGTACTGTCCTGCCCATGATGCTCTACAACGTGAAAGCTGGCCCGAGTCTGAGGGCGCAGAGCTACAGGTGCAGCTTTGGGGGGTAGCCGTCATGACGTGGAGAAGACCGTGGGATTCGTCATGGCGACCGGGCTGCAGATCTGACGCAACCAGTTGAAATCGACGGCAGAAGAAGAAGAAGGTCCAGGCAGAAGGGAAGGCTGGATCCATGCTCTCAAACCTTTCTGTATAATCTGCATGTTGTTGAACGCTGATTTAGGGCAGGCGTTTCTGAAGGAAAAAGCAAATGCCAAATGAAGTACAGATAATAACCAACATTTCAAGAGCAATGATGACACAGTCACAACAACATGCGGAAGTCTCATTCTTATTACATCTAAATCAGACATGAGTGGCATTATAAGCAAGGGAAACTTTGTATCAGTGTAGAACATGCCTACCCTGTAATCAGTTGATCCTGCTGGTCTTCAAGATGGGATTGTAGATATGGTTCTGTTGGCTGTTTCTGTCCACCTGTTGTCAATGCTGGAACTGACTGTGTAGAGTAGCCAGTAAAAAGCGGAATGCAATCTGTGTCCGCATGTGGTCACCTGATGTGGCGGGGTGGAGATAAACGCAGAGTTGTATCCGTCTCTTTTGGACACTGCCTGCCTTCCCACAACGGTCTATTATATTTGCCTGCAAAATAAATTACAATTTTACTCATTTCACATAGTCAAACAACAACAACAAAAACCTGATTACACAACGAAACAAACTACTAAATGATAAACGTTCTAAAGCTAGCGGGATACAATGGGAAAACCTGGCGACTAAAAAAAGGCAATTACCTGTATGGTGACCATTCTCCAGACGTCGTATTGCAGCTGGTGTCCAACGGTATCCGCCTGTAGTCTTCCATCTGTCCTCTTCTGACCCAAGGTAGTGTGGCTGTCGGTGTCTGTAACATTAGGTAAAAGAATGACTGTTCATGAACACTGACTTGCATACACTTAGAAAAATTTACGCTTGAGTCAAGAGTAAACCTGATGACAGTTAAACTCAGAGTAAATTCATGCAATCAGAAGATGACATGCATTTGTACACATGAACCAGTCACTCCACTGGAACAAAAGTTGCATAAAAAAGGAAGAAGAGCATGCCAAAAGTTTCTGTACTTACAGGTCTCAGCACGTCATCCATCGTCCACAGGGGCACATCGTCCAGAGGGGCACATCACCCAGAGGGGCATATCACCCAGAGGGGCACATCTCCTCGTGCTGCTGTGTCCTCACCAGGATGTGGTCCTGCAACTGAGACTGAAGTGCTGAAGTCAAGTCGAATCAATAATCTGACATGCATGCACAAACATCCTAACCCCTCCCCCTTCCCTCCGACACCCCTCTCCCAACCCTCCCCCCTCCCCAACCGCCAGCCTACTCTACACACTATCAAAGAAAATAAACCATCGGCGTGAAGGGTGATCCACTCCATCTCCTTGGGCTGGTCTGTCTCCTTGGGCTGGTCCATCTCTTGGGGCTGGTCTGTATCCTGGGGCTGGTCCGTATCCTTGGCCGCTCCGTCCTCTCTCCTGGTGTCTGGTCCTGACCTGCAACTGAGACTAAAGAAGAGTGCTGAATTCATGTTGAAACAATATTCTAATATACATACAAAAACATCCTAATCATTCTCTCACACACTCACAAACTTTCACACTCCATTCAGCCATCTAAATCCTAACCCCTCCCCCCACCCACCTAACCCTCTACCTACCCCAGGACCCGCTAACCTTCTCCCCAGCCTAATATGCTAGACTACACAAAAAAGCAAAATTCAAAATGATACTGGCCTTTTTTGTTGGCGTGGAGGGTGCTCTGGTCCATCATCTTGGGCTGGTCCGTCTCCTTGGGCTGCTCCTTCCTCTCTCCAGGGGTCCAGTCCTGACCTGCAACTAAAACTAAAGAAGAGTGCTGAATTCAGGTTGAACTAACAACATAACATACATGCAAAAACATCCTAATCATTCTCACACACACTCACAAACTTTCACACTCCATTCAGTCATCTAAATCCTAACCCCTCCCCCCACCCACCTAACCCTCTACCTACCCCAGGACCCGCTAACCTTCTCCCCGGCCTATGCTACTCTACACAAAAGGAAATGGTCAAAATGATACTGGCCTTTGTTATCGATGTGAAGGGTGATCTGGTCCATCTCCTCGGGCTGGTCCATCTCCTTGGGCTGCGCCGTCCTCTTGCCACGGATCCAGAGGGCTAGGTGTAACCTGGGGCTAACTTAGGGTTAACCCGGGGCTAACCTAACTCTGATCTGCAACTTTGACTTAGAAAGACTGATTAGCTCCAATCGAATGTGTTAACAGAAAAACATACAAAAACGCCCTAAGCATACTCACACACGTTCAACCGCTCTTTCACTCTCCATTCAAGCACTAAATCCTAACCCCTCCCCCTTCCCACCTACACCCCCTCTACCCACCCCTCCCCCCCTCCCCCACCACCAACCTACTCTACAAACTAGAACAAAAAATGCACCCATGAAGAAAACGACCACTGACCTTGCTCAACCGTTACCCTGCAGTACAGGGAGTTTACCGATGGTCCAATCAGACGTCAACCCGGGCTCAGCAAAGGCAGAAGGCCACGCCAGCTCCTGACCTCCCAACGTCTCGGTGATTCTCTTGCGGAAACTCGTAGTGCTGGTTCCTCGATCCTCACCTACAACGACGCCCCGTGCTGAAGGCTGCCATCTGGAAAACAGACGTCAAAAACCGTCATGGTTCTGCCTTGTAAATTTCTAAGTCACTGAGTTACAAATCACTAACAGTTACCAGTTCGACAACAAATGAATATGCAAAACTGCTCCAGGTTTCAACGTCTGAAGTAGTACTGCATGTCTCGACTTCACTGAGAAGTTGAGAACATTTCACAGCCGGTTTGATTTTTTCCTCTGGTTTCCTGTCGCAAAAAACAAACTCTACTGCACGTGCAACAAAAACAACAATAAACAACTCTGCAATCGCTGGTAACTTGATTTCATGGATAAGCGTAAAAGCACATGACTGAAAAATAAATGGCGTGATGGTAAATGGCTAACCCTAACCCTAACTTTCTTTGACATAGAACCGAATTTAAAAACAAAAAAAAAAAACATTTCGCAGAGACGGATCGGCGTAACACCTTACCCTCTCAGACACCACGGCTCACTGAAGTGTGTGACCCGCAGACAGATAAGTTCACGCGGGCGAAGGCCGGATGGGTGAGTCCATTTATTTC
This sequence comes from Batillaria attramentaria, assembly GCA_018292915.2. Classification (NCBI taxonomy): domain Eukaryota; kingdom Metazoa; phylum Mollusca; class Gastropoda; family Batillariidae; genus Batillaria; species Batillaria attramentaria. The sequence continues at coordinate 427,548 of JACVVK020000401.1, read as the reverse complement.
CACGCAGGGTGATTAGGTATTGTACCCCGAAGAAGCCGGCAGTTGCTTTCACGACAAACCCGCCCTAGATATGTCAGTTTTGCAAATGAAATTGTGGAAACTGTGCTGTTTAAAACTTTGACTAGTAGCTTGCTGGAAACTAGAAACAGAAGAAATTTCTTGCTGTTTTGTTGTCCTGTCACTCCTATCAATAGTTACGATAACCGTCTATGTGTGACGTCAACTTCAAGGCTTTGAAACTGACCAATCATGTCACAGACAAGGACCGACTTTTCAGGTAAACAACTCACCAAGTTGTGCGTCACAGCAACGTGACGTATACAGTTCATATGGACAGCACGTGCGCCTCAGTCACCAGGCCAACGCATGTCAGTGATCTCTCTCTCTCTCTCTCCAGTGTTGTTTCGTTCAGATGACTACTGCTCAGTTGATTTGGCTTGCGCCTCCCCGGTAGCCTCCCCCCCCCCCTCCGGTGTCGTGGGGTGGGGAAGGGACGGGTGTGTGTGTGTGTGTGTGTGTGTGTGTTAACCCCAGTCACGTGGCTATAGGTGGAGGTCGTAAGTGTCATTGGCTTGGTTCCCGAGAGGTGTGTGTGTGTGTGTGTGTGTGTGTGTGAGTGTGTGTGTGTGTGTGTGTGTGTGTGTTGGTTGTGCGGGTGCGAGTTTCAAATGGGCGGAAGTTACTGTCCGATAGAATGGACAACATAGTTCACTTGTTTTTCGTTTTTTTTTTTAAAGGCGACATCCTCTTGTCAGCACCCACTACTCCACGGGGACTGGAAAACTGCACAGTGGTGATTTCATTACCTCACTAACTGGGGGAGCCGGGGTGGTCGAATGGTAGAGCGTTGGACTTGTAATGCTCGGGTCGTGAGTTCGATCCCGGCTGCGGCCAAATATTTGTGCTGGCTTTTTCATCGTTGCCCCGTCTTTGATATCACCTTATGTGGTGGAAAAGGACGTTAAACCCCCAAGCACCCACCCACCCACCTCACTGACTGAGCAACCTGCCAGAACAATTTTTATTCAAACAAAAGCAATACATACTTTTCCGTGACTGTATAGATCAGCCGATACAGTCGTATTCAGTTGCGGTGTCTTTTGTCAGTAACCCATCGAGATCAAGGTACTTTCAGTTCAGATTTTTTTTTCATCATGCCTGTCGATGATTTGAATTTTCTGGGAAATAGTGTACTCTCTAGTGCTAAAGTCAAATAGGCTCCTATATCTCTATCGTCATTGGCTAGAGTTTTTTTTTAGTCAGATCAGAGAAGTTGAACTACGGCTGTCATCTAGCGTTCTAACATGGGTAAGACAACGTGGTATAGACTATAAGACCAAGGTCAAGGGCGAGTCTTGTTGGAGAGGGAATGGAGGGCACGAATGCTTTTGTGTGCAGCTCAAATAGGAACCAGCTCAATACATGAATGACGTCTTTATCTCTCTCTCTCTCTCTCTCACACACACACACACACACAGAGAGAGAACGAACGAACGAACGAAACTGTATTTTGCAAGGATAAAAGATTAGGTGCGCAGACCTGTTTTCGATCTTGTCCTTGTTAAACTATAAATACTAGGAAAACTGCAACTATTTCTTAAAACACACACACACACACACACACACACACGCACACACACACACACACAATTAGCGTAGGCCCTAGATATAGATTCAGGCGCGTAGGAAGATGCTGAGAGGAAGGGGGGCCCACTAAGTCGGGTGAGCCATACGGCCGGGGTGAAGAAGGGGGGGGGGGCAGGTTTGTGTGTGTGTGTGTGTTGACTGCCAAGGATTGTGTCCTGCGACAACAGAGCAGGGGGGCCCCACCACTGGTGGGCCCGCTCTCCTCTTATCAAAAGCAAGGGGGGCCCAAACATATTCGGGCCCCCTTTCCAAAAATCGAACGGGGGCCTGGGCCCCCAGGGCCCCCGTGGTTCCTACGCCCCTGTGAAGGGGTACAATTAGTGTCTCAGTTATGGTAATGAGCTCTCTCTCTCTCTCTCTCTGATGTCGGTACGATGTGTGTGTGTGTGTGTGTGTGTGTGTGTGTGTGTGTGTGTGTGTGTGTGTGTGTGTGTGTGTGCTGTCCTTACTTTGTATCTCCTTTTTTCGGTAGTATTAGCACATGTAGTGTAGCAACGTCAATTTTTAAAATTGGTATGTATATGCCTGTAACTTCTACCGTTGTAAAATAAAGGCTCTCTCTCTCTCTCTCTTTCTCCCTCTCTCTCTCTCTCTCTCTCACACACACACACACACACACACACACACACACACACACACACACACACACACATTGACACAGCTTTCAAACATCGGCATGCCAACTTTACTCCCATGACCTCTGAGGCAGTTTTGTTTCCCCTCAAGGTTAATTTCAAACGATTTTTCTCCTTTCCTCCCGTTTGAGATGTGAAGAAATATCGATATACCGTGAACGTGATTAATCACGATAAAACCAATCAAACACACATCACGGGTAATAAGCACGTCAAATGCAAAACAAAATACGGGCCTAACCGTAAAACATGCATTCAAATATATGCCTACATATAATAATAATAATGAATCACACTTGTACAGCGCAAATTCTAAAATCGTGACTCCATGCGCGTACTCTCGCACTCACACCAACAAATATCACACACACACACACACACACACACACACACACACACACGGCAGCTGAATCAGGAGGAAAACCACCGAAAGCCAGCAGGAGCAGATACGTTTTCAAGTCAGACTTAAAACGATCTTTGCCGGTCAAGTCTCTCAGACCGGCAGACAGTGCGTTGCAGAGTGATGGGACAATGCGCGCTCCCATCTATAACTAAGGAGTCACAATCTACTTGTCTGAGGCGTGACAAAGTACCTAAAGCCATTGCTTCTGTCTTCTCTGTGTTAAGCATCAGCTTATTGCTGCTCATCCGTGACAAAGTGGGAGCCGGGGTGGCCGGCCGAACGGTAGAGCGTTGGACTCTCAATGCTCGGGTCGTGAGTTCGATTCCCGCCGGCTGGGGCCAAATATTTGTGCTGGCCTTCTTTTTTCTCGTTGCCCCGTCTTTGATATCACCCTTATGTGGAGGAAAAGGACGTTGAACTCCCAAATACCCACCAACCCCCACCCCCGTGACAAAGTATCATGGTGGGTGTTTGGGGGTTTAACGTCCTTTTCCACCACATAGGGTGATATCAAAGACGGGGCAACGATGAAAAAGCCAGCACAAATATTTGGCCCCAGCCGGGATCGAACTCACGACCCGAGCATTAGAAGTCCAACGCTCTACCATTCGACTACCCCGGCTCCCCACAAAGTATCATGAACTCAAACCTGAAGATCTGACTGAGTGGAACAAAAATCATCGGGTGGTGCACTTTTTTACAGCTCAGTGTTTCAATAAATCAGAAAAAAAAATAAACGAATAAGATTTTTCCCGTAAAATTCGGTAGCAAGGTTAAGGGGTAGTTAGTGAACATGGCGACCACTGTGTGGATGGCACGTGCGCGTCACACAGCATGCTTGGCGCGTTTGAAAATCTGCAATTTCGGCAAAACTAGACCGAGTTTCAGTGTTCAGTGAGCGATACCTGGGGCTTTCTGTACGGCAAAAATGAGAAGTAGGTCAAAGAATACATCCCTGGTTATGCACTGTGCTCATTTGTTTGCCTACGTAAGCCGCCGTTTCAGCGATGGTCGGCACTACACCAGCATGCCACCACGACAAAAGTTGAATGATATTTGCAAGTGGTCCTTAACTTTTTGTGAAGGCGATGACATCAGATAGGGGCTGGGAGTACAGAGTGAACAGTACAGGGCCCAGCACCGATCCTTGCGGGACACCAAAAACAAGAGGACTGTGCACAAATGAAATTCTATCAACGACAGACTGTAACCTACCATGGACACATGATGAAAACCAGTTCAGAACCATTCCCTTCAGGCCGTAAGTATGTAATACTCTTTCCTTCCCCTTAAGACCCACCTATTTAAAACTGAAAACTAATCTTGATTGTACCCTGCCCTTCCACACCGTGTCAGCCTCCATGTTGAGAGGTATTGTTTAAATGTTCCCTGTGAGTCTGTATGGAAGCTGTTTATTGTGCGGTATATGTATTTTTGCTGCCGTTCCTGCGGTGTGTAACAGTCACTCATGTTTGTGTATATTGTTGTGCTTTATGTCATCTGTGTACTGTCAGTGATACCTGTTTTATTTTTTTTAATAATATACGGCGCTTAGAGCCAGTGTAATGTACATTTATAGGCGCCTTATAAGTCTTTGTTATGATTATTATTATTTCCAAAATCACTGAGTGGTCCAGCGTGTCGAAAGCCGCGCTGAGGTCAAGGTGTGCCAAGTCCGTTTCTCGTCCGAATGAACTAGCAAGCCATCCATGGCACTCTGCACACTATACAACTTCACTGACATGTACACGAGGGTGGGTGGGTGGGTGTTTGGGGGTTTAACGTCCTTTTCCACCACATAGGGTGATATCAAAGACGGGGCAACGAGAAAAAAGACAGCACAAATAAACTAGTGTCCAAAAGAAACGATACCAAACTGTTGTCAGAATGTTTTTGTGCAAAGTGATCCCCGAGGCCTAAAAACATAGGTTTACGTATCTCACGTCCCAAATACAGCGTCTGCGCTCGGGAATACCGGAAACATTTGCTAATGAAATATACCACTCTGAAATTTCTGTATTGTTCTGCTTTTATTGTATGTCCTTGCTAGCCCTTGGTATCGTTTCTTTTGGACACTAGTTTATTTGGCCCCAGCCGGGATCGAACTCACGACCCGAGCATTAGAAGACCAACGCTCTACCATTCGACCACCCCGGCTCCCCTACATGTACACGATTATTCTGGTGAACGTAGCAAGATTTAAATACTAAGAAGTATTCACGATTGTTCTCTGATGATAAGAAGTATTCACGATTGTTCTCTGATGATAAGAAGTATTCACGATTGTTCTCTGATGATAAGAAGTATTCACGATTGTTCTCTGATGATGAGAAGTATTCACGATTGTTCTCTGATGATGAGAAGTATTCACGATTGTTCTCTGATGATGAGAAGTATTCACGATTGTTCTCTGATGATGAGAAGTATTCACGATTGTTCTCTGATGATAAGAAGTATTCACGATTGTTCTCTGATGATGAGAAGTATTCACGATTGTTCCCTGATGATAAGAAGTATTCACGATTGTTCTCTGATGATAAGAGGTATTCACGATTGTTCTCTGATGATAAGAGGTATTCACGATTGTTCTCTGATGATAAGAAGTATTCACGATTGTTCTCTGATGATAAGAAGTATTCACGATTGTTCTCTGATCATAAGAAGTATTCACGATTGTTCTCTGATCATAAGAAGTATTCACGATTGTTCTCTGATCATAAGAAGTATTCACGATTGTTCTCTGATCATAAGAAGTATTCACGATTGTTCTCTAATGATAAGAAGTATTCACGATTGTTCTCTGACGATAAGAAGTATTCACGATTGTTCTCTGACGATAAGAAGTATTCACGATTGTTCTCTGACGATAAGAAGTATTCACGATTGTTCTCTGATGATAAGAAGTATTCACGATTGTTCTCTGATGATAAGAAGTATTCACGATTGTTCTCTGATGATAAGAAGTATTCACGATTGTTCTCTGACGATAAGAAGTATTCACGATTGTTCTCTGACGATAAGAAGTATTCACGATTGTTCTCTGATGATAAGAGGTTTTGTCTGTCACCTCGATATCTTGGGCAGGCAGTTCTTTTCAGAACTGTTCACCCTTACAGAAATCACCGGACTTCATCACAATTTCAGACATGTTTTGGAATATCAGACAGTTCACCCATACAGCAATCACTGGATTTCATCACAATTTCAGACATGTATTGGAATATCAGACAGTTCACCCATACAGCAATCACTGGATTTCATCACAATTTCAGACATGTATTGGAATATCAGACAGTTCACCCATACAGCAATCACTGGATTTCATCACAATTTCAGACATGTATTGGAATATCAGACATTACCTGCTTACAGCTAAGACGTGGCGAGTTTGCTCGCTAACCAGCTGTAAAATGCACTCCCAGCTAATGAAATCGGCTCGCCGATTGACGGTGAATAGAACACGGTCCTATTTTTTCCTCGCGAGACTAGTCAATCGCCGATGACCGCGCGCTATCGCTCCGTGTGTATTGTCCAGCGGCGGGCCAGCGGCGCAGTCCGCTCTCTGCACGCACTTAGCGTGTGAACAGGAAAGACATTCGGCAAGCGTGCTAAGGCTCCGCAAGCTCGCATCGTCCGCCGTAGCCCTTACATGCACGTACACGTGTGTGCGAAGTCTGTGCTGGGTAAGGATCGATTGTCATAGTGAGAATTTCAATGGAAATGAAACTTAAAATCTCAGGCGCCGGCAATGGTGAAATCGATCCTGATGATGATAAATCTGAAGAACAATACACGCACTGTGTTATGTGAGAAATGAATCTGGCCCCAGCGAAAAATTACTTATATCAGATTTCGAGATGCTTATCTCAAATTGTTGTCGCCATACCGATCACATTTGATGAAATGTGAGGTAATTCAAACTAAGATAGCAATAGTACAGATGGGATATTAATCAAATGTACAGTGTTATACGAAAATTATTTCTGAATCGGACGTTATCCAAAACTTACTGATATTAGATTTCCGGTTTTACATCTGGATTACCCTTTATGTTAAATATTCCTGTGGAATATATTGACGAACCATTTGTGGTTTCCATTATTAGAAAACTAAATAACCTTGTTAAATATTATTTTACAAAAGGATTTGAGGTGAATTTCTGTAAAGTATCCTTCGAAATCTATTTTTCATGATCAAAAATTAATGTTTGTAAACGAGTTTCTTCTTTCAGCATTCGAATGTGCATTTGCAACACTAATTTTTTTATAGACAAATTAATGGGTGATCACATCTATTTACAGGGCTCGTGGCTCAAAGTTCATTTTTGATTACTTATGTGTACAATAGCCATCCATTTCAAGATTGAGATTTTATCTATACGTTTGCTTTTCATCGTTTCAGCCAAATTTCCCATATATTGGATACTAAAATATCCCAGCCCTTTCCCATTTTCTCGTGACTCGTGTACTGTTGATCCGAGGTGTATAAAGTTCACAACTGTCATTCAAGCGGACCACTTCCTATTTCTCCGAAGCAAGGAACGCCAAGTTCAGCTTGAAACTAGTGAAAGGTTTCCCTGGTCAGTATTGCCTGTGTGAAAGAACTGTTCTTACGGTTCTGCTTCCTCTCCCCATTTTGGTTGCACGTGGACATCTGAGTTTAGGGAACGCATAGATCAAACACGTTTTCTAGAGAGATTTGAGGAGATTTAACTGAGAATCCAATTGAATACACACACACACACACACACACACACACACACACACACACACACACACAGCAAACTACCCGCATTGTGAAAGGACTCACCAGAGCAGGTCTTCTGAAACAGACGACTCCGCTCCAGTAATTCAAAGGAGCGAGCCCCAAGAATTCAGCCAGTCGCGTGCCGTGAGACAATGAGCATAACACATAGCATGGTCTGGCAAAATTTCATGCCAGACACTACAAAGAGAGGAGCACATGTAGTTTGATATGACCAACACGCGAAAAAGAAAGAAGTAAGTCCATTGCCGGGATCTGAAATTAAAAAAAAATTTAAAAAAAAACATTCCGTCAGTAAGTCCATTGCCGGGATCTGAAAAAAAAAAAAAAACCCATTCCGTCAGTAAGTCCATTGCCGGGATCTGAAAAAAAAAAAAAAAAAAAACCCATTCCGTCAGTAAGTCCATTGCCGGGATCTGAAAAAAAAAACCCATTCCGTCAGTCTCTTTTTCTTTTTTTTTTTAAATCACGGATGTACTGGGTTTTTGTTTGTTTTTGTTTTTGCCATTGATGCACGGCAGAGTAATGGGGCGAGGCTTTGCCCTCGGGGCTTGCTCGGAGCTAGTGGAGTCGTTTATTAATTGACGCTTATGAGAAACGACAACAGTTTACTCTTAGTCCTACGCGATACTGGAACCACAAGAAAAAGTTTGTGCCTGCGTGCATGCGATATAAACTGTATACACATCTTCGAGTGCTGTACTAAAGACATTTCGGTGCCAGCTGGGATGCATCTCTCTGCAGACAATGCTGTCTCATACAACAAGCAAGTTTACAAGACTTCAGCAGGCATGATATAGTCTTAACTTTACGCAAACTTTACACACATCTTCGAGCGCTGTACTAAAGACATTGCGGTGCCAGCTGGGATGCGTCACTCTGGAAACCATGCTGTCTCATACAACAAGCAATCTAAGAAAACTTCAGGAGGCATAATATAATCTTAAACTAACTACTATTACCACTACGGCTTAACGCAAACTGTACACCCATCTTCGAGTGCTGTACTAGAGACATTTCGGTGCCCGTTTGGATGCATCACTCTGCAGACAAGGCTGTCGCATACACCAAGCAATCTTACAAGACTTCAGCACACATGATATAGTCTTACACCAGCAACTACTATTAAATGCAAATGCCTGACAATTCCTAATAACCTTATCCTATGACTGAAGCAGAAGCAAACCATCTGTTGGACTAGATCCAGGCTAAACGTGAACATTGTCATTCAGTTTGCTTTGAGACTATCGAGAATGACGCGAGTGGGTGGACCAGCAAGCGAAGTTTACGCCAAAATGAGCTGTGTGTTACACGCTGTGATCATCTTACTCTACATCTTCTCCTTTCCAAGAGACGGCAACACACAGCAACAACCAAGATATACACGACCACCAGAATATTCCACAAATTTAACCAGAACTAATGTAAATGGCCATGCGCATTTCCAGACTGGATTCATAGTGTCACCAAGATTTACGGGTTACGAATACCACGTATACACTGTTAGATCTTCCATACAACTACTTATTCCGCAAGATTGTGTCGTCATGGTCAGTTTTAAGTATTTCCACGTCAACTTATATGAACAAACCGCAAACTACGACGGTTTTGTACCGATACCTGATTGTCCGGACGAATCGGCGTACGTGTATCTTTCTAGTGTTGACGAAAACATAACGACGTTCGATGGATGGGTGAAATGTAGCGAGAAGTTTCTCTCCACAGCAGTGTACAACCATTCTCTGAACGTCCACTTCTACACGGCGAGAGCTCTTAGACTATATTACATGGTGTATGCAGATTTCGAATGTTTCTCATCTGGGTTTAAAATGTTCTTTTCCATTTACCGCTGGTGGAACGCTCCGCAGAAACTGGACAGTGGAAAGTGGAACTGTTCCGTACCTGACTACGTCAGCTTCCAGAAGCATTTACACTGTAACCTGGAGGAAGAGTGTCAAGCCGGAGAGGACGAGGGGCCACACTGTCCCTTCAGTGACTACGGTTGTCAGGGCAACGTATCAGTTAACGGGAAGTGTTACAGTCAAGTTTATGTAAACAATTCCATCAAATCCTGGTATTCCGCTCGGGAGAAATGCCAGTCAATGGGGGGCGACCTGCCCACCATGAAAACACCAGAAGAGTGGGAGGCGTTCAGGAGTGTATATGAATATGGTAAGAGGACAGAACCTGTACCTGTCGGACTTGAAGTTGGTGTGTTTTCATACAAGTACTTTTACTACAAAAACGTGCACAGGTGGGTCGACAACACTGCAGCCTATTACATCAATAACCAAGAATTTAAACGTTTCATTAAAATTCTATTGACATGTGCTTACTACAGCCTTCCAAAGGCATTGCGTTCAGATAGTAAGAATGAAATTCGTTTGATTCATTGTTCGATGTTTAATATAAAGAGATTTGTATGCCAATTTCCTTCAACCATTGAGCGCCCACACAAAAAAGTTGTATTTCCCACTCAAGAACGTGTACAGACAATACCTGTTTCCCATCTTCTTCCTCTGGTACCTTGTCCTAGTGGACATGTGACAATCGACTTCCTCCGTTGCTCTTTTGAAAGCAAATGTGTTGATAGCAGCAGGCTTGATACGTGCCCGTTTTATTTCCACAACACATCATCCACAGATGATTATTTGGGAAGCGGATCAGCTGCACTGAGAGTGAACAGTGTGGCGATGTTTGTCTGTGACAATGGAAGAGCAACCATACCCTACACCCTGGTGTGTGACTTCAAACAAGACTGTCTGGACGGATCGGATGAGTTGTTCTGCGTCCGTTCGGAAACGTGTTTTGGCTTCAAGTGTCAAAACAAACAGTGTGTCCGTCTGGAAAAGCGTTGTCAATTCGATCTTGATTGCATTGATGGGTCAGACGAAATTTTCAAAGATATGACAGGCAAAGCATCAACATCATGTGAGGAGAATTACAATTCTGCCTTTACACGTAACTATCCCCAAGACGTGCTTCCTCCAGCAGTCATCCATTTTTCTCATCTCGGTATGTGGACGTACACTCACATGAATGCTTCTGCTTCATGTCCCTCTACTCATTTTCGATGTCCCCCAGGTACAGATTACTGTCTACCCGTGTACCTACGCTGTAACGGCGTCAATGACTGTCCTCTTGGGGAAGACGAGGCAGACTGTGACACTTTTAGTTGTCCCGGGTACTATCGTTGTCACGGGTCGTCGGTATGTGTACTTCCTGAGAATCTCTGTGACGGTTGGCCCCAGTGTCCACAACGAGACGATGAGCTGTTCTGTTACATGCAATGTCCCGACGAATGTCGCTGTCAGGGACTAGCTTATGTTTGTCACAGGCCTTTCTCTGTCACGGACTTTCCCAACATCCGGTATCTGGATGCTACAGGTTCCGGTATGAGTCTCAACGATTTAACAAATAGTTTTTATTTGGTGTGGTTAAATCTTGCCATGTGTGATATTGCCAGTGTTCAGCAGATGGACTTTCCCAATCTCCAATATCTGGACTTGAGTGATAACGAAATTGAAGTGCTTCACATGAGCCTGTTGTTAAGACTCGGTAACTTGCGTGTCCTTAAGCTAGGAGGAAATCCACTCGTTTCACTGGTCAGCGCAGTCCTGGACCGTACACACCTTAATGTTAAAGACATTGACATATCAATGTCACAGATAAAGACACTGGACACATCAGTATTTGCACAGTTTCCAAACATCCGCCACCTTAATGTGTCACACAGTGGTCTGACAACTATACCTGAAGCTTGGTTCCAGTACATGCCCGCTTTGGCTGAGTTGGATATCAGAGGAAACCCATTAGACAGCTTTCCTAGCAATTTCTACGGAAGTCTGATGCAACTTACCAATCTATTTGTTGGAAACTACAAGTTGTGTTGTCGCAGCATTCTACCGGATTATTTTGATGGTATCTGTATCGCCCCCGAGAACGAATTGTCTTCTTGCGAGGACCTCCTGAGGTCTGACGTGTACCGCGTGTTTTTATGGGCCATATGTCTGTCGTCGATTGTTGGTAATGCACTCAGTTGTTCGTCCAGACTTGTTCAGAAGAGTGCTTCACGGTCAGCCTTTAACATGTTCGTGACGAGTCTAAGCGGGTCAGACTTCTTGATGGGTGTGTACCTGGCTGTTATCGGTTCAGCTGACCTGATCTCACGTGGAACGTACGTGGTTTTTGAAGAAACTTGGAAAGGAAGCATTCCATGCAAGGTAGCTGGCGTCTTGTCTCTTTTGTCTAGCGAGGTGTCCACCTTTATGATTTGTCTCATTACTCTGGATCGCTTTATTGTTCTCAGGTTTCCATTCACAGACATTCGGTTTGAACGACGGTCGGCTGTTGTAGCGTGTGCGCTTGCCTGGGCTGTCGGTACATTACTAGCTGTTGTGCCTTTGCTACCAGGGACGTCACACTGGGAATTCTACAGCCAGAATGGAATCTGCATTCCATTGCCAATCACCAGGAAGAACTTTACCGGCCATGACTATGCCTTTGCGGTCATGATCGTCCTAAACTTCACCCTGTTTGTTTTTATCGCTGTTGGGCAGGTTTTCATCTACAAGTCCATCAAAGCAAACGTACTGATTACTGACACAAACAAGAAGTCAAGAGATCTCACTGTTGCTCGTCGTCTGGTATCTGTAGCGTTGTCAGATTTCCTCTGCTGGTTTCCCATTGGTTTGCTGGGTGTTCTGGCTTCTGCAGGGGTTCCAGTGTCTGGAGAACTGAACGTGGCCATGGCAGTGTTTGTGTTGCCTGTCAATTCAGCGCTAAACCCTTTCCTCTACACTTTCAACGTGGTCATGGAGAGACGACAGAAAGCACTGGAAGAAAATATCCTGAAAATGTTGAAGGCGCGTTTGGTGTCTGAGCCAAAGATTGCCACATGCAGCAGCACAGTGAACAATGCATAAGTGAACATTCAAGAAGAAATAGTTTTTGTGGTTGTTGTGCAGCAGTTTCACATTTTGTAATTCACAGTAAGTCTGGTTTAAGACATTTATAAAGACGCTCTTGTACTTCACTAAATTGCCTTCTTTGCAGTTAAACAGAGACTGTCACTGTACCCTCCTAGCACTGCCAGCACACTTTTTTTTCAAAGGAATTTAGTATTTCTGCATCTGCACATAGCTGCAGCACGACCCAAAAAGTCTTTTTAATATTTTGTACACTTTTGACACGTGTGGTTTATAAAATCTAAGATCAACGTTGTGGGGACACAAATACGGTGCATGGTAATCTTAGTCCTGGTTCAGCGATATTGGACCCTGAAGCTGGTTGGTGGCCGTTTGCCTGCCCATTTGGGGCCCAGATGGGTCCTCAAGCGATTTGCAGGCTGGGTAGTGAAAATAATTCTAACAAACCCTCGACCAGCTAAAAAAAAAAAAAAAAAAAATCCAAGCATTTCATGTCGCGCAAACCAGGTTGCTTTTACAATCAATAGAATCGAGTGTGAGGCCTAGCGCTGACATTCAGATACTGACATGTAGCCAGATTCTGATTGACACGTCAATGCAGCCAATCAGAGTGCAACCCAATACTCTAGCTCAGTTGGTATAGTTCGCCCGTTGGCGGGGGGGTGGGGGGGGGGGGCAAATGTATGCCAGTCATGCACAAGGGCCGGGGGGAGGGGGTAAATGTATACCAGTCGTCCACTGCGAGGGGTGATTGTATCCCCACTGCGCGCGTGCGGGTGCAATTCCGCTGTTGCCGGTTACGAAGAGTCGGGTGCTCTCCAGCGCCGGAGACGCGAACAGTCCACCTGAGGTGGGCTACGCATGCGATGGCGAGCAACGTGAGCGTTTCGACCGGCGAAGATGTTCGCGATAAAATTAAATCAATGAAAGTTCCTGAACTGAAAAAATATCTGAAAGACAGGGGCGTGCGTTTAAGTGGCTACACAAAAGCGCAGCTTATCACTCTATAGCCCTTGAAGCAGATCGGCAGTCGCTTCAACCGAGAGGTAGGCGGTGTAAAGGTCAAGTCGACCCGCTGTGACTTGTGGCTTGCCACTAATTTTTATTCAAGCACTTTGGCTGTTTATCAGTGCGAACTGAACTTTTGCTTGGAAATGAAAGTCTTTCTTTCTTGATTTTTGGTTCCATAACGATTGTGTTCAAACAATGTAGGTACCGGGACAGAATTTGTCCGCTTGTTCCCGACGAAATGGCGGCTGCACACGCTAGGCCACCGAGACGGGTCGGCGTTCTGCCTTCGAATCGCTTTTATCCACAAATTTCTTGAAACTTTTGAAGAAAAGGGCTCAAACTGAACGATCTCACCATTAGGTAAGACCGTCTCTGGGAATTTCTCCAGCTTATCTGATTTTCTCGAGCCATTTTGGCAGCCGATCGCAACGCAGTGGTAGTGCGGCATCGTGTGTGACTCGAGTAGCCCACATGCCGAGTCTATCAAGCCTTGTCTCGGTCCAAAATCGCGCACGTTCACGCATGTTCACGCGCTATAGCGAGAATCGGCAACAAGGCCATTGTACACCAACAGCCGGATTCGCCAGCTCTCGCGAGATTTCCATGCTGTGTTCAGCGCCCGACGCCGGCGTTTCCGGCAATTCCCGAACTGAGTAAAATGGCGGAAAATCGTGGGGTAGAAGTGCCCTAAGGCGAATTGGTCGAGCATTGAAAGACTGTGGATACCATCCGAATGGCCATTAAACCTGTTGAGAATGGGAAGGAGACTGCTTGGAAAAGACTTATTTGAAATAACGGGCTTCTTGGGTTTTTCCCGACGTCATAAGCTAGTTGTTCAAGTACAAAACAACAGTAGCCTGTACCTAGCAAGCACTCCTTACTCAAATTTCGGACAGTTTTAATCAACACTTATCAAAAGTCGTTCTCAAAAAGTTCAGTCGAAGCTGGCGTCTCACCGACATGTATGCTGTTTATTGATTTGGCCGTCTGCTATCGGCGCAGAAAATGGCGGCGGATTCGTGGTCTAGAAACATCTCCGATTGAACAGAAGCTCCTTGAATCGTTGAGTCATGTAGCTGTAAAATGTAGCTGCTGAGGAAGGACATTTTAATCGGTGTACGCGTACTACAAATATTAGAATAAACACTCACAAAGCTTCTTATTTCGTGAAGAATCGCGACAGGAAGACTCCCGCTTGAACGGGCCCTAATCGTGCAATACGTGAACAGACTGAGCTGTGCTTGATCCGTTTCGCATTCACCTCGCAAATGTACATTTCCTTGAAAGCGTTAGTATGTTTGTTTGTGTCTTTAGTGGTAATGGAAGTTTAAAACTTGAGTTTTTGTTTGGATTTGAGTTCATGAGTAAATTGACACCGTCTTGACAGCATAAAAAGGCGCACTTTATCATGTCGGCGTAGTGCTCTGCCGCCGTACAAACTCGTTCGTCTGCTATATGCAGCCGCTGTCGACTGTCAGTTTTTACTAGGATAAACGTTCAAAATATACCATAAATTGCCCCCCCCCCCCCTAAAAAAGAGGATGATAAAGCATTTACATTCCATCAAACTGTGGTATACCGACTCGTATTTTGATTCAAGACGCAATCAACCCTTCGCTAAAGATCAGGGTTGATTGCGTCTTGGATAAAAATACTCGTCGGTATCCCACAGCATGATGGGGAATAACTGCTAAGTAGTAACAGTCATAAAATGATTTCAAATCAGTTATGTACTGTTTGCACGTAATCTTCGGCTGAGTTGTATCGGAAACGATTTCAGTCACCGTTTCGCAGAAAGGAAACAGTAGACGAAAGTCAAGCGCTCATCGGATCACACCTGGTTCGCTGTTTACCGCAACGTCAAGGGCAGTGGAATTTTTTTAAGCCTGGTACGCTTTAGATACGGACTCGGGCATTGTTTACGTGGGTATCACTTTTGTTTACCAAAAGATCAACGACCTTTCCCTTGGAGGTACATCAAGGGCTACCCCACGGCTCTCCGCCAATCGCTGTAGGAGAACTAAAATGAAATGAAAACAAATAATAATTATGGTATGTTAGCTGGAGTTAGGCAGAATATAAGCAGCGTTGTAGTATGGTTTAGGCGGAAAGTTAGCGTCTCAATTATGGTAATGGGGTGTATGCAAATTATCACATGACACACTTGTAGGTATGCTGAATGTCTGCTAACGTTAGTAGGATTAAAGCAGAAGTGTAGCATGGCTGCTGAAACTCTGCATACATCACTGTGCAGGTGTCCATTTGGTGGGATGTTATGCTATACTTAAAGAGCGCAGAACGACTTCTAAACAGAATTATCGTAAGATGGCTCAGTAGATGATAGCTGCAATTGTCTTCCGTGGCTCAAATGTCAGTTTCAGGCAGTTATAGCATTCTTTTAAACGAATGTTTTCATCGTCCATACTGCCAAAGGATTGAAAATTAAGCCGTGGATGCGATCCTGGAAGCGCTAGAAAAGGGATTTCCCTGGTCCTAGTCGGGTCAACATCATGTGCAGACTCGAATGTTGTTGCCTCGTACCATGTGTATTCCACCCAATGTGACGAAGTATTAAAGGTCTGTTAGCTCAACATAAAGCTTCAGCTCTTTGTTTGATCAGTTATAAGATTTTCAGTGCTTTGGAACCCCAATACCAAACATGGGTTTAATCTTGCACCACTTCAGTGCGCCGTCGGGCTCCGAACGTGGTACATCACAATGGTGCTTGACTTGAAACAGCAATGCTTTACTGTTGGTGACCCGACAGACGCACACGAACTGATCTCAGGATAAAACCTTTTTTTCCCCTCAAGCGGTTCGGACACGCTGAGTTGACTGTCCATGATTAAGACTTTCTTCTTTTTCGTTTGTTTGGTTTTTTTTTTGTTTTTTTTTTGGGGGGGGGGTTTGTTTGTGAAACCGGCTGGGGCAAAATATTTGTGCTGGCCTTTTTCTCGTTGCCCCGTCTTTGATATCACCCAAACGTTAAACTCCCAAACACCCACCCACCCTTTTCGTGAAACGGTCCATATTTTTGGTTTTCACGTTGTTTTTGTTTTCGTTGTTGATATCATTTTTGTTGTTGTTGATTTTGCTGTTCTTTTTGTTGTTGTTGATGTTGTTCTTATTGCTGGTAATTGTTTTGGGTATTGCAATTGTTTATTTGTTCTTTTGTTTTTGTTATGTCTGGTTATTTTGTTTCTTTGTTGTTGTGCGTGTTTTGGGTCTTTCGTGTTTTGTGTGTGCGTATGTGTGTGTGTGTGTGTGTGTGTGTGTGTGGAGGGGGTACATTTTAGGTTCCCGGGATTTTTTCTTGATTTCAAGTTATTTTGCTGGTCACGTTTGTTTTATTCAAATGGAACATTGTATGTATATGTTTGTAGTCTTATCAGTGAAAATATTTGTTGTTTATGTGGGACTGAGAGGCAATTTCCCTTTCTCGATCAATAAACTATTCTGGGCCCACATGTAAAACTCGAGGTTAATTTAACCCACGGCTACAGGTCTAATCAAGACTAGGACAAAAGACCCCCCCCCCCCCCCCCCAAAAAAAAAAAAAAAAAAAAATATATATATATATATATATATATATATATATATATATATATATATAAAGGAAGCGAAGAAGGGTAGAAAATAATCTTTCTCTAACGGCTTAGGCACCGTGATGGAATTGGTCGGATTCCTGGTTAAACAAACTATAAAAAAAAATTAACCCTAGAGCTAGTTTAGTTCGAGGTTAGACTTTAACCCGGGACTAAAATCACTAACCTCGACTTTTACATGCGGGCACTGTACATTGTATGTAGCAGGCTTCTTTTACAGAAAGTCTGTGTCATCAGTTGTCCTCTAAGCGTAGTTTAAGACTTTTGGTATTCTGGCAGTCCACGAACTTTCCAACCACAAACGGTATGGTGCGTTTGTAAATTCAGTCACGAACGTTTTTTGTCGATAACTTTATATGGAGCTACTTTGGTATAGCTATCAGAGAGAGAAAAGTTGATCTTAGCCTTAACTAATACAGTGACTTAATATACAGCTCGTCGGGGTTCTCAGTCTTTCCGTTTCTTCTTGGCGTAATGAAGCCTTTCAGAATCGACAGTTTCGCCTTTTTTTTTTTCTTCTTTTTTTTTTTTTTTTTTTTTTTTTGGGGGGGGGGGGGAACCTTACATTTGAAGAATTTAACAATTCTTAAATAATACTCATTGTTTCTTGTTGTCTCATAAAGGTTTTAGGAACACATGTCTATTACAGAGCGTCATTACCTTGTACCTCATTGTAGCTTCAGGCTTTCCGGAGGTATATTTTAGGCTAATTTCAAAACTTGATAATTATTTTCAGATCGTGGGTTTTTGTTTTGTTTTGTTTTGTTTTGTTTTTACACTAAAAAATTTACTTGTGCTGAGAGGAAAACGTAAAAATTGAGAACTACGACTGCTATGAAATATATTAGGTCAAAAGGCCAGGATCAACTTAGCTGTTTTGAAAGCAGCTCCATAGAAAGTTATATTGCCCTATAATCGTTGGCGACTGAGACAGCATGCTAGCACTGTTTTGATGGCGGCCAGTTTCTTTGCTGATTAAAGGTTGGTTTTCCGTGGCAAGTTACATTTTGTAGCCATGAAAAAAAAGAACATACCGCGGACAAAGCAAACTATAATTTGTAGTTTGCTTTTGTTCTCCACTGTGAAAACTGAAGTACAAAACCAACATTTCAACGAGCTGATGTTCAGCTATATAGTGACTAATCCATCAGCATCGTGACATCAGTTTTGCTCACAAGCCGAAATGTCAGCGGATTGGTTGGTGTTCAGGGGGTTAACGCCCTTTCCTCTGAATAATAATAATAATAACAACTAAGAATTATATAGGTGCTGTACCAAATTACTTGAATTGGAGTTTCGCAATTTAGAACCGCATTTATTTTCACATTTTGTGGGCTAAACATTTCCATACAGATGGGGGAGGGGGGCGGGGATCCGGAGTACCCGTAGAAAACCCCGATGATCAGCCCGAAGGAACGGTGCCACGTACGGGAAGGAAAAATTCTTCGCCCCGAGTGGGACTTGAACCTGACCTCTCCAATTGGTGACAAAGTCTCTTAACCACTAGACCATCGACAATCCGGGGAAAAGGGTGCTATAAAAGACAAGACTATGAGAAAATATCCAGCACCAGTATCTTCCTCCCAGTCAGGATTCGGACTCAAACCCACGACCCCAGCATTGAAAGTCCAATACTCTATCACTCAACTGTCCCAATTCTCTGGATCAGAAAGGCAAAACCTTGTATTTATGTTCTGATTGTCTGGGAAGCCATGCCAAGACAAGTAGTTTAGATTTCTAAACGGCTAATTTTTGTCTCCTTTTTTTTTTTTTTTACTTTACAGAAATTCATTTCAAATCCTTTTGTACAATAATATTTAACAACGTTATTTAGTTTTCTAATAATGGAAACCACAAATGGTTCGTCAATATATTCCACAGGAATATTTAACATAAAGGGTAATCCAGATGTAAAACCGGTTGTCTAATATCAGTAAGTTTTGGATAACGTCTGAATCAGAAATAATTTTCATATAACACTGTACATTTGATTAATTTCCCACATTTACTATTGCTATCTTAGTTTGAATTACCTCACATTTCATCAAATGTGATCGATATGGCGACAATCTGAGATAAGCATCTTGAAATCTGATAGAAGTGATTTTTCGCTGGGGTCAGATTCATTTCTCACATAACACAGTGCGTGTATTGTTCTTCAGATTTATCATCATAAGGATCGATTTCACCATTGCCGGCGCCTGAGATTCCAAGTTTCATTTCCATTGAAATTCCCACTATAACAATCGATCCTTACCCAGCATAGACTGAGCACACACGTGTACGTGCATGTAAGGGCTACGGCGGACGATGCGAGCTTGCGGAGCCTTAGCACGCTTGCCGAATGTCTTTTCTGTTCACACGCTAAGTGCACGCAGAGAGCGCCGGCCTGCCGCTGGACAATACACACGGAGCGATAGCGCGCGGTCATTGGCGATTGACTAGTCTCGCGAGGAAAAAATAGGACAGTGTATTATCACTACTGCTTAACGCAAAGTCTACACACATCTTCGAGTGCTGTACTAAAGACATTTGCGTGCCCGTTGGGATGCATCACTCTGCAGACAAGGCTGTCGCATACACCAAGCAATCTTACAAGACTTCAGCACACATGATATAGTCTTACACCAGCAACTACTATTAAATGCAAATGCCTGACAATTCCTAATAACCTTATCCTATGACTGAAGCAGAAGCAAACCATCTGTTGGACTAGATCCAGGCTAAACGTGGACATTGTCATTCAGTTTGCTTTGAGACTATCGAGAATGACGCGAGTGGGTGGACCAGCAAGCGAAGTTTACGCCAAAATGAGCTGTGTGTTACACGCTGTGATCATCTTACTCTACATCTTCTCCTTTCCAAGAGACGGCAACACACAGCAACAACCAACATATTCAACAAATTTAACCAGAACTAATGTAAGTGGCCATGCGCATTTCCAGACTGGATTCATAGTGTCACCAAGATTTGAGGGTTACGAACACCATAGATACACTGTTAGATCTTCCATACAACTACTTATTCCGCAAGATTGTGTCGTCATGGTCAGTTTTAAATATTTCCACGTTAACTTATATGAGCATAATTGTCCGGACGACTCAGCATACGTGTATCTTTCTAGTGTTGACGAAAACATAACGACGTTCGATGGATGGGTGAAATGTAGCGAGAAGTTTCTCTCCACAGCAGTGTACAACCATTCTCTGAACGTACACTTTTACACGGCGAGAGTTCTTGGACTATATTACATGTCGTCTTCAGATTTCCAATGCTTCTCATCTGGGTTTAAAATGTTCTTTTCCATTCACCGCTGGTGGAACGCTCCGCAGAAACTGGACAGTGGAAAGTGGAACTGTTCCGTGCCTGACTACATCAGCTTCCAGAAGCATTTACACTGTAACCTAGAGGAAGAGTGTCAAGGCGGAGAGGACGAGGGGCCACACTGTCCCTTCAGTGACTACGGTTGTCAGGGCAACGTATCAGTTAACGGGAAGTGTTACAGTCAAGTTTATGTAAACAATTCCATCACATCCTGGTATAACGCTCGGGAGAAATGCCAGTCAATGGGGGGCGACCTGCCCACCATGAAAACACCAGAAGAGTGGGAGGCGTTCAGGAAAGTATATGAATATGGGAAGAGGACAGAACCTGTACCTGTCGGACTTGAAATTGGTGTGCTTTCATACACGTACTTTTACTACAAACACGTGCACAGGTGGGTCGACAACACTGCAGCCTATTACATCAATAACCAAGTATATAGACGTCACATTAGGATTCCATTGTCATGTGCTTTCTACAGCTTTCCACATGCATTGCGTTCAGATAGTAAGAATGAAATTCGTGTGATTCATTGTTCGATGTTTAATATAAAAAGATTTGTATGCCAGTTTCCTTCAATCAGTAAGCGCCCACCCACAAATCAAGTTGTATTTCCCACTCAAGAACGTGTACAGACAATACCTGTTTCACATCTTCCTCTGGTACCTTGTCCTAGTGGACATATGACAATCGACTTCCTCCGTTGCTCTTTTGAAAGCAAATGTGTTGTTAGCAGCAGGCTTGATACGTGCCCGTTTTATTTCCACACCACATCATCCACAGATGATTTTTTGGGAAGCGAATCAGCTGCACGGAGTGTAAACAGTGTGGCGATGTTTGTCTGTGACAATGGAAGAGCAACCATACCCTACACCCTGGTGTGTGACTTCAAACAAGACTGTCTGGACGGATCGGATGAGTTGTTCTGCGTCCGTTCGGAAACGTGTTTTGGCTTCAAGTGTCAAAACAAACAGTGTATCAGTATAGACAAGCGTTGCCAATTCGATGTTGATTGCATTGACGCGTCAGACGAAATCTTCAAAGATATGACAGGTAAAGTTTCAACATCATGTGAGGAGAATTACAAATCTGCCTTTATACGTACCTATCCGCAAAATGTGCTTCCTCCAGCAGTCATCCATTTTTCTCATCTCAGTATGTGGAGGTACACTCACATGAATGCTTCTGCTTCCTGTCCCTCTACTCATTTTCGATGTCCCGCAGGTACAGATTACTGTCTACCCGTGTACCTACGCTGTAACGGCGTCAATGACTGTCCTCTTGGGGAAGACGAGGCAGACTGTGACACTTTTCGTTGTCCCGGGTACTATCGTTGTCACGGGTCGTCGGTATGTGTACTTCCTGAGAATCTCTGTGACGGTTCACCCCAGTGTCCACAACGAGACGATGAGCTGTTCTGTTACATGCAATGTCCCGACGAATGTCGCTGTCAGGGTCTAGCTTATGTTTGTCACAGGCCTTTCTCTGTCACGGACTTTCCCAACATCCGGTATCTGGATGCTAGAGGTTCCGGTATGAGTCTCAACGATTTAACAAATAGTTTTTATTTGGTGTGGTTAAATCTTGCCATGTGTGATATTGCGAGTTTTCAGCAGATGGACTTCCCCAATCTCCAATATCTGGACTTGAGTGATAACGAAATTGAAGTGCTTCACGTGAGCCTGTTGTTAGGACTCGGTAACTTGCGTGTCCTTAAGCTAGGAGGAAATCCACTCGTTTCACTGGTCAGCGCAGTCCTGGACCGTACACACCTCAATGTTAAAGACATTGACATATCAATGTCACAGATAAAGACACTGGACACATCAGTATTTGCACAGTTTCCAAACATCCGCCACCTTAATGTGTCACACAGTGGTCTGACAACTATACCTGAAGCTTGGTTCCAGTACGTACCCGCTTTGGCTGAGTTGGATATCAGAGGAAACCCATTAGACAGCTTTCCTAGTAATTTCTACGGAAGTCTAATGCAACTTACCAATCTATTTGTTGGAAACTACAAGTTGTGTTGTCGCAGCATTCTACCGGATTATTTTGATGGTATCTGTATCGCCCCCGAGAACGAATTGTCTTCTTGCGAGGACCTCCTGAGGTCTGACGTGTACCGCGTGTTTCTTTGGGCCATATGTCTGTCGTCGATTGTTGGTAATGCACTCAGTTGTTCGTCCAGACTTGTACAGAAGAGTGCTTCACGGTCAGCCTTTAACATGTTCGTGACGAGTCTAAGTGGATCAGACTTCTTGATGGGTGTGTACCTGGCTGTTATTGGTTCAGCTGACCTGATCTCACGTGGAACGTACGTGGTTTTTGAGGAAACTTGGAAAGAAAGCATTCCATGCAAGGTAGCTGGCGTCTTGTCTCTTTTGTCTAGCGAGGTGTCCACCTTCATGATTTGTCTCATTACTCTGGATCGCTTCATTGTTCTCCGGTTTCCATTCACAGACATTCGGTTTGAACGAGGGTCGGCTGTTGTAGCCTGTGCGCTTGCCTGGGCTGTCGGTACATTACTAGCTGTTGTGCCTTTGCTACCAGGGACGTCACACTGGAAGTTCTACAGCCAGAATGGAATCTGCATTCCATTGCCAATCACCAGGAAGAACTTTACCGGCCATGACTATGCCTTTGCGGTCATGATCGTCCTAAACTTCACCCTGTTTGTTTTTATCGCTGTTGGGCAGGTTTTCATCTACAAGTCCATCAAAGCAAACGTACTGATTACTGACACAGACAAGAAGTCTAGAGATCTCACTACTGCTCGTCGCCTGGTATCTGTAGCGTTGTCAGATTTCCTCTGCTGGTTTCCCATTGGTTTGCTGGGTGTTCTGGCTTCTGCAGGGGTTTCAGTGTCTGGAGAACTGAACGTGGCCATGGCAATGTTTGTGTTGCCTGTCAATTCAGCGCTAAACCCATTTCTCTACACTTTCAACGTGGTCATGGAGAGACGACAGAAAGCACTGGAAGAAAATATCCTGAAAATGTTGAAGGCGCGTTTGATGTCCAGGCCAAAGATTGCCACATGCAGCAGCACAGTGAACAATGCATAAGTGAACATTCAAGAAGAAATAGTTTTTGTGGTTGTTGTGCAGCAGTTTCACATTTTGTAATTTAGAGTAAGTATGGATTAAGACATTTATAGATAAAGACGATCTGGTGCTACACTAAATTGCCTTCTTTGCAGTGAAACAGAGACTGTTACTGTACCCTCCTAGCACTGCCAGCACGCTTTTTTTTCAAAGGAATTTAGTATTTCTGCATCTGCACTTTGCTGGAGCTCGACCGAAAAAAAGTCTTTTTAATATTTTGACACGTGTGGTTTATAAAATCCAAGATCAACGTTGTGGGGACACAAATACGGTGCATGGTAATCTTAGTCCTAGTTCAACGATATTAGACCCTGAAGCTGGTTGGTGGCCGATTGCCTGCCCATTTGGGGCCCAGATGGGTCCTCAAGCGATTTGCAGGCTGGGTAGTGAAAATAATTCTAACAAACCCTCGACCAGCTAAAAAAAAAAAAAAAAAATCCAAGCATTTCATGTCGCGCAAACCAGGTTGCTTTTACAATCAATAGAATCGAGTGTGAGGCCTAGCGCTGACATTCAGATACTGACATGTAGCCAGATTCTGATTGACACGTCAGTGCAGCCAATCAGAGTGCAACCCAATACTCTAGCTCAGTTGGTATAGTTCGCCCGTTGCCGCGGGGGGGGGGGGGGGGGGGGCAAATGTATGCCAGTCATGCACAAGGGCCGGGGGGAGGGAGTAAATGTATACCAGTCGTCCACTGCAAAGGGTGATTGTGTCCCCACTGCGCGCGTGCGGGTGCGATTGTACACCAACAGCCGGATTGGCCAGCTCTCGCGAGATTTCCATGCTGTGTTCAGCGCCCGACGCCGGCGTTTCCTGCAATTCCCGAACTGAGTAAAATGGCGGAAAATCGTGGGGTAGAAGTGCCCAAGGGCGAATTGATCGAGCATTTGAAGACTGTGGATACCATCCGAATAGCCATTAAACCTGTTGAGAATGGGAAGGAGAGTGCTTGGAAAAGACTTAGTTCAAATAACGGGGCTCCTTGGGTTTTTTAACGGACATCGTCCGGTTGAAAGATGACGGCGCTCGCCGCGGCAGCCGCGCGATAGTCGCACACCGTTCTGATGTGTCGTGCACGACAACGAGTAGCGTGATCGAAAACAAAACTGTGGCAATGAAAAATTGACGGAAAAACTTATGAAAAACTGACGGAAAAACTTATGAAAAACTGACGGAAAAACTTATGAAAAACTGACGGAAAAACTTATGAAAAACTGACGGAAAAACAATGAAAAACTTAATGCTTATACATTTCAATTATCTTCTGGACATATTTTTATAATGAGTCGCTTCAATCGAAGTCGTAAAATGGATTCGGTGGTCACGTGACTTCACCACGCGAGACCCACTCCTGGTATACAATCGCACCCCGACTCGCGCAGCGGGTATACAGTGTCGCCCCTGCCAGTGGTCCCCTGGTTCCAGTCGGGTCAACATCATGTGCAGACTCGAATGTTGTTGCCTCGTACCATGTGTATTCCACCCAATGTAACGAAGTATTAAAGGTCTGTTAGCGCAACATAAAGTTTCAGCTCTTTGTTTGATCAGTTATAAGATTTTCAGTGCTTTGGAACCCCAATACCAAACATGGGTTTAATCTTGCACCACTTCAGTGCGCCGTCGGGCTCCGAACGTGGTACATCACAATGATGCTTGACTTGAAACAGCAATGCTTTACTGTTGGTGACCCGGCAGACCCACACGGACTGATCTCAGGATAAAACCCTTTTTCCCTCTCAGGCGTTTGGGACACGCTGAGTTGACTGTCCATGATTAAGACATTTTTCTTTTTCGTTTGTTTTTCGTGAAACCGGCTGGGGCCAAATATTTGTGCTGGCCTTTTTCTCGTTGCCCCGTCTTTGATATAACCCAAACGTGGTGGAAAAGAATATTAAACTCCCAAACAGGCACCCACCCTTTTCGTGAAACGTTGGTCCATATTTTTGGTTTTGACGTTGTTGTTTTTGTTTTGGTTGTTAATGTAATAGGTCCGTGTAGATATTCATGTTTTCCCCGGTTTGTTTCCCTACGGTGCCTATTGTGATGGCTGTGATAGTCTAGCACTTCTCTCTGTGTTGTGTTTTAGCGACTTCAGTACCGTTCGGCAAGGCCAGAATGGTACTGCGGATGTCACGACCGGTCTCTGACTTTCTCACTTCTAGTTTCACACACTCACACACTCCCCCGCTGGACGACGACCAAGAACTGTTCCACACAATTTTATTACAGGAATGACTACAATTTACAAGCATATACACTCACAAGCATTCAGTGTCCAAACTCCTACCCCCTCTACCCATCCCGTTTTGCACCGGGTAAAACCACGGCCACACCTACTCGTCTTCTAACAGTAACAATGAAGAAAGCCCTAATGAAAACCTCCCCCTAGCCCCTAACTCCTAACCCTGACCCAAAGTTACCTATCAGCTGTTTTAAAACCAAAACAGCCTCCCCCGACAAAGCACGGGGTTATTTTTATAGGCTAAGGGCGGCCCGAAGAATGTTCTAGAACGGTCTTCGAAGGCGCGAAATTTGGAAGAAGACCCAAAAGACAAAAGACGGCACGTCACGGAAAATTACCAGGGGAGGGGCTTGACTGACGGTGCACGGCCAATGACGCGCTCTAAAGACGACGTCATCGCGGAAACTTCCACACACCGTCAGTCGCTCGGGGCGAGGAGATTACGTAACGTGAAACTTTTGTACAACTTTTAGCAACACAAAACGATAACAGGGCAAAACAACGAAAAGAAGTAGGAAAGGGGCCTAGACCAAATCCGCTACATTTTTTTTTTTTTTTTTTGTCGTCGTTTTTGCTGTTGTTTTTGTTGTTTTTGCTGTTGTTTTTGTTGCTGGTAGTTGTTTTGGATATTGCAGTTGTTTATTTGTTCTTTTGTTTTTGCTGTAAGTCTGGTTATTTTGTTTCTTTGTTGTTGTGCGTATTTTGGGTCTTTTGTTTTTTGGGTGGGTGTGTGTGTGGGGGGGGGGGGGGGGTACATTTGAGGTTCCCGGGAGGTTTTCTTGATTTCAAGTTATTTTGCTGGTCACGTTTGTTTTATTCAAATGGAATATTGTATGTATATGTTTGTAGTCTTATCGGTGAAAATGTTTGTTCTTTATAATGGGACTGAGAAGCAATTTCCCTTTCTCGATGAGTAAACTATTCTGGGTCCGCATGTAAAACTCGAGGTTCATTTAACCCACGGCTACAGGTCTAACCCAGACTAGGACAAAAGAAACCCAAAAACAAAATTAAATATAAAAAGGAAGCGAAGAAAGGTAGGGGAAAAAATCCCTCTCTTAGACGCCATGATGGAATTGATCGGATTCCTGGTTAAACAAACAAAAACAAAACCAAAAAAAAAAAAAACAGAAAATTTAACCATGGAGCTAGTTTAGTTCGAGATTAGACTTTAACGCGGGACTAAAATCCCTAACCTCGACTTTTACATGCGGGCACTGTACTCTGTATGTAGCAGGCTTCTTTTACAGAAAGTCTATGTCGTCACTTGTCCTCTAAGCGTAGTTTTAAGACTTTTGGTATTCTGGCAGTCCACGAACTTTCCAACCACAAACGGTATGGTGCGTTTGTAAATTCAGTCGCGAACGTTTTTTGTCGATAACTTTATATGGAGCTACTTTGTTATAGCTACCAGAGAGAAAAGTTGATCTTATAATTATATACAGTGACTTAATATACAGCTGGTCAGGGTTCTCAGTCTTTCCGTTTCTTCTTGGCGTAAATGAAACAGGTCAAAATCGACAGTTTCGCCACTTTTTTTTTTTTTTTTTTTTTTTGGAAACCTTACACTTGAAGAATTTAACAATTCTTAAATAATACTCATTGTTTCTTGTTGTCTCATAAAGGTTTTAGGAACACATGTCTATTACAGAGCGTGATTACCTTTTACCTCATTGTAGCTTCAGGCTTTCTGGAGGTATATTTTAGGCTAATTTCAAAACGACAATTATTTTCAGATCGTGTTTTTTGTTTTTTGTTTTATTTTGTTGTTGTTTTGTTTTTTTACACACACAAAACATTACTTGTGCTGAGAGGAAAACGTAAAAACTGAGAACTATGACTGCTATGAAATATATTAGGTCAAAAGGCCAGGATCAACTTAGCTGTTTTGAAAGCAGCTTCATAGAAAGTTATTGCCCTAAAATCGTTGGCGACTGAAACAACACAGTTTTGACGGCGGCCATTTTCTTTGCTGATTATAGGTTGGTTTTCCGTGGCAAGTTCATTTTTGTAGCCATGAAAAAAATTAACATACCGCGGACAAAGCAAACTATAATTTGTAGTTTGCTTTTGTTCTCCACTGTGAAAACTGAAGTACAAAACCAACATTTCAACGAGCTGATGTTCAGGTATATACTGACTAATCCATCAGCATCGTGACATCAGTTTTGCTCACAAGCCGAAATGTCAGCGGATTGGTTGGTGTTCAGGGAGTTAACGCCCTTTCCTCTGAATAATAATAATAACTAAGAATTTTATAGGTGCTGTACCAAATTACTTGAATTGGAGTTTCGGAATTTAGAATCGCATTTATTTTCACATTTTGTGGGCTAAACATTTCCATACAGATGGGGGAGGGGACGGGGGAATCCCAAGTACCCGTAGAGAACCCCCGACGGTCAGCCGGAAGGAATAGTGCCACGTACGAGAAGGAAAAATTCTTCGCCCCGAGTGGGAATCCAACCTGACCTCTCCAGCTGGGACAAAGTCTCTTAACCACTAGACCATCGACAATCCCGGAAAAAGGTGCTATAAAAGACAAGGCTATGAGAAAATAGCCAGCACCAGTATCTTGCTCCCAGTCAGGATTCGGACTCAAACCCACGACCCCAGCATTGAAAGTCCAATACTCTATCACTCAACTGTCCCAATTCTCTGGATAAGAAAGGCAAAACGTTGTATTTATGTTCTGATTGTCTGGGAAACCATGCCAAGACAAGTAGTTTAGATTTCTAAACGGCTGATTTTTGTCTCCTTGTTTCCTATTTTGAGAGGCCAGAAAGTTGAAAATCGGCCTCAATGTCCAAAAACGTCAATTTATTCGCAAAGATAAGCAATTAGCAAAGTTAAGAGGTTACTACAGAACTTCCATATTTCAACAAGGTACTTGGGGAATAAATGAATGCGTTGTGTGTCTGGGTCGCTGATCGCTCTGGCTGGTAAAGGCCGAAAAGTATAAAGGGGTTTGCCTGTTGGAGGGAGTAGTGACCTAGACTGGCTCATAAACCAGAAATAAAGCTCAAATTCCAGAACGCTGGCCCACCTTGGCCTACACTAGGATGAATTACTCTGTTTGTCTTTGTGTGTCTGTTGTAAGCAATATGTGTCAGCACGCTTGGTAACCCACATGATCCACATGACCAATCTGTGTTTGTGTCTTTTGGCCCATAGCAACAACACCCTGAAGAAGGTTATAATTTTGAACAATACGCAGAAGACGACGAATACAGAAGACTTATGGCTAAAACTCAGTATCCCTCATGTCAGTTTAGTTATTTAGGGCTTAACGCCGCGCAAGCAGCAAAGACTATTTCGCGGCTAAGTAAAAGTTTGCCTCTGCCAGGTCGTTAAAAGGGTAAAAAGCTATTCCGTAAAACACGATGTAAATATATATACAATGTATTTTTTTAAAACTCTCAGGTCCAAATGAGATAAACATGTTCATAAAAATCTCGAAGCTATGTTGGTCAAAGAAAGTCTATATTGCACGAGAGACTAGATTTTATAATACAAGTTGGACTCTTTCAAGAACTCGAAGATGTTGTCTGGGGGGTATCTCGGAACAACATTTTCAGTGATGAAACACAGTAGTGCTTATCACGGATCTCTGCGAGATCTGTACAAGAAACCAAAAAAATGGCAACATAACAGTTTTCCAAGGACAGTTTGTATCACCTTCACTTTGGGTCAAGGTCATTCAAATGAGATCTGTAAGTGAAGAGCTTATCAATGACTATCTTTATGCCACGTTTGATAGCTCTAGTTTTCGCAGCTTCTGTACAAACGGTAATGTAAAATTTCATAACAGACAGCTGTATTGACCTTGACCTTGAGTCAAGTTCATTCAAAAGGCTATGTCTGCATAGGTCTCATTGCTGCCTATCATTGTGCCTTGTTTGGTGTCTGCTGTTTGTTGTTTCCAAGAAAATGCTAACGTTAAGGACTCCGCAAAACATTTTGAGTGGCCTTGACCTTTACTCAAGGAAATTGAATACAAGTATGCCAGTACAGGTTTTGTCAATGTCTGTCATCGTACAAAGTTTGATGTCTCTGGTATCCCTAGATTTTGAGAAAATGGCAATTGTAAATTTCCAGTGAGACAGATTTAGTGACCTTGACCTTCAGTCAAGGTCATTCAAACAGTATACCTTGGAAGGTCTTACTGCTGTCTATCAGCAAGCGAGGTTTGGTGCTTCTGCCATTTATTGTTTCTGAGAAAATGTCAATGTTAAGGTTTTGGAAGCATTTCTGCAAACAGCTTGTATGGCCTTGACCTTGACTCAAAGCCACTAAATACAGGTATATCAGTAAAGTTGTTGTCAATGTCTATCACCAAGCAAAGTTTGATGTCTCTGGCTTTTCTAGATTCTGAGAAAATGCCAATGAAACCCAGCAAATAGACAGCTCTAGTGGCCTTGACCTTGGGTCAAGGTCAATCAATATGGTATGTTTTGAAAGGTCTCATGGATGTCCATCAGCAGGCCAAGTTTGGTGCCTCTGCTATTTGTAGATTCTGAGAAAAGGCCAATGTTAAGGTTTACTGCGGACACACAGACAGACACACAGACAGACAGACACACAGACAGACGACGGAGGGCTATTACATAGACTCACTTTGTTACACAAGTGAGCCAAAAAATGTTCAACGGTAAAAGGTTCATGGCACGGAATACACCATGGGGGTTCCTCCCCCTTCAACAGATGTCATGTCAGAACAAAAACCTTTGGTCAGCGTAGTTTTTTCATACCAGGGTCCGACTTGATGGAATGATCTCCCAGCATCAATCAGATATGCAGACACAAAACCATCCTGCAAGACTAGATTATATTGGTTTTAATGAACTTATCAACATTCACCTTCGTTTTCTCTGCCATTTGTGATGTCGTGAATTTACGAGAATAAAAGTTGGAACTGTTCTGCAAAATGCAGATGATAACAAAAGTTTTGTTTTCATTTCGTCTTGGTACGCCTACACTGACCGGCCAGTTTACAGGGCTACGGTTTGTAGCCCTGCCGGTAGTTACTGAAGGTAATTTTTTTTTTTTTTAATTTAACAAAATAGACAGGAAGAGGCCTCTTGGCTCACTTGTGAATTAAGGGTCGAGGTTATTCAGAAGAGTATGTTTGTAAAGGTCTCACCACTGTCTATCATCATGCCAAGTTTAGTGTCTCTGGTAACCGTAGTTTCTGAGAGAAAGCCAACGTTACGGATGTCAACGGACAGCTTGTATGGCACTGACCTTAAGTGAAGGTCTCATCACTGCCGATCATCATTTCAAGTTTAGTGTCACTGGTGATGGTGGTTTCTGAGAAAATGCCACTGTTCAAGATTTGCTCACACACACACACACACACACACACACACACACACGTTGGAGGGTCATCACACCGATTCACTTTGTGAGGCAAAAATGCGTACAGACTGTACAAAAACAACAACAACAACAACTGTTGAAATGTGAGTTTCACGTCCTTTTCCACCACGTATGGGTGATATCAAAGACAGGGCAACGAGAAAAGGGCCAGCACAAATATTTGGCCCCAACCGGGATTCGAACTCACGACCCGTGCACTTAAATAATAAAAATACTACTACTTCTACTACTACTAGTACTACTACTACTACTAATGATAATAATAATCGCATTTATATAGGCGCTTTATCATATATATATGGCTCAAAGCGCCGAGAGCTAATTAAACCCAACACGTACACTCGCGTGAATCACACGCATTCTCCCAGACACTCAGTGAACATCAACACATTACAATCACTTAATTAGTGCGAAGGGCCAACTCAGCAATTTACGTTTCGGATATTATTTATTTTAGAATTGCATTTATTCATTCATTTTCGGGGGTTTTGTAGGCTGAACATTTCCAAAGCAGAGGGGGAGGAAGCCAGAGTACCCGGAGAGAACCCCCAACGGTCAAATGAACGGTGCCACTTACGAGAAAGAGCAATTCTTCGCCCCGTGTGAGGCTGGGACCTGACCTCTCGCATTGGTCACAGAGTCTTAACCACTAGGCCACCGACCGCCCCTTGCGTACTAACAGGACCCCTGCTCAGCTTAGACACAACTGATGCCGGCCATTGTAACACGCGGAATGCACTCCCCAGCGTGAAGAGCCCCGGAGCTTAGCAGCGTGAGGCTAGAAGTAACCCTGGTCAATGCAGCTTAAGGCTTGAAGTGCCCCGGGTCTGAGCAGGTTCACGTTGAAATTACCCTGGGTCAATGCAGCTTGAGGCTAGAAGCGCCCGGGAGTCAAAGTGCATCTGGTCTAGTATTACTTGGGCATGTCATAAACTTGCGAGACAAAGAAATGAATACTTTTGTGCCCACGAACTCAGTGCACTGTTCAGGCACTGACATTTTGCGTACGTACCTACATAAGAAGCAGAACAGCATTTGAATCGAAGCTGGTGGACGCTTTCATTTTGAAAGAAGAAGAAGAATATAATAAGATGGTCACAAACCCTCTATTGGCATTTAATTGTCATCTTCAGGACCCGCAAACGTGTGAGGTATGCAACACATCAAAGAAAGCAAATAAATGTAGCGAAGTCTGCGACCACGAACTCAATACACTAGTGAGACTTAGTAGGGCTTCGTACGGAGAACTTCGCTGAGCAGCGTAACCCACTTGCATGTAAATTAGGCACGTTACGGGTACCATTAGCTAATCGCAGCGCGTTAGCAGCTCGCGGCCTCTGCCGTGTGAGCCTAATTTACATGTAAATGGGTTACGCTGCTCAACGAAGTCCTCCGTACGAAATCCTACTAAGTCTCACTGTTAAGGCACTGACATTTTGCGTACATACCTACATAAGAAGCACAACAGCATTTGAATCACTTTGAAAGAAGAAGAATAATAAGAAGAAGAAGAAGAAGATGGTCACAAGCCCTCTACTGGCATTTAATTGTCATCTTAAGGACCGGCAAACGTAAAACATTACTGCGCAGATTCTTTGAAGGTGTTGTTCCGGGATGTTCCCGATGCCAGCATCTTTAGCTTCTTGAAAGAGTCAGATCTGTTCTATAACATTTAGACACCTCAATTAATACGTACTGTCCTCGACCTCTGTATGTTCGATGTACAAAGAACTGAAACGCATTTATTATTAAAACCGGATAGATTTTTTATATATATTTACACCTTGTTTTATTGTCTTCCTTTTTATTTTAGTCTGGCGAAGAATGACCTGCAATAGCCGCGACATAGTCTTTTTGCTTTCGCGGCGTTAACTCCTAAATACCTCACCTGACGAATCATACAAAAATAAACACAATAAAAAAGAAATGTAAACGATTAGCAACAACGCCCGACAAACAAACAACTACGACTCCTCCCCCCCCCCTCTCCCGCCTTTTGATCGTGGCGTCACTTCAGCGTCTGTCTGCCAGGACACCGTCAGGGAAAAAAGCGTCATCGTGTCAAGTCTTTCCGCATACTACACAACATTCCGACACGTGGCGTTACTGTGTATCTCGCCGAGTATCCGACGGCACACTGAAGTGAACGCAAGATTCAAACCCATCTTTTTTGTCGGGCTTCAAAAGCACTGAAAATCTTAGAACTGACCAGTCAGATGAGACCAGGCGTTTTGTTGAATTAACAGACCTTTAACACTTGGTTACGATGTGAAATAGGCATGATACATGTATACGTGTACGCGGGAACAACATTCGAGTCTGCACGTGATGTTGACCCGACTAGGATTAGGGAAATCCCTATTCCAGTGATTCCAGGATCGTACCCAGAGTCTCTTACTGAGATCTAGAGCATCTAATTGTGCTGGGCTCTTACAGAAGGGGGACAAAGTGCCACTTTGGAGAAAATCGGAAAAAAAAACTGGCTGGGGTTAATTGTTGTAGAGATTGCTGTTGAAGTTTGTTCTGAAACAACGGTTTTGGTAGGGAGGTGTTGTAGAGATCGCGAAAAGCCACTGCATTTCGATGGAAATTTCTAGACCATCCCAGAACATGCGGGTGCGGTAACGTCAGTAGATTACGTAACCTTGGAAAGATCTCGAACTAGCCAGTAAGTTGAGGAATGTTCTAGATCTGACCTGTTTAGTATATAAGCAGCCCTGCACAGCGTTCTGGGTTCTTCTTCTTCTTTCATGAGTTTGTTCTCTCCACGCATCTTCTGTTAATAAAGTATTGGGGTTCTATCCTGTTGTATCCCGTGTCTTCTCTGCGAGTGTACCGAGAGAGCGACATAGCAGGAGAAAAATACAACATTAATTATAGCAACTTGTTGTGTTTTCGGGTTCTTAAACTACTAATACGACTTCTGAAGGACGTTTCAAGGCTGATTGTAGCTGATAAACATGGGAGAAATGAAAAGAAGGCCTGATATAATACAACCATGATCTACCGGCATCATTCTCGTGTCGCAATTTACCAGCCATTTTGTTCAAAATGGCCACATTTCAACAGCAAGCTGTCAGCATTTCTCAGGCTCACATCGTGATACCAGTGTTCCCGATTACGCACAGGTGTGCGTACTTGTACGCACAAAACTCTTAAATGGACGCACAGATTTGAGAACAGCGCGTCACAGTGGACGCACGTTTTTCCGTCGTCTCGCAGTCGCAAGCAGCATTTTTCCCAACACTCCCGGACACGCGATGAACAAAAAGCTATCTGCAACTAGCAGCGGACACGCGCAGCATTGCATTTCCTCTGAGTCATTGTGCATTTTTTTTTTTTTTTTTTTTTTTTTGGGGGGGGGGGGGGTTGGTTGGTGGTCCAGTCCTACTGCTTTATTTGGTAAGCGTGTGGGTTCCTCGCCTTGCCGATTCGATATGGCTGACACGCTACAATTCACATACATCTCTCCTACTTGAAGACTTTTTGTAAACAACAAGAACAAATAGTTTTGACTTTCAGGCTTATTATACCAAAAGACTATGGACCCTCAAAATTTACAAACAGGACCCTCAAACATAAGGAGAGAGGGTCCCAAGGACCCTTGTATTTTCGAATCAAGGGAACACTGGATATAGGGACCTGGTAGACAGGGACCTTTTGTAAGCTGCGAAATAAGTCTATATTACTTGCGCAGGATGGAGGCCTGGGTGAGTGGGTGGGTGTGTGGGGGCCGGGGTTGGTGGGTGGGTGTTTATGAGTTCAGCTGCCTTTTCCACCACGTAAGGGTGATATCAAAGTCGGGGGCAACGAGAAAAAGGCCAGTACAAATATTTGGTACAGCGTAAAGCCACAAATAAGGAACGAACGATGCTACAGAAGCCGTTTTCATACCAACAGAAAGCTTAATTTCTGTACTTTTCAGAGGTGGTAATTACTCCATATGCCCGAAATCAATCCGAATGTGGTGGAAAAGGACGTTAAACCCCCAAACACCCACCCCCACCCGCCCGAAATCAGTCATTCTTTGTCTGCCTTTGATTAGAGCCCGTCACAATTTAGCCGATGTGGGTTCTTAATCCTCTCTTAGTATGGACGATATATTGATACTAACTCATTTTTTTTCTAATTTGGTGAGAGTTATAACAACCCGAAATGGGCATTTGGACCAGTGAATATAGGCAGATATCTTCTGTTTTTTCTTCTTTTTTTTTAACTACTTTATTGTCCCTTTCCGCAAATTCGGGCTGCTTCCCCCGGGGGAAGCACGTCGCCGCAGTGCAGCGACACCCACTACCTTTTTTTTACAATTTTGCTGGGGGAGGAAAGCCGGATAACCCGGAGAGAAACCCCCCGATGAGCAGCCCGGCAGCCAGGAAAAAAACCGGTATCACATGTCACAAGCTCGATCTAGGCTCGAACCCACGCTTCATCGCCATGACATTGGTGACGGCCGTTCAGTAGCGTAGCGGCTAAATCTGACGCGCTACCTATTACAGCCCCGCTCATTTGTCGCATAAAAGCCCATGCCCAAAAAAAAATCGCACTTTTTTAAAATCTTCAGATCAGTAGAAGCCACTTTTACGTGGCTGCTACTGGTGCGGACAGGCTTTTTGTTGTTGTTGTTGTTCTTGTTGTTGTTGTTTTTACCAGTTCTATTATATAGTGGGCAGTGGGTTGTCGGGCTCGGGCTTTCACGAGTTTAACACTTTCAGCCCTGCCACCGTATCACCTACGGTCTCGCAGACCCTAACAATAATATGCGTGCATGTGACCGACTCTCATACGCTCTGCACAGTGGAAGATTCCCCAATCGGATGGATCCAATATTTCTTGAGAAATGGGGTTTGGTATGCAAGAGCCCAGCTTTAGCTCTAGCACACTTGAAAAACTCCCAGGCAGAGAGCGTTATCGCTACTGAGATTCCTTCAGGGCTGAAAGGGTTAAACGATGAACTGCACCAAACAGGGCACGGTACATGTAATTTGTTACGCCTTTTCCGACGTTCTAAACCCAAAGTAAACCTCAACTGGTATAGCAAGCCCTTGAGGGGGGGTGCAAACGTATCCAGGCTCCGCATGTAGAAGTCGAGGTTAGGGATTTTAGCCCCGGGTTAGAGTCGATCCTCGAAGTAAACTAGCTCTAGGGTTAAATTTTCTGTTGGTTTTATTGTTGTTGTTGTTTGTTTTTTTTAATCAGGAAGCGGGTCCATTCCAGCAAGGTGCCTAAGCCGTTATAGAAGGATTTATTTTTTCCTTTCTTCGCCTCCTCTTTCATATAATTTTTTTTTTTTTTTTTGGTTTCTTTTGTCCTAGTCTGGGTTAGGCCCGTAGCCGTGGGTTGAATTAACCTCGACTTTTACATATCGGGCCAGGTCACTTGCAGGGGAAGCAAATGTACAACAGCTCTCCACTCCACGTTGTGATTCTACCCTGGATTGCATGGATTTGGGTCTCTCGAGTTGAAGTCACGTGACTGCTGACTTCGTTTTACGGCTGTAACGTATAAGAATTTGATTAGAAAAATTTAGCGATCAGTTGGTGAATATCTCTATATAGGCGTTTTTATATGTATATGTTGTAAATTGCAACCCTGTCGTTCCCTGGAAGTGGACCTTTCCGTGATGACAATACAGCGCGGGAAATATCGCGAGAGTTGACGCGGCTCAAGGTTCGACTAAAATCGACCCACTGGGAGAGCTGAGGGGCAAACTATACAAAGTCAAGTTAACTTTCCTGCAATGCTTCGCTTACTGTACTGTTACTTGTGAAATTCTTCTGCTGAGACTTCAAACGCGCCTCCAAAATTCTCATCAGATTATCTTCCAAAGCTTTCCGACGTTTTTCCATGACCACGTTGAAAGTATAGAGAAACGGGTTTAGCGCTGAATTGACAGGCAACACAAACACTGCCATCGCTACGTTTAGTTCGCCGGACACATAAACCCCTGCAGAAGCCAGAACACCCAGAAATCCGATGGGAAACCAGCAGAGAAAATCTGACAACGCCACAGATACCAGACGACGAGCAATAGTGAGATCTCTTGACTTCTTGTTTGTGTCAGTAATCAGTACGTTTGCTTTGATCGACTTGTAGATGAAAATCTGGCCGACAGCAATGATGACAAACAGGGTGAAGTTTAGGACGATCATGACAGCAAAAGCATAGTGACGACCAGAGAACTGTTTCCTGGTGATTGGTAATGGAATGCAGATTCCATTCTGGCTGTAGAACTTCCAGTGTGACGTCCCTGGTAGCAAAGGCACAACAGCTAGTAATGTACCGACAGCCCAGGCAAGCGCACAGGCTACAACAGCCGACCCTCGTTCAAACCGAATGTCTGTGAATGGAAACCTGAGAACAATAAAGCGATCCAGAGTAATGAGACAAATCATAAAGGTGGACACCTCGCTAGACAAAAGAGACAAGACGCCAGCTGCTCTGCATGGAGTGCTTGCTTTCCAAGTTTCTTCAAAAGTCACGTACGATCCACGTGAGTTCAGGTCAGCTGAACCAACAATGGCCAGGTACACACCCATCAAGAAGTCAGCGCCGCATAGGCTTGTCACAAACGTGTTAAAGGCTGACCTTGAAGCATTCTTCTGAAGGAGTCGGAAAGAATAACTGAGAGCATTACCGAGGATCGACAACATACAAATGACCCATAGAAACACGCGGTACGTGTCAGACCTTAGCAAGTCCTCGCACGATGACAGTTCTTCCTCAGGAGCGATACAGACACCATCAAAATAATCCGGTAGAATGCTGCGACAACACAACTTGTAGTTTCCAACAAATAGATTCCTAAGCTGCGTCAGATTTCCGTAGAAATTGCTAGGAAAGTTGTCTAATGGGTTTCCTCTGATATCCAACTCAGCCAAAGCGGGCATGTACTGGAACCAAGCTTCAGGTATAGTTGTCAGACCACTGTGTGACACATTAAGGTGGCGGATGTTTCGAAACTGTGCAAATACTGATGTGTCCAGTGTCTTTATCTGTGACCTTGATATGTCAATGTGTTCAAAATTAAGGTGTGTACGGTCCAGGACTGCAGAGGCAAATGACACTAGTGGATTTCCTCGAAGTCTGAGGACACGCAAATTACGGAGTCCTAGCAATGTGTCCATGTAGAGAACTGCAATTTCGTTATCACTCAAGTCTAGATATTGGAGATTGGGGAAGTCCATCTGCTGAACACTGGCAATATCACACATGGCAAGATTTAACCACACCAAATAAAAACTATTTCTTAGATCGTTGAGACTCAAACCGGACCCTCTAGCATCCAGATACCGGATGTTGGGAAAGTCTGTGACAGAGAAAGGCCTGTGACAAACATAAGCTAGACCCTGACAGCGACATTCGTCAGGACAATGCAAGTCACAGAACAGCTCATCGTCTCGTTGTGGACACTGGGGCGAACCGTCACAGAGATTCTCAGGAAGTACACATACCAACGAACCGTGACAACGATAGAACCCGGGACAATTGAACGTGTCACAATAAGCCTCATCCTCCCCAAAAGGACAGTCATTGACGCCGTTACAGCGTAGGTACACGGGTAGACAGTAACGGGCACCTTTGGGGCACTCAAAATGACTATAGGGGCAGATAGGAGAAACAGTTGTGAGGGGTTTTACATGTGACCACAAGCCGTTTTTACAGAAAGAGATGACTGACGCGGCTCGCGCACGCTGAGGATAGGTGGTCATAAAGCCACGTTTGTATTTACTACTACATCTTGTTGACACCATGCCTGTTTCGTCTACGAAGATTTCGTCTGACATGTCAATGCAATCGGCATCTATTTGGCACAGTTTTGTTATATCAATGCACTGTTTGTTTAGACACTTGAAGCCGAAACACGTTTCCGAACGGACGCAGAACAACTCATCCGATCCGTCCAGACAGTCTTGTTTGAAGTCACACACCAGGGTGTAGGGTATGGTTGCTCTTCCATTGTCACAGACAAACATCGCCACACTGTTCACTCTCAGTGCAGCTGATTCGCTTCCCAAATAATCGTTTGTGGATGATGTGTTGTTGAAATAAAATGGGCACTTATCTAATCTGCTGTTATCAACACATTTGCTCCCGAAAGTGCAACGGAGGAAGTCGATTGTCACATGTCCACTAGGACAAGGTACCAGAGGAAGATGTGGACTAGACACTGGCTGATCTTGAGCTGGAAATAAAACATTTCGAGCAGGCGGCTGCAGACTGAGCGAAGGAAACTGGCATACAAATCTCTTTATATTAAAATGCGCACACGGAAACAGACGAACCTCACTTCTAAGACCCTTAGGCCGGTTTAATGACGTGGCAGGACTGTAGTAAGCACAATATTTATAAGTCAGCTGACCGTTTTTACTTGGATTTGTATCGATGTAATATGCTGCGGTGTTGTCGACCCATCTGTACACGTTTTTATAGTAAAAGTACTTGTATGACTTCATCCCGACCTCAAGTCCCACAAATACAGGTTCTTTTCTCCTCCCTTGTATAAACACTTCTCTGAACGCATCCCACTCTTTCTCATTCCTGATAGTGGGGAGGTCGCCTCCCATTGACTTGCATTTCTCCCGAGCAGAATACCAGGATGCGATGGAGTTGTCTACGTAAACTTGGCTGTAACACTTTTCACGGAAAGACACGTTGCCCTGACAACCGTAGTCACTGAAGGGGCAGTGTGCCCCCTCGTCCTCCCCGCCTTGACACTCTTCCTCCAGGTTACAGTGGAAATGCTCCTTGAAGCTGGTGTATTGAGGCACGGAACAGTTCCACTTCCCGCTGTCCAGTTTCTGTGGAGCTTCCAAGAAGCGGTGAAAAGAATACAGCATCTGGAACCCGGATGTGTAATGGCTGGTATCTGAATAATGAAGGTAATACAGGCGGAGCCGTGCCGCAGAATAGAAGTGGACGTTCAGAGAATGGTTGTACACTGCTGTGGAGAGAAACTTCTCGCTACATTTCACCCATCCATCGAACGTCGTTATGTTTTCGTCAACACTAGAAAGATACACGTATGCTGAGGTGTCTGGACAATCAGGTACCCATTGAAAATTGGCGTAGTTTGCGGTTTGTTCATATAAGTTGACGTGGTAATACTCAAAACTGACCATGACGACCATACCCTGCGGAAGAATCACTTGTGTGTGCGCGTCAACAGGGTGTATGTGTGCTTTAAAATCATAAAAGTTTGCTGTCCTGATAGATCCATACGGGTGCTCATCCCTCTGAAAATGATATTTATTCAATGTTGTTAAATACCGTGGGTAATCGGTTGGATTGCTTGTTTTTGGGTTTAGTGTGCTTTCCCGCTGCCATCGGGAACGTAGTGGGGAAACAGTTGTGGTAGTTGTCCAGCTGTCTTCAGCGGAGGTATTTGTCCACCTGTCTTCGGTGGAGTTATCTGCCCAACTGTCTTCAGTGGAGGTGTTTGTCCAACCGTCTTCAGTGGAGGTAGTTGTCCAATTGCCTTTAGTGGAGATATTTGTCCATCTGTCTTCAGTGGAGGTATTTCTCAAGTTGTCTTTAGTAGAGGTAGTTGTCCAAATGTTCGTGTTCACCAGCTGGGTATCTGTCGAACTACAAGCAATGAACAACAGGTAGGATGAGATGTACACGGCATGTGACACACAGCTCATTTTGGCCATCACTTCGCTTGTCGATCGGCCCACGTGCATCGTTCTCGGTCGTCTTGAAACGAACTACATAGAACTGATGATTTCCACGTGAAGTTCGAGACTAGTTCAGCACATGACCTGTTTCCCCGTCAGTCATAGGTTATTAGCAATTGTCAGACATTCGCGGTACGGGAAGTAGTAGTAGTAGCAGTAGTAGTAATGGTGGTGTATGTAGGAGAGCAAAACTGCAATGTATGCCGAAGTCTGAAGCCTTTTGAGATTGCTTGGCGTAACGCCGTGGCTCAAAAACTCTTTTCTGTAGATTGATGTATCCACACTGCCAGGGAGCTTTCTTTCGGCACAAAACTGAAAGAGGTATAGAAAGTGTATCGTACCAAAGTCAGCATCAGTGTTTCGTGCTTAGCTATAGATTCCGTTACAGAAACGAAAAAAAAAATTCCCTTTTTATTTTAATCAAAGTCTTTCAAAAGTGTTGTTATTATTATTATTATTACATTATCATTATCTTCAGAAGACAGTTCGGCCCACAATGAACTCTCTCTCTCTCTCTCTCTCTCTCTCTCTCTCTCTCTCTCTACTTCTACGTTTAAGCGTGCACTCAAACAGTACCTGATGGATCGCACGTAACGTACGTTACGCGGCAACCTGTTATTTTGATTTTGTATTTTGCATCACTTCAGTATTGTATCAGTGATCTGTGTTTACGAAGGTCGCACGTGTGTGTGAATGCGTTTTGACCTGATGGACGTTTTTCTCGATGGTTTTTGTTTCTTGTAGTTTAGTGCATAATACCTTTTATATCTTGCTCCCTTTTTTTTCCTTAGTAGATAGTCTCTGTAGTATTAGCAACGGCAAGCTTGCAAACTGGCGAATTTCTGTCAAAACTTTTACCGTTGATAAATAAAGTTTCATCATCTCTCTCTTCTTCTTCTTCTTCTTAATCTTCTTCCTTTTTATGGTTGTGTAGCAATGGCAAGTTTGAAAATGGTCTTTGCATGCCTGTAACTTCTTCCGTTGTGAAATAAAGGATCTCTCTCTCTCTCTCTCTCTCTCTCTCTCTCTCTCTCTCTCTTCTTCTTCTTCTTCTTCTTCTTCTTCTTCTTCTTCTTAATTTTCTTTCTTTTTATGGTTGTGTAGCAATGGCAAGTTTGAAAATGGTCTTTGCATGCCTGTAACTTCTTCCGTTGTGAAATAAAGGATCTCTCTCTCTCTCTCTCTCTCTCTCTCTCTCTCTCTCTCTCTCTCTCTCTCTCTCTCTCTCTCTCTTCACTAGCCTGTGTTCTGTGGGTGGGATCCTCAGGACAGATGGATCTCCTTAAATCGTCCTAGAAAATATGGTTGGTCTCTGCATTAAAATTTTGTAAAACTCAGCTTCCGAAATGCAGTCAAGTGATAACAGACAGCAGAACCATAATGAATGTACTTCCCTGCAGGCGATGCTGACCCGCAATGCACAGACTGAACAGTGTGTTCTGCACTTTGGAAAGGTACAAAGTGACTGCGCTTGGATCACACTTGTCAGTTGAAAGACTTTATAAAGTCCATGTCAGCTGTGTCTTGTTCACTTGCAAAAACGGGAAGAGGCTGGGAGGAGGTGGGGCATTTAGCAACAATATTT
The DNA here is from genome assembly GCA_018292915.2 of Batillaria attramentaria. NCBI lineage: Eukaryota > Metazoa > Mollusca > Gastropoda > Batillariidae > Batillaria > Batillaria attramentaria. The sequence continues at coordinate 385,240 of JACVVK020000401.1, read as the reverse complement.
TATTCTCCAGTTCGTGGGAGATTTGGGTAAGCTTAAGTTTCATTAAAAGGACAATGAGGCATCGCACGTGAGTTAATGGGTGCAAAAATAAATGATGATAATCACAATTACTGTGCTAATAACACACGAACCAATAAATCACGGACTTACCATGACTTGTATTTCCAAAGGCGGCATTAGTAGCATTCCAAATGGTGGCAATTGTTTTAAAATCGCCCCCCACCCCCCACCCTCCGATATACAACGATGAACATGAGTCAGAAAATATTGATATAATGTAGTTACTTTAAACCGGCATTGATGGCAAAAGACCATTATAATCGACAGATTCATTACTCATTTGTAATGGGATATTTCACGAAGATGATAGCTCTGCAAACACACCTGCTAATACCGTAACTTGGAAATGCATATAAGAATATTTGTTCAACAAAAATATTTTTCGAAAGACACATTACATTTATTATACTAATATCCCCTCGTAATAAGATACGTAAAGATATTTATTGAGGAGAACAAACTGTAACTTAATAATTACGGAAACACAAAAATGGTTTAGAAACACATATTTTAGAAGAATGTTTGACATAAAGCAATGGAGATGTACTGATGATACTACAACAGAAACAAGATATGATAATGAATATTGTGATAACAAAAGATTTTTCTTGAAATTCGATTTCAGTAACGTTCGATGGTTGGTATCAGATTTATATTTTGTCTTCTTCACAGCACAATACTTTTCCCGTGAATTTATCATCTTTTCTAGCAGAATTGTCTGAAATCAACTCACGTTACAAGCCTAGGCCTGTAATGTATATGAAGACTAATTATTTTTTGTCAGACTGATTGGGCATTTCCAGAAAGTGATATAAACAGCCAGAAATCAGATATTGGTATCTTTCTCTGCCGTACCATTTGATTTCTCGAATAACACGATGCATGTATTGTATCTCGGATTTATCATGCTAAGGATGTTTCCACCGTTGCTGTTATCGATTTCAGGCTTGCTCCTCTGCCCATTGCAATTACAGCTACAGTAATTTATCTTTCCCCAGAAAGGAGAGAGAACGACGACAGCGGAAAGCTCTTCAGTACTGTGGAAAACCAGTGGGTGAAGAGCTGGTCCGATCCATGTGACTCGGTAACATCATCGGCAGACCTCAGGACCAGCTTGGGGAAGTCTACAACATGTCGGTTCGTAGAAAAGCTCTTGCCATTACAGCTGGTGCTTCACAGTCATAAGGGATCGTCCTTTCGAAAGATTGCCTGGTGGTAGGCGTTTTACAGTCCCTGTGCCCGAGCCCGACCGCCCGTGCCCTGGGGACGAAAAGTGAATATGAGAATAAGCAGACACGGGAAAGCTCGCCACTCACGCGGATACTGAGGTATGGTAGCCTGTTACCAGCTCATAGTTATGCTGCTCTCGGTTAAAGCTCTACTCCGTGAACATATCACGTGCAGTGCATTTTTTTTTTTTTAAGTAGGGGCACGTGCCCCCACCGTTCGTCAACCTTGATCATGATCCAGGAGGGGTCCCCATGGTGCCCACTTTTTTGTGCGATGTCGAGCTCATCCGTTTATATATGTTACAGTGAATTTGTGTAATCAGGGATTTCATGAAATCCCTGAAATTTTCAGTAAGTTCATGTGATTACTGTTTCACTCGGGGATTTCATGAAATCCCTAAAATTTCCAGGGATTTCATGAAATCCCTAAGTTTTTGTCATGGTTTTTACACTATCTTACTGGCTGAGTTTAGTGAATTTGTGTAAGATCAGACAACCGGTGCCTAGACCCTGAAATTTCACTCGTACCGGCCCCTACAGTGTAGTGGTTAGCACTTCGGACCATCGACCGGGAGACCCGGGTTTGAGTCCCAGCAGAGGCAAGAGACATTTTTCCTACCTAGGTCGGCTCCTACCCAGAGCAGGTGTGCTATGGGCCTAATGTGGAGGCCGTTGCCACACAGCCGTGATTCACCCACTTCACGGGTGCGACTTTCGGGATGTATGACACATCCTATGATGTGGATAATTACACATCGGCACCGCAGGTGCTGTAGTTCCAGGGCCTGGTTAACTCCGGGATATTTATGACAGGAAGCGTGGAATGCAGCCCTGTCCCGCAGTCCCAAACCACACGGACCTCCATAGCATCATCTTACCATCATCCTCATCTCCATCATCATCAGTGCACAATCATAATATTCTTTAAAAAATGCCCCAGCTTTCGTGCCCTCCGTGGATTCCACTCCATGACCTGGGAGGTGAGTGAGTGAGTGAGTTTTTAGGGCTTAAAGCCGCGCAAGCCACAAAGACTAATTCGCGGCTGACATGACCTGGGAGGAACATCACTGAATAATAATAATAATAATAATAAATTGCTTTTATATAGCGCAGTATCCCAGTGGACGCTGGCAAAGAGTTAGGGCAGAAAAAAATCACTCGTAGATCAGATGACAAGTTCAGAATTGCCTAGACCCTGAAATTTCAGTCTTAGCAGCAGCTCACCACAGCATTCTCACCATGTGACAACTCTGTACACAAACAGTAATTTCTTTTGACTGGTGAAACTGCATGTTCACGAGGGTACACTAACACTGCAGTCTGCTACATGTACTTACAACTCCCTACCACTCCACTGCAAGCATGTCTCAATCCAGCATGGAAGAGACTTTCAAAGCGGAGCTATTTGCACGCTACCACAAATAACACACCACAAATATCTGATTCCAAAAGAAGACTACTACAAACTCGTGGAGAGTGTGAAATCTGCTGCTGGCGGTGGTCAGAGAAAGAGCAGAACAACTATTATCTCCTGACCAAGTAAATTTGCTTCACGAAAGGGGGGGAGGGGAAGGGGTGTGTGTGTGTGTGTGGGGGGGGGGGGGGGGGGTAGGGCAGAGGCTCAAAAATTCTAACAACAGGGGAGCGGGGATTTTCATTATTTCATTTCAGTCAATAAATACCTTTCACCTGAGGAGATCTATTACGTCATTTCCAGTATTTGAGGTACACATAAAATTATTCTGACATTTTCAGCACCAAGAATACGAGGGGACGAACAGATACTCTCGCCCCACCCACCCCTCCCCAAGTCCTACGCTAGTGCATGGTTTTCGAAGATGGATTTTACTGTGACATCTTACATGTATGAGTTGCGCGAAATGTACTCGCTTGTTTTATCATTTTAAAAAAAAAAAAAAACTATGGTCATCGTACACGTATGAGTTGTGCGAAATGAACTTGCACATTTTTTTCTTCTTTTACTGTAACTATCTTACATATTGGTTGCGCGAAATGTACTTACATTTTTTAAGTATTTTGTATCTTCTACTGTGAGAACTTGTATGTTTTGTTTTATACTGTGGCTGTCTTAGATGTAGAGTTCCGTCAGATACACTTGCATGTATTTATTATTTTCACTGATTATCTCAAATGTTTGAGTTGTTTGAGATGTACCTCTATGTGTTTACTTTCTTTACCATGTCTGTCCTTAAAAAAACCTACAAAAGATGAGTTGAACGGGATGCACTCCTGTGTTCGGCTTAAGAAAATTATGGGTCAGTGATTTCCTGAAATCCCTGGCCCTTGAAATCAGGGATTTTATGAAATCCCTGGAAATTTTAGGGATTTCATGAAATCCCCGAGTGAAACAGTAATTACATGAACTTACTGAAAATTTTAGGGATTTCATGAAATCCCTGATTACACAAATTCACTGTAACATATACACCCTTTGGTGACCTGTACGTCTCTGACGAACCTTACCATTTGCATAAATCCTCTACACTGTCTGTGCTCGCGGGAAATCGTGGGTCGAAGCGGACAGCGTGGGCACGTGACCCTCTCTCCTCCGCCCTCCCTCCCCCCCCCCCCCCCTTTTTTTTTTTTTTTTTTTTTTTGGACATGCACTGCCCGTCCTTATGCAAGACCTTTAAGGCAAGTTCACCGTCAACTATCGAATCAGTAAAAGAAAGTACATGTATAACGTCCATTGTAGGAACGTATACCACCAAGTGGTAATTGGGTCTAAGCGCCATGGTTGTGATACACACTTAGACCATTCTACCATTTGACGGTAAGAGTGGCTGCTGCAGGCATATACGTGTATGCATCGTCGCTGGGTTTCTTTGTGTGAAATGCCGAAGACTTACAGTCGTTATGCTAGGGTGGGGAGCTGGGGGGAGGGGGGTGTTTAACGTCCTTTTCCACCACGTAACGTTATGCTAGGAGCCTACAGTTGCTGAAGATAATCCCCACGTGACAACAATAGCAGTATAGTAAATGTAATCACAATAATTATGCTGTAGTCTCACAATGGACGACTCCACTCTTGTCAATCAAAAGGGCCGATCCCGCAGAATTCAGCCAATCGCGTCCCGCGACGTAACGAGCGCAACACATGGCATGTTCTGGCAAAGATTTGGCCAGAGGGAAGCACGTGTAGTTTGATGTGACTGAAACAAGGACAGAAGGCTGACAGTCCATTGACGTCATTTGAGGAAAGACCATTACGTCAATCTCTTTCATCTTGAAATCACCCCTTTTTCCCATAAAATGACGTAATGGGCGTGATGTGTTTTGCCAATTCACGGCAGAGTGGGACTTTGGCCTCAGAGTTTGCCGATTAGAGTCGTCAATTCTGGCAAGAGTCAACAATAACAAGCAGCTATGACAATAGTCCTCCCTCGGACCCGCTCATTTTAGAGGAAAAATGTTCGGTTTCGGAGGGAAAATATGTTTTCAAAGAAAAAAAAATTTCACTACGCCAAGGCTGTGCTGCCTTCACTGAAATAATGTGTTTCACAAAGAAAGTAATGACTAATAAACATGAATTTGAGGCCCAAATACCTTCAGACAGCAGAGATTTTAACATATTGGTAATATAACGATAATAATTGTGTAGGCGCTGTACCCAATTTCTTCAACTGGCTCAAAGCCAAAGTGCCGCGAGCTGAACCCAACACGCACGCTCACGTGATTCACGCGCATTCTCTTAAACACTGGACATGAACGCGTTAGAACTGCATGGTGCGAAGGGTCAGTTCAACTCTTTAAGTGTCGGAATTCAGAATAGCATTTATTTTCAAATTTTGTGGGCTGAACATTTCCAAAGCCGAAAAAGTAGCCGACTATCGCCGAAAACGTTTACCGGAGAAGTATGCCCCCCCCCCCCCCCCCCCCCTTTCACCTTAGGTTTCAGTCGAAGGTCTTAAAAAACAATTCCCATGCCCTAACAAGAGTCTTTGTGTGAGGCAAATTTGACGTTGTCTTTGCGGTATCGTGCTCATGTCTTCTTAACCTTCGCCGTACGCCGTGGGTAAAAAAATACCCACACCTTCATTCAAAGTTACACAACTCTGTCAATTTTCAATGCACGAAATTTCATGACTTTGTCCATAAGGTATGCGGCTATTTGCCCAGCAAAAATTGTGTTGATTCGTCGGTAAACAAGATAGTTATTCAAAAACAAACAACGTTGTATATTAAGCTGTGCAGGTCGATGTGTGAGTTCGGGAACGTTACAAGAGCTAATGTACCATTTCTATGCTCACAGATCGATCTGTGCTGTTTTCGTGGTATCTATCATCACATCACTTGGACAGTGACGGAGTCTGTAATGCTGGCACTGAGCCAACAGAAGCGTACTCGATGACACGGCGATTAAACTGAGCGCTCCGACAGCATAACAACAGTCTTACAACTTGAATGTTCGACCGCTCGCACAAAGTGTAAATTCAATTCAATTCAATTCAAATTAATTTTTTTTTAATCCCAGAAGGGAAATTATAGGCCACCATAAAAAATCATAATAACACATAATAATAAAAAATAAAACTTGCACTAACAAAAGCCTTAGTCACGCACACAAGTAGATCTAATCTCACACACACACACACACACACACACACACGTAAACAACATGGTATCGCATTAAGAGCTATACTAATGATCAAACTAGAGAACTTCGAGCGTACCGGCGCAGTTAAGAGCGAAACTGTTCCAAGGCATAAGCTGTCTAGCTAAGATGGAACTAACCAGTACAACTTGGGGACGTTGTAACTCGTGTCCCAGCCGGCGCGTGCAATTTGTCTGGGTGGCTGATCGCTCGGATTAGGTAGAGGCCGACACTTAAAGGCTCGCCAGTTGGAGCGAGTGGTAACCCAGACCTGGACTTTTGAAGCAGAAATGAAGACAGGATTTCTTGCCTTACGCGCGATCTGCTTAAGGATAAGAACTATCGAAGCGTCAAAACTTCGGGGTTTTTTTGGTTTGTGTTTATATTTTGATGAGTGTTTTTTGTGGTTGTTGTTTTGTTTTTGGGTTGGTTATTGTTGTTGTTGTTGGGTTTGGTTTTTTTTTGTTTTGGGGTGTTTTTTTGGGTTGTTGTTGTTTGGTTTTGGTTTGTTGTTTTGTTTTGGATTTTTTACTTTTTGTTTGTGTGTGTTGTTGTTTGGTTTTGTTGTTGTTGTTGTGGGTTGTTTGTTTTGTTTGTTTGTTTTTTGTTTTTTTTGTTTTTTGGGGGGGGGTATTTGTTGTTGTTGTTTTCGGGGGGGAGGAGGGGGGGGTTGCTTGTTTTACTGTATTGTCCCTTTCGTCAAATTCGGGCTGCTTCCCCATGGGAACAGGCTCCGCCGTGACGCAACCCTATGTACACCTATCTTATTCTTTATTTTGCTAGGGCGGGAAAGCCGGTGGTTCCGGAGAGAAACCCCCGATAAGCAGCCTGGTAGTCAGGAAAACCCGGTATCACATAATGATCACAAGCTCGACCTGTGCTCGAACCCATGCTCCACCGTGACAGCCGTTCAGAAGTGCACCTGCTAATCAAGTCAGACGTGCTTCCTATTAGACGACCGCTCACCACAAACGCTGTAACTATTGCGTCAGACTGTGTGTTGTTGTTATTGTTGCTGTTCTTGTTGTTGTTGTGTTGTTGTTGTTGTTGTTTCATGGATCTGTGAGCATAAAAATGGTATCATTAACCAATTTAATGCAAAACAAGTTCCATCAACAGTGGTTTGTATGGGCCATGCAACCTGGCCCACAAATAAACAAGGTACTGCATACTCATTGTTGGAAAAATGAACGCGACGAGCACGCCGAATTGCTTCTTCTCGACGTCAGTGAGTATAGAGACACCATCACATATGAAAATTCTCACAAACTGGTCACCCGAATCCACCGGGAGACTGCAACCCATTGTGAATATGTGACTCTGAAGTAGTCAGCTGTACATTCTCTCTCTTTGCCCTCAGTGTCAGTTACACCCTGATCAATGATGTGCGGAATAATTAAACCATAGTTTACGTATTTATACCACGTCCGTACCTGCATTTCTTTGATTTGAAAGCTGACATCGGCAATCCAAATGCTTCACGCGGCATCTCTGCCTGAGGTGCTTTACCTCGCTTTGTCCATATAGGCTTTGAAAAGTCAGCAGGTCGTTTCGACGCCTCCGTCTTAGCAGAGAACTGGGCTTACGCTTGTCACAAACACGACCGATCGTGGATAAAACGCAGCAAAAGATCAACAATTTCACGTCAAGCGACTGGCAAAGCTCCTTCGTCCCCATTCCCCTACGAAGTCGAACCATGTCATGTCGTGACGTAAATTTTTCTTTACTCGCTTTCCGCCTCATATCGTGACGTAAATCTTTTAGCCAGTTTTTTAGCCAGAACACACTGCTGGAACATTGCTAGGGGGTAGTACATGTGCACTCTTTAGGTACAGCCATAATTCACGTGTGATTGTCATGGGTACACTGTTATACCACGCGGGGTGAATTATGGATTTTTAAACCCTGACTTGTAATAGTGGTAGAGTGGTATAAAAAATATTACACAAATATGTGATTTTGTCCCCTTTGTCCACACTGAAATGAAACTGTCCAGTTTCCATGTTGTAAAGCAGACAAATATATTAGTATTTTGACAAAACAAGACGAACCCCCCATAAAACACGTCAGTGGTAAATATTTTTTGTGGATTTATTTCCTCCAATTTATGGTGTAACAATTGCATTTGAACATAAACAATTCAATGTTTGGATATGCAAAATCTTGCTGTACACAACTGGCCCTCCCCCCCCTTCCCCCACCCTCTCTCTCTCTCTCTCTCTCTCTCTCTCACACACATACACACACACACACACACACACACACACACACACACACACACACACAAGCATAGATACCGTTTATCTGAAAAAGGGGCCAAAGCGTTCATGAAATACATGGCGTTTAAGCCCTCGTATCGTCTAACGGTAAACAAGTCAAAAAAATCTGCTAAACATTATCATGCCAGCTTCAGTACAGAATAGTACCCCACTGCTTTGTCAGGCATTTTGCACCATGTACAAGCGTAGCGTGCACAGCTGTAAGAGTTCATCTGTAGTTCTCTGAATGACTGCATGTGCACCCAGAAAAAAAAAACAAAAAAAACCCGAGATTCTCCATTTAAATTTCACCGGAACACCGTACACATACTTGCTTACATGTACAGGGTTGCACATTTTCCCCAGCTTCTATAGGACAAAGTGTCCCGGAAACAGCAAAGTGATAGGACACAGTGTCCTGGCCACTTAGTGGCAATAAAAATTTTAATTGGACAAATGTCCGCTTGAGGTGGGAAAAATAGGACATTTGAAATTTTTATAGGTCAATGTCCTGGGACCGACTTAAATGTGCAATCCTGCATGTATACACAATTCAAATACATGTACACGTTTGCCCTCTGTTAATTTGGCTGGGGATAGTTTGGGAAAGAGACAAGAGAGGGGGAGAGAGAGGGGGTGGAGCATAGACTTTAAACAATGCAACAATCCATGAAATAAATTACAAGTACAACCTTTAACATCACAACTGAACTTGATAAATCAAAATCCATGGCACAAATGAAATTCATAAATGAAACTCACAATAATACAGAAATATTAACCCAAACAGCTCTACACACACACACACACACACACACACACACACACACACACTGGAAAAGTAAGTAATAAGTACACCAATAAAAAATATCAAAGTCTGCATTTTTCTAGCGAGCCTTTTAGCAGATAATCCGCTGGCAGCAGAAGAGTCTTGCTATTTCACAATATCGTGTATGGCACGTGAGACAGTATCGTGAATTTTCTTCCCCAGCTTTTGCCGTCTGCACCAAAAAAACTGCGCTGTCTGTGGATTAAAATTCAATGTGTGGCCGCTCTTCAGCTGCCCTTAGTTCTGTTAAACTTTACTTTCACCAATATTTTAAAAAAAAAAAAAAAAAAATTCACCATTTTAGAAAAGTCTTTTGGGAGAAAGCGACCATCCACGTATGTGGCCGGTATACAAGTTAATTTTGAGGGGAACACACGAATAACCAGGGAGTTTAAAAAATAAAAAAAAGGAAGGTGTATCATTTAGCGCAGCTCAACCTGGGATCAAACCCACACTTGACAGTGGCGACCTTGTGGTGCAGTAAACCACTATAGCAAAATTTAATGCATATGATTTGCCGCATATTAACGCTCAGTGTAAACTTAAAATTAAATTGCATTTCCTTCAATCGTGAGAGTATGTGACGAGAAAAGCGGGTCTCTTTGGTACTCAATGGTCTTTTGTGGTGGTCTAAAGTCCTCTTTCCTGGCGGACCAACGGCCAAAAATATTCAAGAATATTCAAAACATTCTCATTCCCTATGAGGTATGCAAAAACAAGGCTAATGTCTCCAGGTACTGGTTTGAGGTAGACCATTGGGGCTTAACTCTTAAAAGTCCGAGCCCGACCACACCCCTGCCCGCTGTATGACAAGACTGGTTTAAAAGAACAAGTCACTGCACACCAGTAGGAGCCACTTCAAGCCACTAGTACGTAAGGCGTCGACGCTCCCAGTTGGTGCGAGACCGCTACATATTGCGATATGGTGTCTTTAAGTGGCTTCTAGTAATCTGAAGATTTCAAGTAAAAAAGGGATTTTCGCATGGGCTTTTAGGAGTTAAATGGTCCATGATCCAAAAGTAGGAATACTGTGCAGCATTCAGTGACCAATGTGGCAAAGCCAGGAGTGCACATCTGCTCTGAAGGAAGGGAAATAACTTCTGAGCAGAATCAGTTATGCTGGGGGTTGGGGAAGGGAAGAGTTTAGGAGTACGCTCCCCTGATTTTTTTTTTTTTTTTTAATCATAATACTAAAATCTGTGCAATTTAGTGCATTTTAGCATGATTTCAGTTGCTTCAGAGGAGGAAACACTTTTACTGGAGGAAACTTTTAAAATTATACCAAAATCTGTGCAATTTGGTGCGTGTTGCAACCTCTGTAAGAGAAACCACGACTAAGGACTCTGATGGTTTTAAGTGCTTCAGAGGAGGATACACACTTTGTGTGTGTGTTTGGAGGGGGGGGGGGGGGCTTTAGAAAAGTTTAGCCAAAAGTGGAAATCCGCCAAAAGGTAGAGGGTTTAACCTGAGACCAGGCAAAACAGTCCTGGGAACATGGACTGACCACTGTCCTGTCCCTCCCAACTTCAAAGAATTATCGCTTAACCCTTTCAGCCCTTCCTGGTTCCAGGCCTGAATGCTGTCCCTGTCCTGGGCACTTTTTTGCCTAGCCAGTCAGTCAGTTAAAAAAAACCAAAATCGCTCAAACCCATGTGTAGACCTGATCGATACAAAGGAAAGGAAGTGCACAGCAGAGTCAGTAGTGCCCCTTGCTTCATGAATATTCAGTAGTCTGGCCAATGAGAAGCGAGTAGAAATTTTCACTAGCTCGCAGGTACATGTACCTGCATAGGCATACGCGGCGGGTTAGTCCTCGCGCAGGTACATGTACCTGCGTAGGGCTGAATGAGTTTTTTTAAAAAAAAAAACCTATCACACTTAAAACTGCTGTATTCTGTTTTGCATTTGGAAGGATAGCTTTTGAATGGTTCCACCAAACTAATAACTCAAAATTATTTTGCCACGTTGGTCACGTTTCCAACGTAATGTTCTGCAAAAATGTACTTGATTCCCTTATTCAGCACCGCTAACACCTCCATGCTATCAGACATGTTCACTGATCTTTCACATCTCCGCACCCTGGCACCTGCGTCACCCCGATATCTCCTTCATTCTCCGTTGGCTGCATGTCGATACTGAGCGAGCCCCAGTCATCCCACTCCGTGTTTTTCTCCCCTGGCGTGTGGTCGCTGCCCTCCCCGCTTTCCGCAACCCCCTCGTCCACGTCTGGGGTGCCGTCCTTTGAACTGTCAACCATTTCCTCCTCACAGACGAGCAGCTGCGGGTCGTCGGAGTCCGTGTCGTTCAAGAGGATGGCAGCGGAGATGTTCTCTGGATCCAGGTCGGTGTGATCGGTGAAGTAGCTTTGGACTTCGGAGTCCATGTCCTCCTCCGCTGACTCCGTGACATGGTGATGAGGGTCGACCCTGGGGTCAGCCGAGAGCATCTGATGGGGTTGCTGCCGGGTGAGCAGAGCTGCATGATGGGATAGCGACTGTTGATCGTTTGCAAAACTGGGACTGTTCTGAGAAACAGACTGCTGCCTGTTGTCCTGCGGACCTCTGATGTTGAAGAAGTAATGAGGATCCATGCGTGCTGCACTGCGTTACTGCTAGGAATAACTGTTGACGCACTGGCACCAGACTGGTCGGTGAAGGCAGGTGTCTCGTCAAAAGAATGGACATCATCACCGCCAACCTCTGTAAGAGATACCTGCGACCGAGGACTCATGATGGTTTTCACGAGGTACACTGATGTCTCACTGTTTGCGCTTGCAACATCCGCACCCTTTGGGTCCCCAGCAACCAGTAAATTCACTCCACCATCAGACACTTGGGATACTGCTGTTTTCTCTTTCACTGCTCTTCCAAGAGTGCCAAAATCACCAACACGGAGTCCAGACGCACCCACATCACCGCGGTGATTTTGCAGTTTGTCTTGAAAAACCACATCATCCTCTTCCACTGTAACATCTGGCAGCAAATCCTGATCGCCAATCTCGATCTCATTCTGGCGACAGATTGTGGGGCGACGCTCACGACCTGTGCCCTCCGACCCCCTGGATGGCCGTCTGCTGCTGGGAGCTGACGATGAGGTAATGCTAGAATCAAAAAAGGGACTTTTTGCACCATGTGACAACCTTCTGGCTACCAAAAAGGCATCTGGTTCCAGATTGTCGGTTGACAGATACTCCGATCTCTTCTCTGGGTTGAACTGCAAATCCTTCAAAGTGTACATGAAAGAGTCTGCTGACTGTTCGCTGAGGGCTGTTTTCAATCTGCCGCTTGAGTCGGTCGCTGTCATGTCTCCCATCCGCTCCAGCCTGTCACTCATCGAGTCCGCAGCGGAAAGAGACCGCCTCAATCCCGTCCCAGGAACACCCTCATGCAGCGCGGAAGGCACGCCCAATGTCATTCTCTTCGCTTGTGGGAGCGGAGACACTGACCTGTACTCCCCTGGAGAGCGTGCTCGCTTGCGATGTGGCGAATCCAAAGCTGATGACACTGACGGCACCATCAACCCAGACGAGACGCTCATCTGCGGTTTAGGTACTGAAGCCGCTCTGACAGGGGGTAGCTTGGACGTTGCAGGCAGTACCCCTGAAGGGATAGGGGATGTAGAAGCTGGAGGGGCGTCCGAGTGCCGGATGATGGACGTCTTGGAATGCGAAGCGTGGTGGACACGGAGGTCCTCTGACTGAGCGAACGTGTCGCCGCAAAGGCCGCAGATGTAGGGACATTCCTGAAACACAAAGAAACCAAACTTTAAACAAAGCATGAAAACACAATGAAAACACAACTCTTCACTTTCTTACACTACCAATAAGACAAATATCACACAAATTGCCGGAACAACACGAACATTTCCTGACAAAAGGGTTTCCTCTACTACTGTGTGCATATTTTTTCCTTTTTTTTTTTTTTTTTTGGGGGGGGGGGGGGGGTCTTTAATTGTACCAAAAAAAATAACGTGAATGTTTAAGGCACAAGCAAAGGATAATTCCTGTCTGCCCTTTTTGTAAATCAATTTATGCTTTCAAAAAAAAAAAAAATCCTAAAATAAAAAAAATAAAAAATCCTAGGTAAACAGGTGTACCTGTCTGTGTGTGTGAAGATGAGTGCGCAAGGACTGGGCGTTCGTGAAGCCTGCATCACAGTACTCGCACACAAAGGGGCGCAACTCAGCATGTGACAGAAGATGTGCCTGAAATGACAACAGCAAAGCCACTTGAGTGGACATGGTAGTGTGATCATTATGTCATTCCAACTCAAAGCTATCTTCCTTCTACGTGCTTACTTTGTCACTTTCCAGTAGTCTACAGTACTTCATCTGCATCAGACACCCATCATAGACCGATTTAATTGTGAAATGTCCAATTACTTTCTTGCCGAGGTGAACATAATTATCATTTCTGCACCACAGTCATCATGATTCAGGACAAATGACCGATTCTTTTACGATCAGCCAGGACATTTATTTTTTCTTATTACGGTTCCCATGGATACCCCTCTATACAATAACTGCACTCTTTAACTCTTAAGAGCCCAAGCCTGACCGCCCCATGACCACTATATAACACTGGTTAAAAAGAAACAGCCACTGCACACCAGTAGGAGCCACTTCAAGCCACTAGTACACAAGGCATTGGGCCTTCCTGCTAGGCCTGAGGCTGCAGCAGACTGCCTAATAGTGGCTCGAAGTGGCACCAAGTGATATGAAGATTTCAAGCGAAAATGCAGCTTTTCAAGAGTTACACTGTACAGTATATAGCTTATCCACATTATGGTTTACAATAACAACAAAGGTTCACGATCCCCTAAAAATGTGTGTCAAGCTGGTCTGACTGTACTGAGGTTTATCTGGGCAGAAGAATAGACCCTTGCTTAACTTGCCTAGTATTAACTGGGTTAATACTGTAGTTCACCGGCCTGAGAGTGGAAGCCACAAGGTTATTAATAATAATAATAATAATAATATTTATAGGGCGCCTATCCCCGTGGAACGAGCTCTTACAATCTAAAACCTAAAAAAAAAAGCGCAAAAAAAAACCCATTCGCTCAACTCAATGTACACTGCGTAAGAACAACTAAAATATAAAAAAATAGAAGAGCACAAACACACACACACACACACACACACACACACACACACACACACACACACACACAGCTGAAAAAAAAAAAGGCAGAGACCAAAATAAAAAACCAAGAACAAATGCCAGTGATAAAACCCCCCCAAAAAAAAAGAACTATTCTCACCTTCAGCTCCTGAACTGATGCAAAGTTTTCTGCGCACAGACCACACACAGGCCTCGGTGCCTCAGATTGCTCTTCCTTTGTTTCCACGTCATCAGATGGCGTCTTCTCCAGACCGTTGCTGACTGCTGCCGAGCTCGGCTTGTCTGGAATCATGCCAAGGTGAAAGAAATTTCAGAACAATGCACTGAATGGAAATTTTAGCAGCTTTCGACTCACACTGCTAATGGCCTCGAGTAACTATTATACAGTTAAGAACCTGGCATTATATAGTTTTCTAGCTTTAAGAAAAAGACAACAGTTGCTCAGCTGAGTTGATATACTTTATTTTGCACTTTGGTTATTTCATGTACAAGTATTGATGTGTATAAGAATGTCTGGATGTCACTCTCAACTTTGAATGGGCCTAAGGCCTATCAATAAACAATTCTGATTCTGATTCTGTTTGTTATTGTTCCTGATCATACTGTTTTCATCTTCTTCTTTTTTTTTCTTTTTTCTTCTTTTTATCTTTTGTTTTTAACAACTGATTATGTGTATCAAACTATCTGTTTTGTCTAAGTGATACACTTGTGTATGCATACATTTTGTATAAATGTATACATGTTTGTGTGTGTGTGTGTGTGTGAGTGAGTGAGTATTTTACGGCTTAACGCCGCGTCAGCGACAAAGACTAATTCACGGCAGGTGTGTGTGTGTGTGTGTGTGTGTGTGTGTGTGTGTGTGTGAATACTCCTGTGTGTATACTGTCTATCCATATTATAACAATTTCTTAGCTCAACTGTTCTTATTTATATTAATTTGTATCTGTTTGGTAAGAAGGCATTCGAATTTCCCTGCACAGCTAGAGAGAAAGAATAAAGTAAGTAGCGTCACTTTGTATCCCACTGCACCTCACAAAAATGTCCGTTCAAAAGTAGCAGTGATTCGAGATACTAACCAGGGAAAAAAAAAAAATCTTGCTTAAGAAATGAGTGAAAACTGTACCAGACGCAAGTATTTTGCACACAATCCATAATATTTTTTTAAAAATAACTGTGCTGGAAACTCGGTCAAAATGAAAAAGAATTTACCATAGAATCTAGACCTATGCAAATTCAAGGACAAGCTCGCTGACATTCTGTCCAATATATGGGTGATAACATGAATGAAAACATCCTGCATGTATGCCTGTCGATAACCGTGTGAATTGCAGTTGTATCGTGTTCCTGCATGCAGTGCGCATGTAAGCACATATGTTAAATGTCTATATGTCTGTATGTACATGTATGTATGTTAGTATGTATGTCTGTAATAATAAAAAAATAAAACTAAAAAAAACAAATTAAAAAAAAAAGAACAATTAAACCAAAACTTTCCTAAATACAATCATCTGCAAAAGGGCCCAAGTGCCATGAATTCGGAGGCACTTAAAACATTTTTCCAGGTAAAAGTAAGATTTAAGTCAACAAAACAGGTAGAACTTTCAGCCTACAAGTGTACAGCGTTTACCTACCTTCACTGGCACTGCCCTGCACGGTGGTTGTCGTTTTTGTTTGAGTAGTAGCACCCCCTGCAGACTCCTTCACACCGACCGCTTCACTTTCCTTCGATTTCTGCCACACAAACACCGTCCTCTGAGTCATCACCGATGACACAGATGACACTGTAGATGTGGACTGCGCTGCAGCCACCTCGGACGATGAAGACGAAGAAACAACTTGCTTAGACGGGACGGAAAGAGCGTGTCCGTGACCGTCAGAGGGTTTGTTCCTGGAGCTCTCGCCTTGATCTTCATCGATCACAAGATGACTGTCCCCGTCTGCGTCCGAGTCGATGGAATGCAAGACCATATGCTGCAGTTTGGGTTTCTTGGCCTGCGACAAGCCCTCTCTCTCCGTATCCCTTTTCTTTTCTGCGTTATCCCTTTGCATATTGAGAAATTGGAGAGCTTTTTGACCGCGGGTAGGAGCGTCCCCGCCATCTGCAGAGACGTTGCCCGATGAAATAGTTCTCTGCACTTTGGGGGGTGAGGATGCTGCTTTGCTACTGTGCAGACTTTCTGTCTGAGGAACGTGCTTGCCAGAAATGCCACCAGCTTCGACAGATTTCAGTGGATCTTTTGTAGGCGAGTCATGGGAAGTCCTTATGGTCTCGTGCACCGATGACAAACCTTCAGTGCCGACTTTCACCATGTGGCAAGCGGTGACTGCTGGTCCTTTCGCGGTTGTGCTGGAACTCACCGCGCCTTGCCGCCGTCTGTCAAAGGATCCCACAGGCAGCATACCAAGCCTCTCGAGAGCGTTCAAGTGCATCTTGGAACGGCCGTGGTCATCAGTGAACTCCAACTGCTCCTGGTAAATCATGGAGCAGAAAGGACAGGCGCTTTTGGGCAGAGGATTCAGTGCCCCTTCACTCTCCTCCTCCTCTTCATCATATCTCTGGGCGTTCATGCTCGGAGCTTTCATGACCGCGGAGGGCAAGTGTCCGTCTGCCATCTGGTGTCGTTTGAGTTGTCCCTCCGACTGAAACGTCCTGTCACACATGCCGCATTTCTTCAGTTCCTTCTGCGGTGATTGCTGCTCAAAATGGCTGCTGCGATGTCTGAGCGCTTGCTGCTGTGAAGTGAACAAAGCGTCACATATGTCGCAGGCGTATCTCAACCCATCTGGTGAGTCTGTCTTGGCGTCTGAAGGGTCAATATTCACAACATAAACGACAGGCTGAGACGCTGTTCTGGACTCGGTGGCAGAGTTCTGACGGCCCTCTTCGGACGAACTGGCTCTTCCTTCCAGCAGCCATCACAGGTAAGGTGCCGGAGGTGGGTGTTTTCGCGTTCCGTCCTCCGGTCTTGCGTGCCGAGGAGCTGGTGACAGCAGCTGTGTTTTTAGACTTGAACGAGGTGGTACTCTGCGATGTGATATATGCTGGGTCTGAGTCTGAAGAAGCCAGCGACTTTGCCTCACTCTTTTTTCTAGGTGCTGTAGACGTTCCCTGCAACTCCGACTCTGACGACAACTGAGATGACAGTGACCTGTGGAAGGACGATGTGGCCACGGATGTTGTCGCTGACGTGGTAGTAGTGGTGGTAGGTGTGGTGCCGTACTGCTGAAGACTGTTCTGACGATGAAGGATCTCCAAAAAGGGGCCGCTGAACTGGAACATCTGCGGAGTCTGGGCCGACAGCGGCGTGGAACCGGGCGGAACGTTGCCTCCACTACTTCCCCCTCCACCCCCACTACCACCGCCCTGAGATCCTTCTCTGCCTGCCATGTGCGCGCTGCCAGCTCTAGGGATCATCTGACCCACAATAGGCCCCTGATTGGTCGGTGTGTAGCCAGGATACTTATGTGCTGACATGTAAGCTGGCAAGAACTTCATGAGGGATGGGCTGGGAAGGTTGCCCGCCTGCAGCCTTGTGCCTGTCGTCATGGTGACGGCTGTGCCCGGCACAGGTTTTGCCGCAGTTGCCGTTGGTGACAGAGTGATGGTGACAGATCCTGCTGAGGGTGGTTTAAGCAGGGAGAGGTGAGTGGGCCTCGATGGGCCGGTCGATGCCAATGTTGTGGGCGTCGCTGATGGTGATGCACTTGTTGTGGCAGTGGTGATGGTGGCTGAGGACACTGTGGCAGGTGCTGCAGCCGCTGCTGCCGTTGCTGCTGCCGTCCTTTGACGTAGCGGGGATTTCAAGTCGGATTCTTCATCAGACACATGGTCGATCTGCAAGCAGAAGTGAAAGTGACCATCATCAAGAAATTATAAGTGATGACAAAAAATTCATATGATGTTATCAACAAGGTCAACAAATGGCGATGCATTCAAAGTGTGATCATAACTCAAACCATTTTCCGGCTGTCAAGAAGAATGGATCGGAAAACTCACAAAATGTCTTTTTACTGCTATGACACTGAAAAATCAACTTCGATTTACCATGCTTGCACCTGGCGAGTAAGCTTTTAATTTTACTCACCAGCACTTTTTTCAACTCACCATGGCAAGTAAAATACACGCCACTTTCAGGGCTGTGGCTATCTTTCCAAGTGCGATGAGCATAAACTTTGCTCATGGAGTACCTACCGGGTATGTACTTTCTATGTGGACACTGTGTTAGACCGGACTGGAACTCAAACTTACTGTGATGACTGGAGTTGTCCCCCCTTTGCCAGGCTGGTTCTCCTGGGAGATAATCAAGTCGACGCTGTCTCCTTCTGTCTCCTTGATTCGCACTATGATTGGTGAGTTGTCTGATCCTAGTTTCAGCCCCGAGAGAGGCTTTGTCCTTGACATGAGTGTCCCGATCAGCGAGTCAAGTCTTGTGATCGCTAAAAGACAGAGATGGGCTACAGTGCAGGATAATTTAACATCACAACGATCATTCAAATCAGAAACATATTTATATATATTTATAGAGAGAGATGGGAAACAAAGGCACTTTGGGAAATATGCAATCCTGCGGCACTTCTGACTCAAACTCCTCCTTAAAGTAATGTTTTCTATAGCACATAAAAGAAAGATCTGAAATCAGGGTAGATGATGATTTTCAGTAAAGACAGATATAACAAAAACTTTTTCACACACACACACACACACACACACACAGAGTACACACACACACACAGAGTACACACAGAGTACACACACACACACAGAGTACACACAGAGTACACACACACACTAGAGCTGTGAACCGGTTCAAAAATCCTAACCGGTTTTTTAAACTTCAAACCGGTTTTTTAAACCGGTGTTTTTTTCCGGTTCAGTCATCACCAAAATGTGTTTGAGGTCTGCAAAAATATTGGCGTTTTATGCGATGCATGTTCATATATATGTGCGACCACATGACTGAAAATTCTCGGAAACCGAAAGTAGCGCACAATTCTAGGAAATTGTTTCGAAACGCGTGGCTTTCCTTTCAGTTTCTGTGTACTTCAGTAATTGCGTCATAACAACTTATCAAATATCAATCATATCTCGCTGCAGCCCCACCCAGGAAGACTAAATTTGACAGAGTGCAAAATTACCCTTTCTTAGTTTCTTAGTCCCTTTCACACCCATAACCCAACCAGCAGTTTCACATCAATGCAAAAACTTGTCAACAACATTACCCCCCCCCCCCCCCCCAAACCCCAGCTTAGGTTACAGAGTAGGATACAGACGAGACTACAAGATCTGCAGATACGTTACAAGAATTCCAGCGGCCGCCAAGAAGAAATTAAAAGAAAAAAGATGACTTAAGTAACTTTAGTACGTGTACTATGACCAAAACACCGGTTCGCGGCAACTCAGACCGGTTCGGCGAACCGGTTAAAATGGTAACCAGTTATAACCGGTAAACCAGTTAACCGCGGCAGCTCTAACACACACACACACACAGAGTACACACAGAGTACACACACACACAGAGTACACACAGAGTACACACAGAGTACACACACACACACACACACACAGAGTACACACACACACAGAGTACACACACACACACACAAACACACACACACACAGAGTACACACACACACAGAGTACACACAGAGTACACACACACACAGAGTACACACACACACACACACACACACACACACACACAGAGTACACACACACACACACACAGTACACACAGAGTACACACACACACACAGAGTACACACAGAGTACACACACACACACACACACACACACACACACAGAGTACACACACACACACACACAGAGTACACACACACACACACACACACACACACAGAGTACACACACACACACAGAGTACACACAGAGTACACACACACACACACACACAGAGTACACACAGAGTACACACAGAGTACACACACAGAGTACACACAGAGTACACACAGAGTACACACACACACACACACAGAGTACACACAGAGTACACACAGAGTACACACAGAGCACACACACACACACACACAGAGTACACACACACACAGAGTACAGAGTACACACAGAGTACACACACACACACACACACACACACACACACAGAGTACACACAGAGCACACACACACACACACACACACAGAGTACACACAGAGTACACACACACACACACAGAGTACACACAGAGTACACACACACACACACACACAGAGTACACACACACCCACAACCACACACACACACACACACAGAGTACACACAAATACACACACACACACACACACACACACACACACACACACACACACACACACAGAGTCCCTCTGTAGCACCAAATTGCCCGCATACATAAATGCAAGGTACAACATACAGTTAACTCTGCACACTTTCAAGAAATGTACATTCTACTCACCATTCTGACAGGCCTCGTCTGTCTCCAGAGACTTGGCAGTGACCTCCCCTGACCCTTGAGCTTCCACTTTGCGGGACAGGTCAAGCAGACTGCGAGCTATCTCTGTGTCCAGATTGGGCGTACTAGTCAGCTCTGAGGAATTGAAAAATTGATCAAATATTTATAAGATGTCATGTGGACAGTATCAGGGACAGACTCTCAACATTCCTTCAACCGCATATCAAGCACACCCTCAAAATACCCTCACACAAGAAGACACGACACAGGACGTTCACAATCTCAAATACCACATTTATTCATAGAAAGCCGCCCTCTACTCCCCGTTCCTAAATACAGTCACACCCAATCACTCACGCAACCACGCACCCCTCCCACCTTTCCCCCTACCCTGGTTTTCATTCACGCACCAACCATTTACAAATATTTTTTTAAAAGCCGGACCATCTTAATCAACTCCTTTCAGGGTTCATGATCTATTTTCAATCTCAGCACTTTACCGTTTGATATTTACCGAAGATATTTAACATCACACGCTATCAACCTCTGAAATAACTGACCTCTGGAGATTGATGCCAAAGCTGTGGAGCGCTGGAGTGGCGCCCTCTGTGATTCCTTCGCAGTCATCAATACTGGAGGGCTCGCGCCTGGGTCTGACATCCCTCTGAATTGGAGAAGCGCATGGTTCAACATCATCATCATTATCACCATCATCATCATCATTGCTGTATCGCTCCTAATTGCGGGAAGCCGGGTTGGTCGAATGGTAGAGCGTTGGACTTCTAATGCTCGGGTCGTGAGTTCGATCCCGGCTGTGGCCAAATATTTGTGCTGGCTTTTTCACCATTGCCCCGTCTTTGATATCACCCGTATGTGGTGGAAAAGGACATTAAACCCCCAAACACCCACCCCACCCACCCCCGCTCGTGTGTGTGCGTGTGGGTGTGTGTGTGTGTTTGTGTGTGTTTTTTTTTTTATGTTTTTCTTTGTTTTTTTGTTTTTTTGTTGTGTGAGTATACAAGACTTGCACCCACCTGAACACTCTGTCCATGTACCTCCCCCTTCCATCCTCCCCCTCCTCCATCGGCTGGCCCTCATCCTCATCATCATCATCCTGATCATCTTCATCATCATCCTCATCGTCGCCATCGCCATCGAAGCTGGCACCCCCCAGCATGGAGCGTCCTCGCAACTCGCTGTCCAAGATGCGAGCGTCCTTGGCGATAGCGCACTGTTTGGCGAGAGCGTCTTCGTCAATCTGACTCTCCTCCACGGTCACAGGGACAGGGAAGATGCCCAGCTCCAGGCATCTTTTCTGGTGTGCCTGTGTGAGGCAAAATTATTGTTGGGAGTGAGAAAGACTGGGCACCACAATGCTACGGTATGGCATATTGTAGTCGTTTCGCCCGACTGACTACAACAAAGTTATCGTGTACTGCTATTGTCAGGATGTGGTGTATGGCCGTTGAGGCGGTGCAAAGCATCTCATGTATTCAGACGAACCATCCACGCACACTCACGCACACCATGCAGGAAAGGAACACAAACGACGACATGCAATCACCAGTCAGGAGAAATGAAGGGTTAGTTCCAGGATGCTCGAAGTTTACTCCAGTCAGTGAAGCAGACACACACACAAGCACACGCACATGCACTCGCTCATCCGTTCACCGTTCTCTCGCACATTCTCACGTCATTCATTGTCATGGTCACCGTATCATGGTGACCATGAGCCAATGACGACAACAATATTCTACAGTCCCCTGTTCTTGCGGAATTGTCTTATGTTGAAAAAGTCATAGAGGCAAACTGGAATATTCCATTTTCAGCACCACCAAGGTTAAGGGAAATCCCCCCCCCCCCTCAAAGGAGAGTGCATTGCTATTGTACTGTGCCATCCATTTTTTTTTTTTTCCCTCCCCTGTATGCATAACATGCGGTTTCCAGTCCACAGTCCCTCTCAAATGGAATGAGATTCTTAACATTCTTAACCTGCTGTGCGTGCGTGTGTACACAAAAGCGAGACAGGGGATAGCAACGTCTCAATAAGTAGCACGTCCAATTTCAGCGAGGGCGTGACTGAACGACGATCACTGCCGTCACCATGAAGAATGGGTGCGATGAAGTCAAATTTTGGTAATTCTTACAGGCACGATGGTTGTACATGGGGCGTTACAGCGGTAGTTCCAGAAAAGGATATATAAAAAAATGGTACAAACAAACTTAAAAAATTTAACGTTAGAAATCTTTACCTTTGACTTCATGTGTTTCGTCAGGTTGCCCTTGGTCTTAAAAGAGAACTTGCAGTGATGACAGTGGTAAGGTCGGAAGTCCGTGTGCGTACGCAGGTGTTTCTTCAACATGCTCGGCTTCTTGCAGCGGATGCCGCAACTCTCGCAGACGTACTTGCCCCGTCCTCGGCCGCGGATGTACTCGTACATGTCCTCGCTTTTGTATCCTCCGCGGAACACAGGCCCGCCCTTGCTGCTGAGTATCTCCATCACCTCATCCTTTGTCAGGCCCGAGCCCGGGGACATCAGCTTCACATCGAAGGACCCAGCTCGGGAACTGGTGGAGGCGTCCTGGCTGCGATCGCTGGTAGGGGTGGAGCTTCTTCTGTCTTTTGCACCTGAAAGTAACGGGCAGATGCGACACAGTCATGACGAAGGTTTCAAGCAAGGTTTCAGGAGTGAGGAGCGCGCGCGCACACACACACACACACACACACACACACACACACACACACACACACACACACACACACAGAGGTTGGTTGGTTGGCTGGCTGGATGGCTGAGTGAGTGAGTGATGATGATGATGATGGTGATGATGATGGAGACTTGGTACAGCGCACGGCTCCACCCTAACTGAGTGCTCACGGCACTTAGGGAGAGGTTTAAAAAAGAAAGAAAGTCTGAAAAAAAAAAAAAAAAAAGGGCAGATGATGACTGGGGTAGAGCACTGAAGAGATTAGTCTTCAGGTGCTTCCGGAGTGAGTGAGTGAGTGTGAGCGAGCGAGCGAGCGAGCGAGTGAGTGTTTAACATCCTTTTCCACCATGCAAGAGTGATATCACACACTTGGTACTCAGGAAAAAGCCAGCACAAATTTCTGGCTCAAATTCAGGATTCAAACTCACGACCCAAGCACTCACAGTCCAATGCTCTACCATCCCAGCTACCACACACACTGAGGAATGGTCATGATTACTGAAGTGACTGATTGGTTGATTCACAAACCCGTGCCATTTGGCGGTCCAGCTTTTGAGTGAATATTCTACGGATCTTCAAACCCAACCATAAATGCTACCTAAATTGCTGTCTCTGTAACTGAAAGTCCTAACCACAAAATGCTGCTGCTTCTGTGAATCGGCCCAACCACAAATTCTGACTCTGCATTCCAACCATAAGTTTCTGTCTTAAAAGTGTTCTGAGATGTGCACGCATGTTCAATGATTTACCACTCACCTAATGCGGACTGCATGTCGACATCCTCACAGGACATCTCTGAAGATGGCAGCGACAACTGTGAACTTGTGATCGACGAATGTTTCTCCATCTTACGCTGGTATTGCCAATAGGAACTGTGGGTAACGTTGTACTGCATCATGGCGCATGTGGCGAATGTTGGATTTGCCGTGTAGCGGGATCGGTACAACGCAAGCAGCATACGCGACGTAAGCCCGACAGGGTTTGGGTTGTGTTTGGACAGACGCCAGTCGGAGTACATGGACACGCGCCGGTTGCTCCCCTTGACCTGAACGTACATGGGCTGGGGGCGCTTCACACA
The DNA here is from genome assembly GCA_018292915.2 of Batillaria attramentaria. Classification (NCBI taxonomy): domain Eukaryota; kingdom Metazoa; phylum Mollusca; class Gastropoda; family Batillariidae; genus Batillaria; species Batillaria attramentaria. Next base: position 360,916 of record JACVVK020000401.1, on the reverse strand, counting down.
GCAGAAAGTGACGAAGGTGGAGGCGTGCAGCGTGGGGTACGAATGCCCATACAGGTACAGCGGTATCCGCATTGGCGTGGGTGTGGCCGGCGTGGATGGCACTGAAAGCTCTTTCCCGTCCTCGACAGAAAGCATGCGACCCGCTTTCAGACCAGTGTTGCTGTTTTCTCTCTCAACAGACAGCGGTCTTGGCAATTTGTCCTCTGCCGTGGGCTTCCCATTTGTAGGCTGTACCTCTGACGGGGTGGTGATATCTTTGACGCCAACTCTCTCATGTGCTCCGTTCTTCCCTGGGAATGTCTTCTCAAAAGACCCGCTAGGGGACCGTACGATCATGTACGGGCGAGACGGAGAGTGACGCCCGTGTTCCGTGCCGATCACAAACGACGACATTCGGCCAGGAGCGGCGACCATGGAGGTGGGAGTGAGTGGTAACTGCTGAGGCAGGTTGGGGTTAAGGAGGGAGGAGAAAGGAATGGCTGGAAGGGTTAGCCTGGACTCCGTGATCACAATGGACCCGAGGTTAGAGGCTTCAGACCCCAACCCCCCCTCTCCACCTTGGGCGGCAATGTGGGCACGAGCCGCGCTGCGATAAGCCCCACTGAGGATCATCTGTGTGTTCACGAACACAGGCTGTGCCAGAACAACAGGCACTGACACTGGCATCATCAGGGGATGTAACCCACCTGACACCAAAATTGCCTCCCCTCCTTCTACCTGGGCTGAAACAGTGGGGAAAGTTTGAAGTGTTACTGATGTTGCTTCTGATGTTGGTATGAGGAGTCCGGGTGGCAGAATCACAGACGCATCAGTCCCTGTGACAACGGTGTCATCTTTCTTGTTGCCCCCGGAGACTCTACTGCCACTCGTTGCCAAGGTAACACCCGTAAGCAGTTCCAGTTTGGGAATATTCGTCACAGCAGTGTCCTTCATGACTGGCTCGGACATGGCTCGCAATACAGGGGGGCCATGGAAAAGAGGAGATCGGGCTGCGTCACTTGACGTGGCTGATGCAGCTTTGTCGAGTTTTGCTCCTCCCGCAGGTGTCGGTACACCACCAGAAGATGAACCTTCATTGCTGCCTGCGTTGACGATTGGCTGAGATGTAGCTGGGATGAGCTGGGGGTGTGTACTCAGTGATGAAGCACCTGCAAACAAGAGTTACAATTAAAGTAATTGTTGTTAGCACATTTCTGTACCGTGCACATCAGGAAAGGGTAACGATTCCTTTATAGATGTTTTGCAAGGGAGAATACTCTACCTGCATGCACTGTTAGATCTGGAAAAATTCGCATCAATTTCTGTGTTGGATTTGGAGAAACTGTGAATGATCTGCATAACTTACATGGTATGAATTGCGTTAACTCTTTGACATCGTGAGCTACAGTGACCTACTTCCCTGCTGACGCGCATGCAGCTGCTGGCCGTTTAGGATGACGCGAATCGGTTCGGGGCTCGGTGCCTACGGCTGTTGAGAATGACGCGAGCCGGTTCGCGTCCCGATGCGTAAAGGTTAAACACATGAATCCAAAGACAAATTACAATGCAGACACTTCCTCATTTCTTGCAAGAAGTTATAAAATGATAAACAAATAGGAATCAGGTGACTTCAGGATCACCAAATGGGCCAGATCATGGCCAAAAAAAAAAACAAAAAAAACTTAAAGCTAAAGCAGGTACATGCAGTTACTTTCTCAAAATCAGTTAACCCTATACTTTTTTTTTTTTTTTTTTGCTGCCCCAACTCTTCGCCAGCTTCAGTGGTGTTCCTCCCAGGTAATGGGTGGAATCCACGGAGGGCTCAGAAGCTGGGACAATTTTTCTTTATTATGCATGATGATGGAGATGAGGATGATGGTAAGATGATGCTATGGAGGTCCGTGTGGTTTGGGACTGCGGGACAGGGCCGCATTCCTCGCTTCCTGTCATAAATATCCCGGCATTAACCAGGCCCGGGAACTACGGCACCTGCGGTGCCGGCCGTGTAATCATCCACATCATAAGACGTGTCATACCAAGGGAAGCACCCCCAAAGTCGCACCCGTGAAGTGGGTGAAACTCGGCTGTGTGGCAACAGCCTCCCCATTGGGTCCATAGCACACCCGCTCTGGGTAGGAGCCGACCTTGGTAGGAAAAATCCCGCTTGAGTCGGCTGGGACTCGAACCCAGGTCTCCCGGTCCATGGTCCGAAGTGCTAACCACTACACTACGGGGGCCGGTAACCCTATACTTTTATTCAAGACGGTACATGGATTTGGTACACCTTACTTTTAGTTGCTGAACAGCAAATCTATAATTCTAAATATAAATTTTAAAAACAGTTCCTATGCAATGATGATACACTACCTGACATTTGTGCAGCATCAGACTTCTTGAAAATATAAACTGGAGAGACACCAGACTTGCTCAATGGCACTGCAGTTGACTGTGGTGCTGATGATGCTGGGGTTGAAGCTGTCAACGGAGAAGACCTTGCTGTCACTTTGCGTTCCACTTCCGCGTAAGTAGCCATCTTCTGCTCGCTGATGGAACGCTTCATGAGCAGTCTCCCCTTCAGTTTCAGTTTCCAAAGTGACTGGGGGTCTGTGGTGGGAGTACCGGGGGTACCTGGGGTCCCTGGGGTACCTGGGGTCAGGAGGGCAGTGCCCTGTGGGGTGCTCACCAAACTCGGAACGCCCAAGGGAAAGCCTGTTGCAGACGACAGCATCTCTGGCTGAGTGACGAAAACCGGAAATGGTTTAGAGGATGAGGAAGTGAGAGCAGCAGCAGAGGTGCTGTCCCCTTTGGTCCCACCTCCGCTGCTTGACACTGCAGGGTCGACTGGCTGCACGGAGATCATTGGCTGACCGATCATGGGAGGCGTTGAGGTCGCAGCCTGTGAAACAGTCAACAAGGGAGTGAAGTACTGCTGCGACCTCGGGAGGATAGGTTTTGGTGCGAGTTTCATCCCCATCACCAGCGGCGACAGCCCTGATGCTGCTGAAACAGACGGTGAGCCTGGGAGACCAGCTGAAGTAATGGATGACGATACAGCAGGGGACATCACTTTCTGAACAGATGGGGATAACCCTGAAGGAGGAATCCCAGCAAAGGCTTTAGTTGCTGACGCTTTAGCGCTTGCTTTAGCCAGAATCATGTTCAGATCTTTAGGTTTGTTCTTGGATCCTTTTGGCCGACCTTTTTTTGGCGGGAGGAGGGGATCGATGTTCTCGATGATGAAGTTCTGCTGCGGCTTGGTGGCTGCAGCAAGGGTTTCCGCTCGTGCGCCACTTTCATCAACGGACTGCGAGGGTCGCAAGGTCAGCTGCGATCGAAGCTGAGGATAATCTTCCTTCTGCCACGCAGCGCGAGCCTCCACCTCCGTGGTAGAGTGGGATTTGAGGAACGTGGGGTTGCTTCCCTTTCTGGTGACGCTGAGCCTGTCCTCAAGTTCATCCTGCGAGTGATGGTGGAACTGAAGCTTGTGGGTGCCGCTCAAGGACGTGGGCACGGTCAGTGTATTGGAAGAACTGATCAAGCCAGTTCTGTTAGTGCTCGGGGGATCCTGGTTGACCGTGTCTATCTGTATGGTAGGTTTGGTACTGCCGGCATGGCTGGACTGGTTGCAGTAGAACATCTTGTGCATGTTGAGAAGGTGGCCTTGGTTGAATGCGATCCCACAGTCCGGACACACAAACTTTTTGCTGGCATCTCTCTCAACTTTTTCTGATTCATCTCTTTGGGACGGACCTTCTGTTGAAGAGTGAGGGGTGCCTGCTGAGGCTTTGCTGGTGCGGATTCCAAGGATGTCGTCACGCACAGTGAACACCTTGGTTTGGTCCGGACTGTGCGACGACGCAAAGGAGGAGTCCATGGACTTTGAGTGTATGTCTTTCACAGTCAGTACCACCTGCTGCGCTCCAAGCTTGGACTTGACAATCTGTGGACTGCTGTACGCTGCGTCCGCGCTCTTGACTTTTGCATCAGATTTCAGTTTTGGATGACGGCCTGTTGGGGACGGATCCAACTGAGATGGAGGAGCCAGACGTGACGGTGTTGAGACAGCCGCTCCTTTCTGAAGAAGGTTCTTGATGACACTGTTGTCCTGGGCAGCTTTCTGCTGGTGGGCAGTGATGTCACTTCCTGTTTTCGACACCTTTGGGTACTGAACACCAGGCTGCCCAATCATTGGGTAAGCGCCAGATGACGAAGCTGAAGTTATTAATGTTTTTTCCATCCCAGGTGAAGACGTGGTCCCAGGGGTCAAACTGTACGTCTGTTCTGACACAGACTTCCCAATCTTGAATTGGAGCTTTATCTCCCCTTTTCCCGCAGCCCCTGACGCTGAGCTGATGGCGTTGATGACCTCAAGGGGGAGTGAGGCTGGAATGGACATACTGCCGTCGGCTGTCACCAGTGACACTTCCGCCATACTGCCTTCTGCAAGTCCAGGGCGGGTCACAGATGGTGCCGTGGGAATCACAGAAACTTCTTCAGGCAAGTCAGTGGAGTCTTTCTTGCTGTCCGTGTCATGAAATGTCCTGACAATGGTAGGAGGCACCATCATATGCACGCCCGAGGCAGACACCGAGCGTCGCAAGTCTCTAGGATGAGCGCCGGGTTTATCACGACCTGTGTCCAGGGATACTGACGACAGGAGGTTGGTGCCCCGTCCGGCTGCCTCAAGGTCTGCAGGGATGGGCTGAAGAGGAATGGACGTGATGTTAGGAATGGTGATCTTCGAGGTTGACACTGACGTGGCCAGACCAGCTTGCTCTAAAGACGCAGCACTGATGCTCCCTTGGTCCCCAATTTTCCACGACTGGAAACCAGAGTCACTGTTTTGGCGGGAGAATCGCCCCTTTGTGCGAGGCGGGTCAGCCATGGGCATGTCGACGATTGCAGCATTGGCAGAGATCAGCTGCTGTATTCGTTCTTTCAACATCTCTGTGGTGAAGGTCTTGGTGTCGGCTGAGACTGAACGACTCAGCAATGGAGGCATGCGGGGGGTGAGTCTGGAAGAGAAGGAGCCGAGGGACTGTCCTGAGGGTGCCAAACCTCCCGATACACTTGCGCTGGTGACCTTGACTTCTGTGCCGGTCATTCTCCCCGAGACAGACGAAGTTTTCATCAAGGTCGGTTCTCCTGTGTACAGCCTGTCATCGTGACTTTTGGAGGTACCGATTTTGGGCTTTTTCTTAGAAGAGTTCTCTTTGGCATCTTTAGCCATGTGGATAGTCACCTGGATGGCGTTGTCAGGGAGAGTCTTAAACGTGTATGTGCACCCCTCTGAGTTGGGAAACTTCTCATTCAAGGCTTCCAGTTTGCGCAGCACTTTTGTCGTCTGGTTAGCGTCACCTGGTGACTCCAGGAACTCAAACCCCTCCTGCTCCTCAAGGACAACGGGGTCAAGGTCATGCTGTTGGTGATGGGCTGGCGGTGAATGTGGTGAGACATCTAGAGCTGCTGGTGCTGACACCTGCCGAATCAGGTGAGGGTCATCGTGACCACCAGCGGGAACTGACAGCGAGGCAGAGACACCAGTGGGATGTGGCGATGCAGGATTTGGCAGCAGTTCCACAGGAACTGCCTCCTCATTGTCGGAATTCACCGTGATGGTGATGCAAGAGGGCGACGACTCTTGGGCCATGGCAGGAGGAGACAACTCTTCGCCGTCATCCGCTTTGGGGGCAATGCGTGTGGGGAAGTTGCTATGCATCTGGAGCAGATCGACATGTTCCTGGTGCTTGATACGGTCCATCTGCCGACTCCACTCCATCAGCTTCCGCTTGTCAATCTTCTGCCGGATGTTCTCCAGGATGTACTCCTCACGAACAGGTTTCTCATACACATACACCTGCTGCTGTTGACTGGGAGCCCCACTCGCTCCACTTGAGTTTCCATGGTTACCAGCCATGCTGGCACTGTCTGCTCTCACTTCAGTCTCCCCTGCTGCGAGTGTAGAGTTTGACGAGCTTGTCCTGATAACCGGTATCACCTGCATAGCTGCCCTGTCTTTGGCTCCGAGAGTCTCTTCTCGAATCACAGTCACCTCCTCTTCCTCAACACTAGCGTCAACGTCAGAGTCAGTCCTCTCTGATTCTCCGCCAGACTCCTCTCCCGCAAGAACGTCTTTGACCTCTACACCTTCTTCGAGGCTGAACCTTTCTGCTCCATCTTCTAATGAGGAGGACGCTTGACCTCTCTCAATCTGATTGACCTTGACCGCATGGGCCAATGACTTTCTGTGTTTATACAGGTTGCTCTTGGTCTTGAAGGAAAATCCACAGGGCAGACAAGGGTAAGGTCGTTCTCCTGTGTGTGCTCGCAAATGTTTCTGAAGGACGCTCGGCTTTGCACAGCCGCGGCCGCAGAAGTTGCACACATAGCGCCCAGGCTTCTGTGGGTGTTTCCTTTTGCGACCGGCTGCACCTGAAATGCCGGCTGCCTGACCAGTGGAGCTGCTGCCGTTGTCAAGGCTGCCGGACGGAACTCCCTCGTCACTCGTGTCCATGCTGGTGATACTGCCGATGGAAGTGGACGTGGATGCGAAGGAGCCATCAGACCCACTCTCGTGCACCTGTTTGGTGTACACAAGCTTCATCTTGGTGTTCTGAAGAATGTTCCCAAGGGCTGGGTGTTTCTTTTCCACCGCCGTCGTATCACCAAGCAGGATGTTCCCTGCGGGTGTGTGCACCGCAGCAGCCATGATGACACCAGGTGGGGACAGCTGCTGATGATGTTGTTGTTGCTGTTGTTGCATCTGCTGCTGTTGGTGGTGGTGCTGCAGTATGGCCGCCTTGTGATGATGGAGAGGCTTAACGGTGGTGCCAACGTTGGTGGTGTCCTCGGCGATGATGAACCTGATGCCATCCTGGGAAATGACACCTGGTCCAACGTTACTCAGAACCACGATGCTCTGGGAGTTGGTCGCAGACGGGCTGATGGTGATGGTGGAGGTCGCGGTGGGGGTGGTGACGCCGCTCACAGAACTATTTGAGGCGGAAGGCGGTGTGGGTGGCTCCTGGCGCATGTTTTGTAGCTCTGAGTCCGTTACCTGTAAGAAAGAACAAAAACAAAATACAGACACAGTATTATACACCATACTGTCCACGGGCCAGAATTTTGGAGAAAATCCCAAGTCTCCTTTAAAACGAAAAATAATTTGATACAAATACGTTCACTTACCTTAGCTACCTATCTATTTGAAGGAGCCCTTTGATTTTTTTTTAACTCTGAAATGTTCAAAAGTGTGTTGTTGTTGTTGTTGTGATTAGGGTTTCTGGTTTCTTTCTCTTTTGGGGTCTGCTTTGCATTGCGTTGTTTCAATGGAATCCTTTGCAGCTGTTCAGGACCATGTTTGCAACTGTTCGCACAACGTTTTTATCAATCATTCTTCCATTTACCCTGAAAAGTGTCTGTGACCAACTTAGCCCTGAAATACTTATTTTCCAAACTAGACTTTGGCTAGTGACTCAAAATGTTTACAAGCCAAACTACAGAAGATACTACATTACTAGTTAAACTTCACTCATTTGCCTTTTTGTCATACTTCAGCCACAAAAAGTCTTCCTTCAACTTCAGAAGAAACAGGCATCGCTCAGCTGCCGTTGACTTTGCCTTCTTTGGACAATGAGGTGTCTCTGCCTCTGCTGTGGCCGAAGTTGACGGTTTGTTTGTGCTTCATGAACAGATGGCAGATTCGAACAATGATTCGCCGAGAGTATGGATGGGAAAACTTGCAAAACATCTGTTTACCGCTAGGACACTGAAAAATCTACTTTATTTCACCGCACTCGCACCTGGCAAGTGTGTTTTTAATTTTACTCGCCAGCATGTTTTTCCACCCGCCATGGCGAGTAAAATACTTGCCACTTTCAGGGCTGGCGCTGGAGGACTGGGTAAAAAACCTAGACTATATTACCTTTCTCCCCTGTTGCACTGGTATCCGCCATGAGTTCAGTCCTATTCACAGCAAGGAAATGTTCATGGTAAGACACTGGGCCACTGCTCTCGGCACGAGGTCTATTTTGTTACTGTTTCTGTTTTTGGCAGGTTTCTTTTCACTTTCTCTAGTCTTACACAAGGTCGCAGTGTTTTTCCTCCATCTCATTTGAATGCTCCAAGTTTGAGTTTCCTGACCTGTCCTGGGCCTTTATTACGTTTGGCTGAGCGCTTGCCTATGTTGAGTAGTCCATGTATCTGCATGGCACTTCCCAACGATCGTGTCAAACCGTGTTGATTTTCGACAATTACAGCCGATCTATCCATCCGACTCTGCTTGTTTTTGACTATAGCACTGTCAGCATCTTAGAGCATCACACGATGCAACTCATCTTCCCAACCGATTGCTAATTAGCAGTTTTCTTGACAGAGACGCTTGGTGCACAGGAAAGTGCTATCTGAGCCGTTACACTAACGAGCAGTTTACAGAAATAATAGGTTATCGTCTTAGCCAAAACTGTCACCATGACCTTATTTTCCCACCTCAAAAAAGGGGTGGGTGTTTGAGAGTTTAACGTCCTTTTCCACCACATATGGGTGATATCAAAGACGAGGTAACACGGAAAAGGCCAGCACAAAATATTTGGCCCAAGCCGGGATTCAAACTCCACCTCCAAAAGACGCATGCATGAGAGATATCAAAGCTTACCTGAAAAAGGGCCTCCAGCGAACGGTTTGGTTTGCCTCCATTTCCATTTCCTGCATGTCCTGTGTCTGACGGAGAAAGCGTGCGCGTCAACACAACCATCTCCTCTCCGACGTGTCCAAGAGCTGCTGTGCTGACTGCAGCGCCACCAACACCAGCACTAACTCCTGCAGCGCCGGCTGCTTCTGTGAGAGGGATGGGGACAACTGTAGCACCTGGTTCCGTTTTTGTCTTTGCCTTCCTGGACGGTAATGGCTTCCCACCTGCCAGAAAATAAGCTTTGATGAAGAACAATCAAGTTGGATTTTTTTACTCTTTTCCATCGACTTAGAATATGATTGTTGCTCGAACACGCTGCTACAACAACTATGTCACATTTTTTTCCTCTTTCCATTCTTAAACCACCCTCCACAACATGATAAGCATATCTGCTTCGTAAGGTTGATATGGGGAAAAATCAGACTTTTTTCTTCCTTTTTATTCTAAGTTCGTTGATGCTGGTGGTTTTAAAATCAAACCTGGCACAAAACTTATTCATAACCGCAACTTGCTGACATTAGCAAATGGTAATCTATGCAAGCTCGTTCCACTTTCCAAATGTCTTCACATGTAAATCAATACATGTAGCAGGCAGTTTCCCGTCCAATACTTCAGGTGAAGAGCTGCCTTTTATAGGTGCATGTAGGTGCAAAAGAGAAGTGAAAACCTTTAAAGGGCATGAAACACATTTTACCTGAGGCATATATATTATATATATGCATATATATATGCATTCTTACCTGCATCTTGATTGACCCTGGAAATCAGCGTGTCCTGTTTCTCAGCACCTGCCACTGGCTCGCTCGCGTCTGAAACATTAGACACTCTGCCTGATGAAACTCTGCCAAGACAAATCACAGTCTGGCGCATGCACTGCAGAATCACCAGAGTATGCCCCAAGGAACTGAGCACACTACAGCCGCCCACTCACCATCAGGTAACCTTAAACATAACCCTAACCCCCTACAGGACGAACTATATGTATACTCTAATCTTTGCTTTGGAAATGTTCAGCCCACCAAATTTAAAAAAGATAAATGCAATTCTAAATTCCGAAATTTAAACAGCTGAGCTGACCCTTCGCACCACGTGATTGTAATGTGTTTATGTCCAGTGTGTGAGAGAAAGCGTGTGATTCACGTGAGCGTGCGTGTTGGGTTCAGTTCGCAGCGCTTTGAGCCGATTTACGAAATTGGGTAAAGCACCCATACATTACTCATTATTTTATCATTATTATTATCTCCCATGTTTGAATGGGTTTCGCTCACAGATCGTTCTCAGCTTTTTTTCATGGTACATGTATCTATCATTACACCACTTAGACACCTGGACAGTGACAGTGTCTGTAAAACTGGCACTGAGCCAACAGAAGCATACTCCATGGGGCACACTTCTAAGGAGTGATTTAGGAACAAGGGTCTTTGGGTTGAAAAAAAAAGGAGACAATGTTCAAAATTTACAAAGATTATGGATAAGTCTTGATATCTCGAACATTTCACTAACTAAACCTAAGTAATGCCGCAACGAACTGAACTTGATTAGCGTTTGCCAAAGCGGCAACCTGTCTAGGGTGAGGTTCTGGCAATAACCTAGCAGATGATTTCCCGATGAGGAAACTGTTTTTGTTTGTGATTGAAAATAAAATGAGCCTGTAAGGCAGCCTCATGTCTCAGGGTGTGTTTGCATATTTCAGTGTAGTGTGCTGACGTCATAGCAGGCAACAGATATATATGATTTAAAATAACAATAATAATAATAGACTATTTATATAGCGCCTAACCTTGTCTAAGCTCAAGGCGCTTTACATATATATATAAAATAAAATACATATTTATTCATATTAAGACATAAAAAACACAAAAGACAGATAAAACAGACAGGTAAAACTGACAAAACAGATAAAAACTAATTAAAAAAAACTCATATATCCACACACACACACACACACACACACACACACACACACACACACACGGAAATTTGAAATAGACAACTAAAGTAGTAAAGACTTCACAGCAGCAGCAGAGGCAAAAATACTGTTTTCCGCCCTTGGGCACGAAAAAAATTTGCAGCATCATCGATCTACCTGCTTTCAGGTTATTTTGTTCTTTTTGAATGATCCACCCACCTCACAGCTGTATCAAGTCACATCCTAAGAATCATATACATGTAAACACCTGGGATAGGGTTAACTCTTTCACCCCCGCAGAAGAAGTATGGTCCCTTTGACATAACATACTGCACACAAAACTTGGAATCTTGAATCTAAAAATCGAAAAACCTTGAAAAAATTCTGAGATACAAGCATTTAAAGAGACCCAATGCGCAGCAGTTCAAGACACAACTAAAAACAAAGAACAAAAAAACTTGACGCTGGCAAGTGCTATTCATTTAGAAATCAGCAGTGAAAGAGTTAATGCCTCAAAGCAGCAACAGATGCTCAAAACTGTTTTCAACCCTTGCAGTAAAAAAAAATTAATTTAAAAAAATGCATCCGCAGCAACATCGCTACCTGCTTTTATATTGTTCTTCACAATTGTGCCACCTGCCACCAAGCTGTATCACTAACAGACCACACCCTATATATTGCATACAGATTATATGTAAACACACTGCTACTGGATAATTTAATTTAGGTTTAAAATAGGTTTAATATCATCCCTCTCCTGTACAAGTATGCACAACAATGTACAGAAGCATACAAACTATCACAGATGTAATATGAAATATTGGCAGAATAACTGAAACATTCACCACAACAAAGAAACAATAAAACTGCATGCAGGTAAGATTCTAAGCTGAAGGTTAGAGCCTTGATTTCTATCCCTGTAACTTTGCGTCATAACAGCATTTCAATCCACAATTTTTATTTTTTTTTAAAAGAAAGAAACTATCATAAGTTCTAGCAAAGGGTTGTTAAAACACCCATGAAATACCTGTAGTTTTGACCTGCTTGCTGGCTGGCACATCCTGTTTCGGATCCTCATCTGATGGTCCTGAAAAATCCAAAGAGACCAACGGTTTAGAGATCACAGCCTACACACCACCTGCAGTTGAAATTGGACACCAACACCCACACAACTGCTTTGAATGCACATTCTTCATGCGAAATACAGAGGCACCTGTGTGTAACGATCATTTCTCCCGTTTGAAATCCAAGTAGAGGAGTGAGCGGTGGTCTAATAGGTAGTGCATCAGACTGAGCCCCTGCGCTACTGAACGGCCATCTCTGCTGTCATGGCAATGAAGTGTGGGTTCGAGCCCAGGTCGAGCTTATCATATATATGTGATACTGGTTTTTCTTGGCTACCGGGCTGCTCACTGGGGGTTTCTCTCTGGATTATCCAGCTTTCCTCCCCCAGCAATTTTTTTTTAAAACAGAAAATACGTATTGGGTGGCGCTGCTTCCCCCAGGGGAAGCAGCCCGAATTTCCCAAAAAGGATAATAAAGTAGTAAAAAAAAAAGGTGTTTAAAAAATAAATAAAAAAACTTTACAGACAGCAACAGAAATTCAGAAGGGCAAAACTGCAACACTTTCAAACTTGGAAACAGGCAATCCTCTGCCAACCCTTGAGTACATGGGAAAATGTATACCTTCAGTGTAAGTGTAAAACAGCGATACTGTAGTTTGCTGTAAATGTCCACTGCACACAGCTCGCTTTGACTGTGACATCAACATAATCTAGTCACAGCCACGGTTTGGAAAACTGACAAAAAATGCGGCATTTCTCTCCCCGTGTCCTTTTCCATGTAATTTGGCAATATAGGTGTGCAAGCTGCTCGAAATCTGTTAACAACAAACTAAAGACGTTCAACGCTGCTATGTCATAGCTCTCTCTCTTTTTCCTCCCAGTTCATGTTAAAGCCACATCCTCTATCACTGTTTTTAAAAGAGAGGTTCTTTAAATACTTCATGTCACAGTAAAGCATGAAGGCATAAATGTTATAACACTTTCTTTTTTCTTCACTTTTAACACTGGTGTATTACATCATAGTAATTAAATTTTGTCTGATTAAGTGCATGCCGACTGTTCGCTTGCTATTTTATACACCTCTTTTTGTGTTTAATTATTATTACTGACTTTAAAAGAAAAAAATTCTTGTGTGCACTTGAAATCAATAGACAATGTGTATGTGTGTACATGTGTTTGCAACATCTGTTCTGTTTGTTTGTTTGTTGCTTTATTTGTGCATTAATCTGTCTGTCTGTTTTTCTTGTTTTATTCCTTATTTTGTTAGTTAGTTAATAGTAGTTTTTAGCAACGGCAGGTATGAAAACTGACTACTTGACGTCAACTGCCTCTACCGTTGTAAAATAAAGTTTCACTGATTCACTGATTCATGAGTAGACAGGTTGCACAATACATCAGGTATGAAATTCAAACGCAGAGTCTAGGTGCACATCCTGACAGCTTGCAACTTGTACATGGAATGCCTTTTCAAGCTGTGACGGCAGTCTTCTGGGAACCGGTACTGCCTTTTGTCTGGACCGTCACACTCACAGTCGTTCACGGATGTCACAAGTAAAGCGATAATATTACACCCACTCACTTGCCCAACCGTAACTGGTACCCACCCCGTCCCCCCCCCCCCCCCGGCCGCCTCCCCCGCCGCCTCCTCCAACTTTTAACCCCCCCCCCCCCCCCCCCCGCAACCACGCCCTCCAAAACAGGCAAGAGGAATGTTCAGCTCTATTATTATAAGTTTAACATCAGGCTGAGGAACTGCTGAAGGAAAAAAGACTGAAACTTAGGCCAAGGTGCAGCAGTGGTACATGACTGTGGGACCAGGGGGGCACACATGTTATCATTTTAAAGGCATTTAGTAGCCTCAGCTGGCACCCAGAAGTTAAATTTATACTGTACTGCCTTGGTACCGATATATGCAAGCCTTCAACACTGAAGTCCCATAATCATGTACCTATAACCATGATACACGATTAGGTGTGCAACCGTTTCCCCCTTCCTTTTTTTTCGGCTATGGCGTGGAAATACGTTGCATGAGGGTGGCTATGATTTGAAGGGGCATAGCAGTTAGCACTGAGAAAACGCCCGTCCATATCGATACTATAACGCAAATTCATGTTAAATTGACTACACTATACCTCAATCTGTTACCCCGACTAGCTCTACCTGGCCCCGCCCCGGTTCATGCCATGCCTAAATCCCCTCAACCCCCCACTCCACCCCCACCCCCACCCCCTCCCCTGCCCCAGGGACTGCAGACAGGCACTGACAATGAAAGTGTGAAGCCCAGTCTCCCGCCGACCTAGTTTGATGCCCGGCCGGCACGAAGACAGCGGGGGGGGGGGGGGGGGGGGGGGGGGGGGGGGGGGGGGGGCGTGTGTGTGTGTGTGTTGGGCCAAGGGGAAACTGGAGGTGGGGGTAGGAGGAAGGAGGAGGAGGAGCACAAGCGACAACCGATCACAGATCGATGCCGTCGTCTGCTGAACTCCTCACGACTCTGCCACTCGCCCCCTCCCCCCCCCACCGCCGCTTCCTCACTATCCTGAATCCAGTCCTCTGGTTCAGCATTTTCCAGAGCTCAACAACTCGTTTTTCATCTCCCCCCCCCCCCCCCTCTCTCTGTCTCTGTAAAGCTGTTGCAATTACTCTGTGTGTGTGTGTGTGTGTGTGTGTGTGTGTGTGTGTGTCCCTCCAACCCCCCCCCCCCCCCCCGTCACACAGCCCGCTCAGAAGTTAAGCTCCCACCAAGATTACAAACTGGCACAAACGCGTTGATCACCATCACAACTCCCGAGAGTGGGGGGGGGGGGGGTTGAAGTTTAACGTCCTTTGTTTGTAGTCAGGCTGATTTTAACGCCAGAAGCACTGCCCTCACCCCGGCCCCTCCTCCCCCCAAAACTTGTTTCGCTCTGTCAGATTTGGAACCCTCAGCCTTCTGATCTCAGGTCCGAAGCTCAACCAGTTAACCATGAGCTACGTAACTCTCTTTCTGGACTCCAACCTTTCCTTCGGGCTGAACCATGTGCATTGGTAAAAATGCGCGCATGCGGGTGGTCACTAGAAAAAAAAGCCTATATGTACACATTTGTTTTTGCTCTGTTGGGGTTCAACCCTAACTTTCAGATCTGTTTAACGCTCAACTTGCTGACCCGTGTACTGACTCCCCATCACTACACCTGACCTTGCCCTTGGGAAACGCATCATAGATATAAATGCACACACGAAATTTCCTCTCTGATGTTGGTGGACTGTCACACAGCAGTGTCCTTTTGCAGTGGTCTATGACTAATCCTCCCCCCCCCCTTCCCTCTTCCCCACCCCCCACCTATATACTGCTTACAAACAGGGTCAGGCTAGCCAGCTGCACACAGCTACTGTGGCGTCACTGTTGACATCGGGCCCTGTCAGACTGTGATATGGGCATGACTCACATTCTAACTTGCTGACATGGCTCCCTATTGGGTAGTTTATTTATCTTTAACCCCTCGTAATGCACAGTCAGGCCCTGTACAGCAGAGAATAGTACACTGACATTGTTGCGGTTTTCGTCTGCTCCTGTAAGCAGACACTTGCAGTACAGTATAAAACTTTGTCGTGTCACTTTACAGAAACACGACTGTAAATATTCCTCCAAAAGCAAAACTTCCGTTGTTTGTTTTTGTTTCTTTTCGGGGGGTTTCTGGGTGAAGAAGGCAAAAAACAAAAATGCCACCGTAAGATTAGATCGAAGCTCTAGCACTGACGGCCGCAAATGAACTGATGCTCTTTTTTGGACAGTGCAGCTGGTTTTATAGTTGTGTGGAATCTAATGTTGAAGAAAACGGGCAGTGCAACCCTACCACTTTTCTGGGAGGGCAGCAAATCTACACTCAGGCTATAAATAACACACACACACACACACACACACACACACACACGGAGGGCTCTGACGGTATGACCTGGTTCATTTAAAATTGTAACAATTTTACAAGAACAGACTGCATGCATTCCACACTTTCCTACATTGCTGTATGCTAGAATCGGGTCGCGAGTTCGTATCCCGGCTGGGGCCAAACATTTGTGCTGGCTTTTTCATCGTTGGCCTGTCTTTGATATCACCCGCATATGGTGGAAAGAACGTCGTTAAACCCCCAAACACTTACCCACCCTGTACGCTAGAAGCACCCACAGTGTCTTCAAACGGGCTAATTCCATCTTTGCTAAGCCAAATGAAGTTTTGGAACAGCTTCCCTCATGGGTGTGCCTGTACTCAATCTTGAAGATTAGTACAGCTCTTAATGCGATTCTGTGTTTATAATGGGTGAACATTCTGATTCACATTTTCTGACTGTTGTTCCACTTCTGCAGTCACATTATGCTACGGGCTGTTTAGTGCATGCTCTCCTGGCATCTTTTTAAAAATTGAAAGGTCTGCAGTTTAGTACATTTCAGCATGATTTTAACTGCTTCAGAGGAGGAAACGCTGTTTCTGGAGGAAAATGTTTATAATTCCACTAAAATCTGTGCAATTTTGTCATTATTTGAAGTGCTCCAGAGGAGAAAACACACTTTCTGAGGGGTATAAAATTGTCAGCCAAAGGCGGAAATCTGCCAAAAGGTGGAAGATTTTAACTTTAAGCCCTGGGCTGGCAATAGTGGCATGTAAAAGTCAGGGTTAGGGAGTTTAGCCCCAGGTTAGAGTCTAACCTTGAACTAAACTAGCTCTAGGGTTAAATTTTCTGTTGTTTTTTTGTTTTAAATCAGGAAGCGGGTCCATTTCAGCAAGGTGCCTACGCCGTTATGGAAGGATTTTTGTCTTTCTTTCTTCGCTTCTTTTTTTTTTTAATTTAATTTTGTTTTCTTTTGTCCTAGTCTGGGTTAGGCCCATGGCCGTGGGTTAAATTAACCTCGAGTTTTACATATGGGCACTGGTCTTAGAATCGGCACCTTTAAGTCTCAAAACATCCACCAGCACACCCTCTCTCTATGCAGCCAAGAAATGTTGGAATTGACACCTTTAAGCCTCAAACCATCTACCCGTCACCTCTCTCTCTGTCTCTCTCGATCGGCAAGACTGAAGTGCAGGACCGATATATACTTTGTGGCATGGAGGACCCAGGAGACTTGTGAGGTAAAGCCCGGATCAATACTGCTGAGAGCGGCAGAAGCTTTGACATTTTCGGGCAAGAAAAGTTCCGCACGCCCCGTCTGTTATTCCCTGTGCTCGATCAATAAGTCAGATTTGTGTTTCTGTAATATTGCTTACTGGTGACCTTTTCCCTGAAATAACCATCAGTTGTCAGAGCCGGTTAGAATGTGTGGATTGTTGCCACAGACACTGATAGATTTATGTGTGTCGTGGTGAGTTACAGCGTGGAAATGAAATGCATGACATGTCAACAAAGATTTTTTTTTTTTTTTTTTGGGGGGGGGGGGGGAGATTTTGTAGAGGGTGATCCTTCTTCCTCTCTCTCTCTCACCAGGGTCACCATTGTCAAATAAAGAAATCACGGTTCCTCTCTCTCTCTCTCTCTCACACACACACACACACACACACATACACACACGCGGCTGCAGTAGCATGCAGTGCATGGTTTCCCATTCGGAGGTTCATCAAGAAATATTCGGTTTCAAGCTATCTTCTGTACTTCAGGGCAATAACATAACACTGACGGCAAAGGGGTGGGTGGCCGGAACTTCAAGCCAGATGCCTCAGGTGGGTGACTGATGGGGATGAGTGCGTGTGTGTGGTAATGGGAAGGAAGGAGGGTGTGTGTGTTCCGATGAAGGAAAAAATCCATGTTTCTGCCTTGAACCACTGACCAACAATCTCAAAATCTCAGCCCGAACCGGTCCCCTCCCTTCCACATCGCCCCTCATGGACACTGACTCAGTGATACACAAAGTGCGTTTCGCGACTCTCTGTTGTACTTGCTTGAAGGCCGCCACTCCATCTAAACCTGTGCCCGCTGCGACACACGAGGGACACAGAACAACCCCTGGCGTTCTTGCACAACGCAACAACCTTGGGAAACACCCATGTGACTGGCGACACTATGGCAACAATGACGTCATCGCTCTATGGGAGCCCGAAACCGACTTTGTCAGTTTGCATGTTTCGGCGGGCAGTCG
The DNA here is from genome assembly GCA_018292915.2 of Batillaria attramentaria. Classification (NCBI taxonomy): domain Eukaryota; kingdom Metazoa; phylum Mollusca; class Gastropoda; family Batillariidae; genus Batillaria; species Batillaria attramentaria. The sequence goes on along the minus strand of JACVVK020000401.1, from coordinate 343,170 downwards.
ACAGATTTTCGCGTCGCCATGTTGTGCCAAAAAAAAAAAAAAAAAAAGATCTACATGGAGCGGGAAACCTCTGCGACGGCCGGAAGATTGGTGTAAGTGCTGCGGCACTTCCTTGTGGTCAAAAACCTTCCTACGCGGTGAATCTCATTGACAAGCTATCGTCCAATCAGAGAACCGCATGGCTCACTCCCACGTGTTTCCCGGGCTATCACCCCCCACCACTAACCCGCCTCTGGCTTCCCCCACCGACCATCCTCTAGTTATGCTGTGGATTTCCTGTGTTCGGCCGCTGAAGTAAAATGATAGCATCTAATCCAGTCCCTGATAATTACAGTTTGTAACAGTAAGTCCTCGCCCATCAAATTTCATTATCGCTTCCTGTGCACAGTGTGTTTACGAAGAAATCACACGTACGAAGACTGTACACTGACTTGCGGCATGTGCCAAAAATAGACAGACGGCTCGAGAACTCGCCTCGCTGGCTGGGAGCCAAGTGGGAGTTTTTGCCGGGCGAGTCCATTATCGCAGGGTGATAACGTTCCTAACTGCCGGTAGGAAAATCACTGTGCCCGTTTCTACCGTGACCCGGCCTTGATAGCAGCACATCCTGTGTCATTTGGACAGAATAACATGTAACGCAGTAACATTACATACAAGAGACTGACTTTCCCTCCTCTCCCAAAATGCTAGTATTTACTGCTGATATTAGCTGACCCTGTGGCAAAGCATGCACCTTATCATTAAACGTTTTACAGAATGCAAATCTACGCAGCCGGCTAAACTGATAGGCTAACATCAATCGTAACATGCAACTTGCGGTTATACATGCAGACTCTGCCGGAAACCTATTCGGCGAATTGTACACGTTCTAGTAAATTAACTGTAGGGCGCACCACTCCCTTTCCTCGAAAGATTACGTTATCATTACAGCAAATATGTGGCATCCTTCAATGATCTTGAGAAACTGACATACATATATCATTGTCAGTTTCATCTGTCATGCGCAGTGACTTCGGTCTCGACAGTGCACTAGGCTGAGATCGTGTTTTCACTTTGAAATGTGACCACAGCTTGGTACAGCTGTTTTTGTTTTGTCTGTCTGTTTGTCGTTATTGTGTTGTTGTTGTTCTTTCAGTTGGCAAGTGTAAAAATCTGACGCGCTTATATATAATTATTTTGTGTATTATTATTATCATTATCATAATATATATCAAGCGTCTAGGTCTATATTTATAATCTGATTTCAGTTCAATTTCAATTACAAAATTTCCAAAAATACAATAACAAACAAACAAACAAACAAACAAAAACTTGCAACAACCAAGATAACTAGCGGATTCATTGGCATACTGGTTGCCGGATTTGCCAGTGAAACGCTGACAGACTGGACACGTTTCAGTCCCGCGGCGCGGCGCAGCGCATTATTTCAGTGAAACTACTAGTCTTGTGCTCACTGGACCGTGTCCGCGTGCGTTACTAGTAGTGCCATAACGGGTGGGTGTTTGGGAGTTTAACGTCCTTTTCCACAACGCACGGGTGATGCCAAAGACAGGGCAACGAGAAAGGAGCCAGTACAAATATTTGGCCCCAACCGGGATTCGAACTCACGGCCTGAGCATACAAAGTCCAACGCTCTACCACTCGGATATCCCGGCTCCCCGCACTAGTGTCATAACGAGCCTAGCCTCGTCAGTAATCAAAGAGAAAAAACTGTGTACCAATACTTGCACTGCAGGAAACGTGACAATGTGCAAACTACATCTGAAACTGAAATACACCTGAAAGTAATAAAATTCAAAGACACGCACAAAAAAGGACAAAACCCAGACTGGGAGAAGGCTGCTTCTACCGAGGCGATGCATGTATCAAATGTTGCGCAATAGCGCCAAGCGAAAACGGGCGGCTATATTATTGCGCTGCAGTGGGGGCACGTACACTGAACCAGTCCTACGAAAAGAACGGGGGGGGGGGGGGAGGGGGGGGGGGGTTAACGTCCTTTTCCACCACATACGAGTGATATCAGAGACGGGGCAACGATTGAAAAGCCAGCACACATTTTGGCCCCAGTCGGGATACGAACTCACGACCCGTGCATTAGAAGTCCAACGCTCTACCATTCGGCCACCCCGGCTCCCCGAAGAAGAAAAAAAAAAAAAAAAAAAAAACGAGCAGGGTCACACAGTTTTCCAATAACATGTAGTACTGACACCATCTCGTGACCGATCGTACTGATTCTAGTCTTCGTAGTGACCAAAAGAACGAGTACTGAGTCGAGTCGAACAGTTTCCAATACTGAGTACAAGTGCTAGTCCTTCAGTGTGACCAGCAGAACGAGAAGGAACGAACAGTTTCCGATAGTACCGGGGCTAGTCCTCGTGACCAAAAGAACGAGTAGGATCGAACAGTTTCCCGGCGATAGTACCGGGGCTAGTCCTCGTGACCAAAAGAACGAGTAGGATCGAACAGTTTCTGATAGTACCGGGGCTTGTCCTCGTGACCAAAAGAACGAGTAGCATCGAACAGTTTCCGATAATACCGGGGCTAGTCCTCGTGACCAAAAGAACGAGTAGGAGCGAACAGTTTCCCGGCGATAGTACCGGGGCTAGTCCTCGTGACCAAAAGAACGAGTAGGATCGAACAGTTTCTGATAGTACCGGGGCTAGTCCTCGTGACCAAAAGAACGAGTAGCATCGAACAGTTTCCGATAATACCGCGGCTAGTCCTCGTGACCAAAAGAACGAGTAGGAGCGAACAGTTTCCGATAGCACCGGGGCTAGTCCTCGTGACCAAAAGAACGAGTAGGATCGAACAGTTTCCGATAGTACCGGTGCTAGTCCTCGTGACCAAAAGAACGAGTAGGATTGAACGTTTCCTGGCGATAGTACCGGGGCTAGTCCTCGTGACCAAAAGAACGAGTAGGATCGAACAGTTTCCGATAGTACCGGGGCTAGTCCTCGTGACCAAAAGAACGAGTAGGAATAGGATCGAACAGTTTCCGATCGTACCGGTGGCGGTGCTAGTCCTCGTGACACCCCCCCCCCCTCTCTCTCTGTGTCAGTGAGGATTTTCGTATCATGTAGGCCTGTCAGACGGCTTATCCTGCAAAACAAAGCTAATCCGCCTGTTAACCACACATGTGACAACAGGAATCCAGAACCGGAGCATCACCTGATCACATCGTAATGAAAGATAGGTCATGCATTTACTTAAAGACTTTATGTAGAGTATTCAAGACCTGGTCGTGTTGAAACTGTGTCCTGGTGCCCCCCCCCCCCCTTCCCCCAATGAAAAAAAAACCACAAATGAATGAATAATAGTTTGGTGTTGTTGTTGTTTTTTAAATAATAAATCGCAGCAATTAGGGTTAGAGTCGACGTTGGTGGTGTCGAGATGAAGAGCTCTGGCCATGGGTATGCTGGTAACAAATGATGTTCTCCCAGAACAGAGGTACTGATCAACTGATATTGTGAAGTATTTTGGGTCTTTTTTTTCAGGGACGGGTCACTTAATGCCCTCTGATTAGTTGACTGTTGTTTCTCTCCTGGGTATTGCTTTGCTTTGTTGTTGTTGTTGTTGTTGTTGTCGTCGTCGTCGTGTTTGCTGAACGTATACTTTCTAGGACGTCACGTACAAGGTAAGGGAAAATAATGACACCAATTGAGAAACATTTCCGTATTAATTTTTAGTTCGGTCCTGAAATAAGACCGGATCAGCACCAACTATACACACAGCCAGTGAGAGCTGCACTCTCGCCCTCAGTTTTTTTCCTACGGTGCACGTGCTGTCCGGCACTGGCCGACACTTGACACCCGCCCCCGTGTATCGCAGTGCTACTAGACCCTGGTGTTCGCTGGGGGAAAACGTGGGCAGAAATGGCAGAGGAGAAGTGGAGTGACTGGCGCAGTGTCACAAAAAAACACTGTCACGTTTTTCTCATCGATCCCAGATCTCTCTCTCTCTCTCTCTCTCTGGGAAATTTTTCACAAACAATACTTTCTTTATGAGAGGCCCTGCAAAAACTAAACCTAATTTGAAAACAGACAGCTCCTTGCCAATCATAGTACAATGCTAAATCACGCCTTCAATGTACCTAAAAGTGTACCGTCGTTTTTGACTAATTATCCCCCCCCCCCCTTCGGTCTCCTTCCGTCCGTGTGTGTGTGTGTGTGAAGGGGGGAGGGGGGAAGAGGGCAGTGTTCAAACTGTTTTTGTACAGATCAATCTTTCAGTGCCACAACACTCGACCCACGACTGTACAGACATCAAAACACCTTGTCTTCATTTGCATATTAATTATTAATGCACTACATGCATTTGTGCACTAGAAGTTCACACAAACTGACAAAGTGCTTGTGCCACAAAATGAACCTGAAACACAGAATTATTACATTAAAATTGCTACGTACAGGTTATATTCTTCTTATTATTTTATCATTTTCTTACAACAGTGGCATAGTCTGCGAAACGCAAAACATATATCCATCCAAAATAACTGGGGTTTGTTTTTTTTTTGCTCCTCCAACAGAAACATTAAAGGATAACTTCCTGATTTCACAGTAGCGTTTATGTGCACTCACATGTACACAATCAAAGTTCTGCTGTTTGCAAGGGGAAAATATGGAAGCAACTCAATAAAGTCAGTCAGACTAAACATCACCACTATATTATATGCTGGTACTGGGCTGGGTGCATCAGCGCCGAATCAACCTATAGAAAGTGATGAGGAAATGTAAACCTTTACATGCACACACATATATATATGGTCTGGTCTGACCTGGGGGGAGCCGGGGTGCCCGAATGGTAGAGCGTTGGACTTCTTATGCTCGGGTCGTGAGTTCATATCCCGGCTGGGGCCAAATATTTGTGCTGGCTTTTTCATCGTTGCCCCATCTTTGATATCACCTGTATGTGGTGGAAAAGGACGTTAACCCCCCAAACACCCACCCACCCTGGTCTGACCTGGATACAGTCGTTTGATGTAATGACTCATCTAACAGTTTCAGGGCATGGATTTTAAGCAACAGGTAAATATCAGTACTGGCAGTAGTGTCACCACAGCACACTGCTCAGACATTAAGTACAAAATTTCGGTGCAGTCGGTACAACATGTACTAACAGGGTATTACGGTGTACAGGAACACCATATATAACAGGACAAATGTCACAGCTGACTGTATAAGTACAGGACCCGTATGTAAAACTTAAGATTAATTTAACCCACTGCTACGGGCCTAACCCAGACTAGGGCAAAAGAAACCCCAAAACAAAATTAAATAAAAAAGGAAGCAAAGAAAGAAAGATAAAAATCCTTCTATAGCGGCATAGGCACCTTGCTGGAATGGACCCGCTTCCTGATTTAAAACAAAAAACAACAGAAAATTTAACCCTAGAGCTAGTTTAGTTCGAGGTTAGACCTTAGCCCCGGGCTAAACTCCCTAACCCAGACTTTCACATGCAGGCCCTGGACATTTGTCCTGAATATTGTCCATGTTGATCTTATGCTATCAATTCTTAAGTCTTGCCATGTCTTGTTGCTTTTTATGTCTTGTTTCTTAAAAGCGGCACCTGGCAGGATGAGTGAAAAACGTGTCAGTGGTCCTCCCAAAGTGTATTTTAGTCGCCAGTGACCACGTGTGAGTTGCACTGAGACAAACCACTTGGCCATAGCTACAGTCTGTAGTAATACAAACGCGTCACATCACTTGAAAGTGAAATAGGCGGCAGGTGCATGTTTTGGCTCATATCGTTGCAAAGACACCCCCAAAAATGGTTCACATTTTGCACACGTCGAAATGGTATCATGTTCTTGTCACCGTTATCAGCCTAGGTCGGCCTGTGAACCTAAAAAACCTAGAGGATGTATCTTTAATCTTACGTGATGTGAATACTGTCTGTCTTGATCTTATGGAGTTATGTTATTAATTTTTAAGTCTTGCCTTGTCTTGTTGGTTTTGTGTTTTTATGTCTTGTTTCTTGATCCTATGTGATGTCATGTACAGTGTATTTCGGGCAAAAGCAGTTTGCCTTATTACAGATACTGAAATAAAGTATTTTCAATTCAAATTGACTTTTCATGTCACCAATTGCATTACATTTTTTTTTTTTTTTTTTTGTTGGGGGGGACGTCGATCACTTGTACAACTTTCTGATGAAGGCAACAGGGCAAATATTAACAGGGCCTTATGCTGTTGTTCTTGTGTGTGTGTGTGTGTGTGTGTGTGTGTGTGTGTGTGTGTGTGTGTGTGTGTGTGTGTGTGTGATTATCTGTAATTTTCAATTTAATTCAATCCATTGTGGCACAAAAATGATAGGACGTATGACCACCTTGGTAAGAAAGTCATCAGACTTTTGGAAAATGAATCCGTCCAGGAGTAGGACCAACGTCTAACGCTGATATATGAAGCCTTGTACATGTACTGAGTACCACAAACCTGTACTCTTTTCAATTCAGTACTGCTAAGTCTCTCCGTTGTCTGAACGCCATACTTCCCTGATTTTCACAGGAATTGCTGACATGCTGTTTTTGTCTCAGGATGTTTATTGATCTGCCACAGAGCCGACCTGCAGTGAGACACAGTTTCACTTTGCCCTTTCACTGGCCCTCAGCGGATGACTGTATACATGTCCTCTGTCTGTTAGGTCGCAACATGGTGGCACGACCTCACCATTAACTATCCCGAATACCGATTGTTTCGTTTTTGTTTTTTTGTATACATGTATGCTATACTATGGTGCACTTCTTGTATCATGGTCTGCTAACCAACCTAATGCATACATTGCCTAAGCAAAACAGGCCTGTGGTTGAAGACATTACTGATGCTGTTATTAAAGCCGAGACACTGTCAGTTCTTCTTACAGGCTACCGTGTAGACGTTTTACTTTTCCTTATTATCTTTTGAATGTATTTGGGACGCAGTTTATTTCTGATGCATTTGGGACACAGTTCGTTTGAATGTATTTGGGACGCAGTTTATTTCTGATGTATTTGGGACACAGTTCGTTTGAATGTATTTGGGACGCAGTTTATTTGAATGTATTTGGGACACAGTTCGTTTGAATGTATTTGGGACGCAGTTTATTTCTGATGTATTTGGGACGCAGTTTATTTCTGATGTATTTGGGACACAGTTCGTTTGAATGTATTCGGGACGCAGTTTCTTAAAAAACAAAAACAAAAAAAAAACACTCCTGTGTTGAAAGCAAGGTGCGCAAAGAAACGGTGATTAACTCAAACAAAATACTTTGATATGCAGTGTATATAAAATAAATTAACACATAAAATAAATTAATTAAAAGACTCCGCGTGGAAAGCAAGAGACAGTAAAGAAAATAAAACCCTTCAATTTGAAGTGTATAACATATCACATTGTATGCATGTCCGTAAACGCCATATATGTTAAGTACTGTTGGCAGTGTCAAACTTGACATTGTAGCTTACGCAATATGGCACCTCTTACTCCCAACGATAAGTGCGCCCCTCTTACAATAACTGTTAGTCCAATGCCCGTCCTACGCAGAAACGCAACCTGCCTTCCCTCATTACAACCAATGGACCCGTCCATCATCTAACGCCATTATGTTTTCCAACGAGTCTCCCAGCCGCTGGTGAAAACCCCCGTCTCCCCCCAAATAAACACGCCACCGGACATGACACTAACACGTTTGAATCAAGATCATTATCTCAACAAACATAAACAATGTGGGGCAGAAAGTAAATACGATAGGCTTTGATACACTGCGGTTGCGAAGGTGATCCGCGCGGCATTGGACAACATAATAAGGGCAACCCCTATAGCTGAGAGGTGTTTCCCCGCCGTGCAATCTGCGTGCAAGCCCTGCAGTGCAAATATCCATCAAAATTCAAAGAAACATGCAAAATATGGCGTAAAACAGCTTCACTGTGAGTTCCCTGGGTGCATTTACCACAAATTAGTGAAATTATCATAAAAGATTACTCACGCTTCAGAGACGAACTCTGGGTAGACTTTCGACGTGGCATAACCGGATTCAGCACGTTTCAGGCAAATATTGCGATGTTTGTCACCATACGGTCACTCTTTTGGTTGTATGTAGGCATCTCAATCAACAGAGGTTGCTGCTGTATCAAACTTTCGTCAACAGAACCCCAAAATCGCGACAGTATGAGGGGGATCCTCGAGAAGACATGGGGATTTCTCTCCACACAGCATACGATCTCTGACGTCATTCCTTCATGCCATTCGCAGCGAAAACGAGGTCAACGGATATCCCAGCAGACACCAATCGCAGGTGAAAGGGCAAACCCCGGTGGAGTAAACAACACGTTTCTGGGTCGTTTCATTGGATATTACAATTTTTACCTTGTGCACTAATATGGATCGTATTTGCTTTTGCATTTTCACGCAGTGCGAATATCTTGGTAGTCAATAACTGCGATGCAACGTAAACCTGAAGAGCACACAGTTGTCAGTTCTAGCAGACGATGTGATTAATTGCCACCCCTCCCCCTCCTCCTCCAAGTCTGTACACGCAACCCCAGCACCCACCCACACTTTCTGTGTGTGTGTGTGTGTGTGTGTGTTGTAGCGCACCATTTGCTTTTGGGTTTGTTTGTTTTTTCGTTGTTTTTTTTTTCAAGTTTTTGTTGTTTGTTTTACTAGTAGATTTCACTGAGTCAGTGTTTGTTGCTTTATTCTGGATACGTCAGACCTACGAAATGAAGTTCCTCTAAAGCAATGAATTTTTTTTTTTAATATTCTGCACGTGCCTAACATGGTGTCTTTTCGATATGCGTCGTTGGCATACCCTGCATGATCGATCTTACGGTATGTTGCAGTAAAAAGAGAGTAAAGGGGGAGCTCAGTCAACATTGAGTAAGAGTTACCTCTCGATGACATGGCGCAGAAAACAGGACAAGGAGACCACGTAGACAAACATGTGCTTCCCTCGGGCATGGGAGGGGGGCCTCTAGGCCTAGGTAAGGATATAGATTCATTGTTATACTGTACATCAATATGACATGTGGCCGAATTTGTGCATTGCACTCGTTTTTGCTTTGACATAGAATGCCTTTGACAACTTAGTGTTGTGTAAATACTGTAACTGTGAGACATCCTCTGTGAAAGGTGAAGTTGAACAGTAAAGTGTTGGATGGTGGGGGGGGGGGGGGGGGGGAGGGGGATTTCATGTTTAGATAGAAGTGAGAAATACATGAGGATCAGCAGCTATTGGTTTGGTGTATATATAAAGACAGACACTCAACAATAGATGCATGTGTGTGTAGTGTTGTTACTATGTAAAATAATCGTAGAGTTGGGGGGAGGGGGAAGCACAGCTTCAACTCAGCAACATCTTCATCTACTAGATAATGATGAACAGATTATGTCGTAATCATTCACTTATTATGTATAATTATCATGCTGTCATTTTATGATGTGCACAGGTGTCATGCTCATGCTTTGCATTTTGTAATAGGAAAAGCATGGGGTTGGTAAAATGCATATATATGGCATCCCCCCCCCCCCCAAAAAAAAAAGTCTACTTATAAAACAGAAGGTTTTTAATTTTTGTGACAGCCTGTAAAGTGCCACAAAAAGTCACACAGAACACATTGTCACTCAACGTGGCTAGTGACCAGTGTAATCAAACTCGCGTCACACACCGTTGACTGCCCTCCAGCGGTATTTCACAAGGGATTAGCCCAGCAAACAGGGACGGTCCTACTAAAACCTGCCCGGGACTGCCCGGGGCTGCCCGGGACCAACCCGGTGCTGCCCGGGTCCTGCCCAGGACCTGCCCGGTGCTGCCCGGGGCCCTGTCTGGGGCCCTGTCCGAGGGTTACGAGACTGGCGTAATGAAAGAAAGTGGATGTGGCCTTAATTGACGACTTTATTTATTGACGACTTTATTTCTTTACTTAGCTTTTGTTTCACACATTTTCCATCTCACATGTCCAGCCGCGAATTAGTCTTTGTGGCTTGCGCGGCTTTAAGCCCTAAAAACTCACTCACTCACCCCCATCTCACGTGTCAAGATTTAAAAAAATATATATATATATATATATGTGTGTATGTACTCCGCGGTTCTGCCCCTCAGTGTTCAGTCAGCACGGTATTGCGGGTCCACTGTGGTCATTGAGGCTCATTGGTAGATTTCTTTTGGATTATATTTTCAAACGTGTTGTTATTGTTGTCTTCTCATAATGTGTTATTTTCTTATTATGTGAGTGTTTGTGTAGGTTTGGTTGTTTGAGTGTGCTGTGTGCACCGTGCGACCCCGTTGGCCCTGACGGTTCGTGCAGCGTGCGTGTGTCTCAGTTTTGTTTCAGTATTACGAAAGCATCACTGATCACTGATCACCTTCTCTGTGTGTGTGTGTGTGTGTGTGTGTGTGTGTGTGTGTGTGTGTGTGTCTGACACACACACACACACACACACACACACACACACACTGTGACACACACACACACACTGTGACAGACACACACACACTGTGACACACACACACACACACAAACACACACACACACACACACAAGTTTAGGTATAGTGAGATGGTAAATACAGCCATAAATTATGTAACCAAGGCCACATCCATTTTAAAAAAAAAATACCTCAGCCCCAAAAGTACCTCCCGAGCAGGGGTACCGGGCAGGAACTCTGGGCAGGTCCCGGATAAGGACCGGGCAGGTCCCGGGCAGCCCCGTGCAGGTCCCGGGCAGCCCCGGGCAGTCCCGGGCATGTTTTAGTAGGACCCAACAGGGAGGCTGTCAAGGCACTGACATGTGGATGCACGCAATCAGGGCAGTTTCAAAATGCATACGAGTACGCAGAGGTACCTTGATCCCGCATGTAGCGCATCCCCAAAATGCAATATATAATATACAAAATAATCTGCAATATACGCAACCCTTGTGTCTCATGCCTTTTTTTTTTTTTCCTTTTTTTCAGGGGATCCAGATGACAAGAGTTTACGAAATGTGGAAAAAGAAGTGCTGATCCCACAGAAGATGAAAGAAAAGGCCAAGCATGAGAAGTGCACGGCCGAGGTCAAAGGTAAATTTTACAATATGTGGTCCAAGGCTGTGCTTCAACTGGCAGGTACCAGCTGGAGTGCTTACTTGTGTGGCTAGTCGAAATGCTTATCTTCCTAGATAACTAAGCTTCACATAAACCAACTTATGTTTTGGAAAAGTTGCGTATGTGGGTGTGCATGTCTCTATCTTTATAGAATTTTAGTAGAGCTCTGAATTCAAGACTGTTATCTGCAGATTGTATTGCCCGCAACACCAGCACGGTGATTAAATTTTGTGACAGAAGCTTGGTTGGTGTACTTGTATTCTTGGAGTGTTCCTGAAAGTTGTGCTGTGTCCCGGATTTTCAAGTTTTGTGTCCTGGGAAATGTTAATTGCAGGGTAGGCATGCCTGAAATTTGCATCACATAAAGCCTTTTGTTGGCTCAGTTCCAGCCTGTGAGACGATGTCACTGTGCAGGTGTATAAATAGTACAGTGGTAGACTCTACCAAAAGAGCTCGAAATGAGTTGTAGAAATAGAAGCAGGATCTATTAGAACTTCCTGGGCACTTGTGGGGAGCCGGGGTGGCCGAATAGTAGACCGTTGGACTTCTAATGCTCGGGTCGTGAGTTCGAATCCCGGCTGGGACCAAATATTTGTGCTGGCTTTTTCATCATTGTCCCATCTTTGATATCACCCGCATGTGGTGGAAAAGGACGTTAAACTCCCAAACACCCACCCACCCCACCCTGGGCACTTGTCTGGCTGGCAATCTGTACTTTGTGCCTAGCAGGCTTCGGGGAGCATGTTGTATGCCCTAAAAATAAAAATAAAAAGCAGATGCTAAAGTAAAAAGTTAGAAACAAAAAAAGTGACTGCTTTTTTCCATTGGAAGCACCACATCCAGGTTAATAAATAAATAAATAAATAAATATTATAAATAAAATGAGATTTGATCTAGTGGTTAAGGTATCCAACTTCACATCCTGAGCCGCCCAAATCGAATCCCTGGTGGGCAGGAATTTGGATAGATTTTTCCTTTCCAAATTGAGTCAAAATCACATGCAGACTTGTTTACGGTGCCTGTCCCACCCTCATGTACACACACTTGCACAAATATCAAGAGTGCACGCTACAAATCAAATGTCCATCTTTCAAAGAAGAGTAGGTTGTGGCTGGTGGCGTGGAAAACAGAAATACGGTCACACGCACCAGAGTGAACAGCAGGGTGAAGCTTTGCATATGAAGTCGCGCTTAGTGGAAGCAGGCTTTCAGTGCTTCGTCCTCTAGCCCTGCAGCGCCATGAGCATTTCAGAAGAGATGGATATGTACGCCTTGGAAAAGTCTACCATACTATACCATTCGATACCAAAGTTGGTTACCATTGCTTGCAGATTTATGTGGCCATTTAGACGACAGTTGTGCGACTCCTAACTTTCCGCTGTCACCAGCCAGTCTTTTTTTCTTTTCTTTTTTCGTAAAAATTATAAGACATTTTTTCTCCTCTATGGTGCAAGGATAGGATTATACTTGAACCAGTGACTAATGCAAATATATGTGCTGAAAATTGACCTTTTAACTTTTTCTCCCCAGATTTTGGTGAATGTGCGAAGGAGTCGGGAGTACTTTTACCGTTCAAGTGCCGAGCGGTGGCAAAGAAATTGGAACAGTGCCTGACGTCATGGTGAGAAACCTGTATCACATGCTAACCTTTTTTAATATATAAAAAATCCAGCACTGTTTTCAAAATGGAACTGCGTGCAGTTAGCGTAGACTTGTAGACTTTGCCCCATGAGGGATAAATAAAGTAATTTGAACTTGAACTTGACCTAGGTCTGTGTAATGCTGCGGCAAACTTTGTACAATTCAAGGGAAGTCACTGATCTTGATTAGGCTAGAGAATCTGTTACTTTGTTACCTCCCTTGATTGAGCAGCTGTTGCTCACAGCTTTTACCTTGATCACACACACCAGTAAGGAGACCTTCCTCTTTGATACTTGTTCGTTTGGGGTGTTGGTTTTTGTTCTTTGTATTGCATTGGTTTGCGATTTGTTTGAGGTTTTGTGCTGCTGTGTTTTTCATGTGTGTTTTCGCTTTAACTGGTTCTTTAGTTTCTGCTTTTGTGAGCATATCTTGATGATGTGTACAGTACTTTGTCTCTGATGATTTTCTCCCTCTGTTCTTTTCCCTAGGTACCAGAATCCAGAATTTGTGGAGCAGTGTACACAGGAGTACTTGAATGAGAGATCGGAGTACAGACGAACTGGCATTAAACAGAAAATTAAGAAAAAAGACGCTATAATCGGCTGATCTCTCTCTCTCTCTCTCTCTCTCTCTCTCTCTCTCTCTCTCTCTCTACAGTATCTGTCTATCTCTTTCTCTATCATATTTTTTTTTTTTTTGTACAAAGTGTGTGGCAATCGAATGAATGTGTGGGCAGGTACAGAATTAGCTGAAATGTTTACTGCCAGTTTTGAAAAAAATGAATAAATAAAGGAAATGTTGAAAAAAAAAAAAAAATAAAATAAAGGAAATGTGAAATCTACGCTGCTTCTTTTTCTTGTGGGAAAGTTAGGGTTTGAATTGGAAGGTGGTGTGTGTGTGTGTGTGTGTGTGTGTATGTGTCCTGTCTGTGTGAGAGCTGCGCTTTTTAACAGGTATGTATTAATTAATAGTACATGCAGGTTTATGTAGCTGGAGTCATGTGGAGTTTGAACGATGCTTACAGAAGTAAAATGATCACCGCACAAGCACACACTGTATAGTACAAACATTAAAAAGTCTCACAAAACACACTGGCAGGAAGCACCACAAACAGCGATTGCCTCACACAGTATGCGCGCACGCACACATAATAATTATACGACTGCAAAACCACAGGCATCTCTCTCTCTCTCTCTCTCTCACACACACACACACGCACCGGTGTCATCGTCAGACTTTGATTTAATATCGCTTTCAAATCATGATAAATGCAATAATAGAAAACGCGCACACACACACACACACACCGGCCGCATGTTCTAACTTATCACTACTCAGTCGATGTTTAAGTAAAAAGACAAACTTCCCTTTCAGGTAATAATGGAAAGAAGAGAACCGACCAGCGGATCAAAGCTGTTGGCACAGTCAGTCTTCAGTCCGGCTGTGCCATACTCAGTGGTAAAGGGTTCATCAAGGGTTTAATCTGCATGGATTTAAATTTGGCTTTGTGAAAGTGTTGCACTTTGATATTACTCGTGCAGTTTGCTGCAACAAACACAAATTTATTCACACCCACCTTTCAAAGACTGGAAGAGTAGGCTGTGGCCGGTGGCGTGGAAAACAGAAATACTGTCGCACGCACCAGAGTCAATAGTAGGGTGAAGGTTTGCACATAAAGTAGCGCTTAGCGGCAGCAGGCTTTCACTTCTTCGTCCTGCAGCGGCCCTGCGGCGCCATGAGCATTTCAGAAGAGGTGGATATGTGCGCCGAGAAGAACTTCACTGAGTCCACCATACCAGGCCAGGCCATACCATACCATACCAACAAGGGCCGTCAAGGAACCGTTATCTCGCCTGATTTTTCGCATACAAGGCCAAAACCGAAAAAGACGGGAGTCACTGAAAAACGTGGGATGATGTTTTAAGTCCTTTTCTGCTTCAGTATTAAAGGGCCCCTTTCTTTCACACCGACATATCAAAGACCAGTAAGTAATAGTACCCAGCGTTTCATTTTGAAGATAGCTTATCACTAATCGAGGTCTACGCAAGAAGACAAACTTCCTTTCAGATGGTAATGGAAAGATGAAACAGAACAAAGCTATTCTCACAGTCAAGGTCGGTCCAAGTTCTTTATGTGTCATGCTGTGAAAGGGTTTGTGCTGGCGCACAATTGCTACATAATGAATGTCTTTACATTATAAAAACGTTTTAAGTCATTCAGTTTCTAGTTGAGGCACCTCTCTTTCACACCGAGGAACCGTAATCAACTTGAAGTAAGCAGTAGCCCGGGGGTTGTCTAACTTTGTGTGAAGCAGCGCCGGAGAAATTCCCTTGCACCTCTCTCTCTCTCTCTCTCTCTCTCTTCGTTTTCAAAGTCATACATACACATGTTTGTTTGAAATGGCTGCATTCCTTAACTTGTATTCATTATATTCGGCTCGTCATTTCCTTGATATGCTCCGCTGGATTTCTTGCTGTATTTTGTGGTCTGTTTGGTTGGTTGTTTTTTGTTGGTTTTTTTTTTTATCTTTTTTTATCTTTTTAAAATTTATTTGTTCGGTTTTCTTTTGTTTCTGTTGTGTTCCGGTTTGGATGTAGTAATTCTTAGATGGTGTTGTTGTCGGTTTCAACTGCTGCTTTTACTGACTGACGACAGTAACGTCAGTAGTGCATGTACTTGTGAAACACGAGTAAATTGAGAGACTTGGCTGTTTCTTGTTGTTGTTGTCGTCGTCGTCGTCGTCGTTGTCGTTGTCGTCATTGTTGTTGTTGACATCGTCGTCGTTGATGTTGTTTTTTGTAGCAAGGACAAGTTGTAAGTTTAGCACTTGTGCTTAACACTTATATCCTCGTAAAATAAAGTTCATACATTCATTCGTTCGTTCGTTCGTTCGTTCGTTCGTTCGTTCGTTCGTTCGTTCGTTCGTTCTTTGAATTAGTACAAACCTCAGTCAGTATATCAGTTATCCTTTTTTTTGGGGGGGGGGGGGGGCAAGATACCCACCGCTCTTTATCATTTTTTTTTTTCTCACTGCCTTGAATAATTTCTTCTTTTTTTCCCCTGTATTCTTTTCTTGCCATTTTTTGTATCACTTTGTTCACCTTTTTAGCTTCCAGATGAAATTTCTTTCTATTTGCACTTCCATTGTACTGGTCTAGTGTAGGACTTTCCTTTCTTTTGATTGTATCAAGGCGAGCCGGGGTGGTCGAATGGTAGAGTGTTGGACTTCTAATGCTCGGGTCGTGAGTTCGATCCCCGCTGGGGCCAAATATTTGTGCTGGCTTTTTCATCGTTGCCCCGTCTTTGATATCACCCTATGTGGTGGAAAAGGACGTTAAACCCCCAAACCCCCCCCCCCCCCCCTGATTGTATCAAACTACGCTCCCACTTCTCCGTGCAGTCATTTCAAACGGCCAGAGCCGAACTGGAAGTGACGAATAAATAACCTAATGGATTTACGTGTATAGATTCACAGCTGAGTCACTGGCGCAGGGTGGCAGCGATAGAAAGTTCTGCCGCACCTTTCATTGGCGTATTTCGACGTGCACGCGGAAGAAAAAAAATCTGTGGCGTGTTGTTGCTGGTAAGTTGCCTGCTGTCGTATGAACAATGCTGTCTTTGATACCGAAGAATGATATTAAAGGGCCGAGAGCAGTAAAATTGAATCCAGTCAGCGGGGTAGTTGGGGGGAAAAATTGAAAGTGTCGTCTGCCTTAGTCAAGTTTCGCGGGTAGAAACGAAGAAAGTGTTGTAACAGTGTGAATAGTGAATATTCCGGCCTCAGTGCGATTACTGGACGGGGGGTGGGGATGGGGTGTGTGTGTGTGTGTGTGTGTGTGTGTGTGTGTGTGTGTGTGTGTGTGTGTGTGTGTGTGTGCGCGTGCACGTCTTACTCATGCAACGTGTACTTCTGTGCGCCTATTCTTCTTTAGCCTTAATACAGGTTTCACAACACTAATAGCTTCAAGGCATGTAGTAGGACTGAATTCCGCTAAATATAGTACAGAATTTTCGCCCCTTTTTAAATTTGTGTGCAGAGTTTTTAAAAAAAAAAAATTGGCAATCTGAGGCTGTTTGTTGGCTTTGTCAATAAGTTTCATGCCAGGCAATAAAAAAGCAGTGAAACTGAAATGAGCCTGGCTTGTGGACTAGTATTTGTATTCATGCGAGGCTGGCACAAGAGCTAGCAGACGACAGAGGAATGAGAGGGTAGGCGGTCGCTGCTAGCATTGCAAAAAAAAAAAAAAAAAAAAAAAAAGAGGAATATTGGAATTCGTTTGAGTCTTTGGCTGCTGGATTTGTGTGGAATGTTTCTGTGAATTTTAAAGCATTTCTAGGGTGTCATATGCAGCGTTATGTTAATTAGGAATATAATTATAGCTATTTTCTTTGAAATCCGTGTCCGCTGTGTTGTGTATCCGAAGCGCCTTCCAAAACCCAGTTGGTCGAGCAGTGGAATGTGTGTGTGTCAGTGTCAGTGTGCCTTGTGTGTGTGTGTGTGTGTGTGTGTGTGTGTGTGTGTGTGTGTGTGTGTGTGTGTGTGTGTTGAGGTGGGGTGGGAGGGGGCATAATTATATGATATAATGGTACACACAAACAGACGTACAACCGTGCAGCCATGTACAGAACTAGTCTGTTAACACCAGTTCAGTATGGTCCAAAACAAAACAAACAAAACCTTCAGGGACAACGTGCAAGAACGTGACACAGCTTGACTGATTCAGCTGAAATGTCCGACTCTTTTATCAAAATTAACCTCTCCGAACACGCACCATCGCAAGTGTTGAACAAAATAGGCGACATGCACGTGGAAGACTGAAACCAGTTTGTCTTTAGATACTGTGCTGCTCCCTCGCGTGTCGCCGCTAGAAGCAGACATGGAGACACAGTGATCGATTGACTGGTCTGCACATCTGCATTGCGTCTCGAGTCTTCGTCGAGTTGTGCGTGGTTTTCGCAAAATTAACCATTCTTAGCGTTTTAAAGGGGCTAATAATAAAGGGACCATATGTATGTTCACAGATCGTTCTGAGCTGTTTTCGTGGTATCTTCGTCACATCACTTAGACGCCTGGACAGTGACAGCGTCTGTAATGCTAGCAATGAGCCAACAGAAGCGTACTCAATGACGCGGCGACCACGCTGAGCGCTCCAGTAGTGTAACAACAGTCGCGGAATTTGAATGTCGGTCGACCGCTCGCGCAAAGTGTACACAACATTGTATCGCATTTGAGAGCTGTAGCGGCTGATCATCAAGATAGAGTATTTCGAGCGTACAGGCGCACTCACGAACGAAAACATAAGTTGGCTTAGCTAAGATGGAATTAGCCCGTTGAACAAAACGAACCTCTCAGAACACGTACCATAACACCGCAAACGAGTCTGCACGTGCATTTGACTCGATCTGGTGAGGAGAAATCCCCCAACCAAATTCCTGCTCACCAGCGGATACCTCAGGATCCCCAGTCTAGACGCCTGAAACCGTCAAAATAAATCCCCTTTTAGATTGTCGTTTTTGTATTCTGTCTGTCTTCAGGTTCAAACTAGAACTGCGTCACATCTTGTCCAAAAAGAAGGCTAAAGGTCTGCAATCTCAGCAAAAAGCCGCAAACATTGTGGTTTTTTGTTTTGTTTTTTTAAATCTGCGACTCCTTCGACTATGCATAATCCAGTAAACTCTGTCACAGTTGCAGAGTTTCCAGCGCTTCGGGGACCCTTATAAAACCAGAGCACGAGTTTGCCGTGACATTATTTGGCTTTTGGTCAGTGAGCGAGACACATCGCTACAGTGTCTAGTGGATGATGAGTGTTACACGATCTTTCTCGCTCAATGTCAAAACGCAAACTGAGCTGTGAAATCAGGCTGCCCTTGGCTTTTAATGGGGTTTCAGGAACGCTGAAAACTCTGTACCTGTGACAGAGATGACTGTGCATTTTGCACAGTCGGATAACTCTTTAAAACACACTGTTTGTAGCTTTTTCTGGAGGTCGCAGACCTTTAACTGCGACCGTGCGAGGTGACTGTGCATTTTGCACAGTCGGATAAATCTTTAAAACACACTGTTTGTGTGTTTTTCTTGAGGTCGCAGACCTTTCACTGCGCAGTAGGTTATATTCCATACTACGTAGTTTCAATGTCAGTTTCTCGCAAACAACAGCAAGAAAAACACCCAAACTTCTGCTCCCGCAGAGAGAGCACACACGCAGAGAGAAATTCAAGTTGTTTTTTTCGATCCGTTCACGCTCCACTGAGCCTCAAACGAACCGGAAATGATCGATTCGATTGGGAGGCATCGTAGATGTGGAGAGTTCAATCAGCCGGAACGAGTCACCGATTAGGGTATACGTGACTAGCTGCAGGTGTAGCTATACGTATAAAGTTGGCAAACACGGATTCAGGTTACAATAAATACTTGACGGCATTCTCCGGTTACTGGGTTCAACTGCTGTTTTTACGGCAGCAACGTAGTTCTTGTGAAACACGAGTAGGCCTATATTGAGAGACTGGACTTGTTGTTGTTGTTGCTGTTGTCGTCGTCGTCGTCGTCGTTGTTGTTGTTGTTGACGACGACGATGTTCCTGTTGTTGCTACTGC
This sequence comes from Batillaria attramentaria, assembly GCA_018292915.2. Taxonomy (NCBI): domain Eukaryota; kingdom Metazoa; phylum Mollusca; class Gastropoda; family Batillariidae; genus Batillaria; species Batillaria attramentaria. The sequence goes on along the minus strand of JACVVK020000401.1, from coordinate 323,879 downwards.
TAATGGTGGTGATGATGTTCACGTTGCTGCTGTTATCGTTGTAGTTGCTGTTATCGTTGTAGTTACTGTTATTGTTGTAGCTGCTGCTGATGATGATGATGTTCCTGTTGTTGCCGTTATCGTTGTAGTTGCTGCTGCTACTGTTGCTGGTGGTGATGATAATGGTAATCATGCATGCTGATTACGATCATGATGACCATGATGATGATGATGATGATGATATTCATTGTTGCTGTTGTTATATTTGCTGCTGCTGATGATTATGATGTTGTTGTTGTTGTTGTTGTTGTTGTTGTTGTTGGTAATGATGTTGGTAATGATGACGACGATGTGAATGTTCCTTTTGTTGTTGTAGTGGTGCTTGATGTTATGTTTGTTGTTTGTTGTTTTGTTGTTGTTTTTCCAACATCTAGGAGAGGGAGAATGATTGCTGAGAATTACCGACATCGCAAATTACCCTCTTCATGTCACGAGCTGTTAGCAAAAGGTTTGAGAGACTCTGTAGACAAAATTTATTTGCTCGTGTCATCGGCACAGGTACTGCGATCCTGTTCGCGGTCATTGACTGAACACGGGCGACGCAGTTAGCGCACTAACGCCAGCCGAGTCGTAATATCCCATTCAAATCATTGACTGTTTATCTGGATACCTATAGCTCTTTCAACGGCACAGGTACTGCGATCCTGTTCGCGGTCATTGACTGAACACGGGCGACGCCGTTAGTGCACTAACGTCAGCCGAGTCGTAATATCCCATTCAAATCATTGACTGTTTATCTGGATACCTATAGCTCTTTCAACGGCATGAGCAACCACCAAGTTAAAGCGCCCTACCATAAGAATGAGCGGCTCTCAGTGTGTCAGAAGTGTTCAGAACAGACGCAGCGGTTATGCTGAGTCAATGAACTGCTAAGAACTACAGCCTTCACAAAAAGTTAAGGACCACCTGTAAATATCATTCAACTTTTGTCGTGGTGGCATGCTGGTGTAGTGCTGAACATCGCTGAAACGGCGGCTTATGTAGGCAAACAAATGAGTACAGTTCATGACCAGGGATGTATTCTTTGGCCTGCTTCTCATTTTTGCCGTGCAGAAAGCCCCAGGTATCGCTCACTGAACACTGAAACTCGGTCTAGTTTTGCGGAAATTGCAAATTTTCAAACGCGCCAAGCATGCTGTGTGACGCGCACGTGCCACCCACACAGTGGTCGCCATGTTTACAAATTACCCCTTAACCTTGCTACCGAATTTTACGGGAAAAATCTTATTCGTTTATTTTTTCTGATTTATTGAAACTGTCACCCATTATGTTGACTGGTCCTTAACTTTTTGTAAAGACTGTATGTACGGGGCCAATTCCATCTTTGTTAAACCAACCGGTATGTTCTGGAACAGTGTCGCTCGTGAGTGCGCTTGTACTACGCTCGAAATACTCTATCTTGGTGATAAGTGCAACACTTCATGCGATACAATGTTGCTTACGCTTTGCGCGAGCGGTCTCGAACATTCGAAATTAATTCTACGATTGTTGTTTCACTACTGGACCGGTCAGTGGGGTCGCCGTATTATTCTGTCTCAGACTGCTTGCCAGTTCTGGTCGATCTTCCTATGTTCCTCCTCCATCTCCCCCGGCCTCTCTCCTCCGCCCCCCCCCCTCCCCCGGCCCTGCTTTGCTGTGTAAAAGCTCGTGGGGTATTTGAACCTTAGCGAAGTCCGACTTACCTGCTGACTTGCTAAAAAAATAAAATAAAAAAATAAATAAATGCGATATCTGCTATTGCCCACTTATTAAAATATATTAGGTCTTGGGAGATCAGTTCACAACAACCCATCAAACCTGCTTTGACTGGGTCATTTGTTTTGTCACGTTTCCTAGACTCAGGTGAAGGTTGAAGAAATTAATGCGTGGTGTGCATGTGTGTGTGTGTGTGTGTGTGTGTGTGTGTGTGTGTGTGTGTGTGTGTGTGTGTGTGTGTGTGTGTGTGTGTGTGTGTTCGTGTCTGTCAGTCTGCCTGTGCATGTGTGTGTGTGTGTGTGTGTGTGTGTGTGTATGTGTGTGTGTGTGTGTGTGTGAGTGTGCGCGTGCGTGCGTGCGTGCGTGCTTGCGTCTGTGTGTCCTCAAACTAGGCGGAATACGGACGGGGGGGGGGGGGGGGGGGGGGCGGAGGGGGAGGGGGAGATATCCTTTCAGACTTATCGGATTTCACAAAATAAATGCACAGTAAATTTTCTTCATCCAAATCCAAGGAAGGACAACTGATATCAGGTATGTCAGACGAACAATAGACCTCCAGGTCCACAGTAAGAGTTAGTGGCCTTGCACCAATTTAAAGAAGCAAATGCTAACATTTTTATGCACACAGGTCGTTCTCAACTGTTTTCTTAGTATCTGTCATCACACCGCTTAGATACCTGCACAGTGACAGCGTCGGTAATGCTGACACGTACTGAGCCAGCAAAAGTTTTTCTTCAGACCAAATAGCGCTATTGTACGTGCAGAAGGAATTTTTTTCTGCAGAAAGATCGACAAAAACAGAAATGAGCTGGGTTTCTGTTGTTGTTGTTGTTGTTGTTGTTGTTGTTTTCTTGCGGACAACTGACTTTCTGCAGTAGTCTGCTTGTCTGTAGAAGACGATGGCGAGAGATGACAAAGTAGCAGCAAAAACAACAACAACAACAACAACAACAACAAAAACCTATTTTTCTACAGTTTTCCGAAAAAAGGTTTTGCATCTCGCGTGCGGTAGCGTAAAAATTAGGGATTCTCGAGGACACTACACTGAGGGGACGCCTCGCTTTGCCGACCTTTCGCCTTCTGTCTGTTGGCTCAGTGGTTGTGAGAAGCTGTCAATATGCAAGTGTCTCAGTGTTGCAATGTCAGACGCCATCAAAAACCACTCAGAACGATGTGTGAACCTCACTATATCGGAATATGAGCCTTTAAGTTTTTACGGTAAAAAAAAAAAAGTTTTTACAGATAAACGTAACTGTAAATCACTTGTCATCTCAAAGCATTTTATGCAAGCTGCGTTGCTATGCACCTTGAAATAAAAGCATGTGTACTTTTAGGTTTTGGAGAAAGACTTAAACCCCGGAGCGGTTAACCGCATCCTAACAACTGCATACATGCCCAGATAAACATAACCGAAAATCACTTGTCATCTCAGTTTTTTTTTTTTTTTTTTGTTGTTGTTGGTTTTTTTTTTTTTTTTGGTTTTTTTTTTTTTGGGGGGGGGGGGGGTGTAAATCGCGTTGTTGTGCATCTTGAAATAAGAGCATGTGTACTTTTAGGTTTTGGAGAAGATTTCAACCCCGTAGCGGTTAATATCGCATCCTAACAACTGCATACATGAACAAATAAACATAACTGAAAATGACTTGTCATCTCAATCTTTTACGTAAACCGCGTTGCTATATGCATGTTGAAATAAGAGCGTGTGCGCTTTTAGCTTCTGGAGAAGATTTCAACCCCGTAGCGGTTAATATCGCATCCTAACAACTGCATACATGCCCAGATCTTCTTCTTCTTGTCGTTCGCCATGTACACCGTCAGGCCGGATAGTGAGATAAATGGTGTCGTTTTTTTCCAGCTCGTCTCTGTTTCCATAGAGCTTGGATTGTAGTGGAGTTTCTGCTGGCCAGACTTCGTGTCTCAACTGTTGAAGTAGCTTGCACTGTTGTAGAACATGCTCGGTGGTTTGGTCGTCTTCTCCAGAGGGCCATGTTGATGCTGGTGTAGGCGCCAGCTTCATCTTCAAAGATTCAAAAAGATTCAAGATTCAAAGATTCAAAGATTTTATTCCTTCCTCCCCATTTGGAGTATGGAGGAATGTCAAGTAATGCATCATACATGATTCTCATACGTACAGAATTACAAAAAACACATGTAGGACGGAAGAAATCACAACAGTCCAAACTGCACATCGCATATGTTACAAAAGAACAAACAAAAACAATAGTGCACGTGTGTGAGGTGAAACATGTCAACATAGTTACAAACGTATCTACATGACATACTAGACGATTTTCCTATTTCTAATGAATTTTGCCTCTTCCTGTGCCTATGTGGTGGAAAAGGGCGTTAAACACCCAAAACACCCACCCACCCGCCTCTTCCTGTGCATGTGGGCGTTCAGTCGATTATGGCCTGTGCGTAAGCGCCTCAGCACGACTTGTTCCCAGCGATCAACCAGGTGGTAGTCGTCTCTTGGGGACTGTGGGCGTAAGGCTGCTTTGATGAGAGTCAACTTCTCCGTGAAGCTGACGCTGTTGTCGGTTTGTGGTCCTCTTGCTCCCAGTTTGGCGAGCTGATCAGCTTTCTCGTTACCTGGGATTCCACAATGGGCGGGTAGCCATTGCGGTGCCACTCGTCTTGTTCTGGCAATATACATGCCCAGATAAACATAACTGAAAATCACTTGTCATCTCACAGTCAGTTTTTTTTTTTTTTTTTTTTTTTACGTAAACCGCGTTGCTATGCATCTTGTGCACTGTTCGGTTTTTGAGAAGATTTAAACCTTCTAGCGGTAAATATCGCATCCTAAAAACTGCATGCCTTTCACTCGTGTACGAACCAACTCTATAGGGCGTTTGCTAACTCAGTCGCCAGTGACTTTCGACGATAACTTTCTATGTAACCACTTTTGTAAACCTATTACAGAGGAAAGGTTTTGTAAACCTATTACAGAGGAAAGGTTATTCAGGAAGTTGTGACGTAGTATATTTTATAGCACCTTATGTTGTCTGCCTTTCCGTTTCTTCTCGGCGTAAGTAAAGCGAGCCAAAATCGATATTGTCACTTTAAAAAAAAAACAAAAAAACTCTTCGACAAGGTGGTTTAGGGCATAGCCACAATTACATCCCCCCCCCCCAAACACACACACACACACACACACACACACACACACACACACACACACACACACACACACACACACACGTCGCACAACTCCCGCCAAAAAGAACGCGACAGCAGCATTGTGTGCACGTAAAGCGTCTATGATGCAGATTTCGTTACGTCACTGTCTGCGTGAAAGTATGTATTGTCTGGAGAAACGCCTGTTTTGTATCACTGAAACTTGCTGCTGCGTGCAGCGAAATCTGCCCCATCCTATAAAGTTGTTTCTCTATGGACAAAACAGCTTAAAAAGGACTTTGACGCCATTCAATGGCGTCACTTTTTCCACTGTCTCATGAGGGTTTGGGGACTACACGTCATACTAAACAAGACTGCTTTTGATATCACTGTCGCTTGAGGCTAGGACCCGGGACAGCCGAATGGTAGAGCGTTGGACTCTCAATGCTGGGGCCAAATATTGGTGCTGGCCTTTTTCTCGTTGTCCCGTCTTTGATATCATCCTTACGTGGTGGAAAAGGACGTTAAACTCTCAAACACCCACCCACCCACCCGCTTGAGGTTCTCGGGAGGTATATGTTAGGCTCTTTGTGGTACTGTATTGTTTTTTCCACCTCACATTTTTGCACAATTTTTTACTTATGCCGAGGTCATCAGCTAAGCATCACAAATGCACGTTTTTGACAGTCTCGACGGAATATGTCAGTGCGTATAAGAGCTAAGTGTCGGACTAACCTAGTCTCTTTTCCTGCATCAGACCCCCAGAGGTCTAGTCACTCGACGTACATAGACCTTACGCAAGTACAATATTGCCTGGTAAGTGCATTCAATGATAAACTGAGTCGACCGGTTATCAACAGAGCGTCACGAAAGTATGACTGACGCTCTCCCGCGCACTTAATCCGTAGGACCACGGGGGGCAGTCAAAATTGCGGGGAGTTTATTTTTCCTGGTGCTACATCGATTTGACGTGATTCCTCTCAAGAAACGCCGTATGTTTGAAATGACTATGAGCGTGTACACGCTTCGTTACATTATAGTCACGTGTCAGTGGCAGTTTTTTTCTGGCTGGTTGGTTTCTTTCACACCAAGTCAATGTTTCTAGTCACAAGTTTTATTGGTCTGAGGCGGTGGGTGGTCTAGTGGTTAAGAGACTTGTCACCAATGAGAGAGGTTATAGCTTCGAGTCCCACTCTGGGCAAAGACATTTTCTTTTACGTATGTGGCACCGTTCATTCGGGCCGACCGTCGGGGATTCTCTCTCCTGGTACTCCGGCTTCCTCCCCCTCTGCTTTGGAAATGTTCAGCCCACCAAATTTGAAAAAATAAATGCAATTCTAACAATCCCGAAACTTAAATTGCTGAGCTGGCCCTTCGAACCACGTGATTGTAATGTGTTCAAGTCCAGTGTGTGAGAGAATGCGTGTGATTCACGTGAGGGTGCGTGTTGGGTTTCGCTCGCGGCGCTTTGAGCCAAATATTTGGGATAACCATACGTCTACAATATTGCCACCTGTGGCAGAAT